>LPNX010483340.1:0-13560 GCA_001517045.1 Pseudotsuga menziesii
ATATTTCTCAAACTTAATGTAAAGGAGTTCTAAGACTGTAAGTCTTGTCTAAAATTATAAATATTATCATATTCAAGGTTGGTTTATTTAGCAATCATAAATTTGTATGAGTCTGGAATCTTGGTTGAAATCCTATAATATGCAAGCTTAACCAATGACAAGTTTTTTCTCGGTTAATTTCTCTTTTCCATTATATTTTTATGTCAATCAGAGAAATTGACACGTTCCTTTCTTGGAAAGGTTCAGAGCTGAGGCAAGGCCAAAGACCTGTTAAGTTTCAAGCTTAATTCATGCCTTCGATTTTTTCTTAAAAATGGTTAAGTGTTAAACCTGGAATCAGATTATCATTACCGTGATTTCAGTTCCAATGTGTCGATATTGGCGTGCCAACATCGAAATCAATGTATTCAAATATTAATGTATTTGCTTAACTATGTTTAAGTGTTGATGTTGACCTACCAACGTCAGGATTGGTTTGTTAAATATTAATGTTGTTTCTTGTCCATGTTGAGGTTCCAACGCCAAGGTGTCAAATTCAGGATCAACATGTATTTTGGGAATAGTTTCCAATTTAGTGCCAATGTCTAACTCCCAATGTCGAAGAACATGAGTTCCAAGGTCGGAACATCAACATCGAAATGGTTTTATCACTTCCAATATGTGTATCGACTTTCGACTTTCGACGTTTCGACGTCGAGATCTGCAAGTCGGGTGGGTCATTATTAATGTTGTTCAGCCAAGGTCAGCTTGCAACTTCCTACATGCCGACATCAGGATTGACAAGTCAGAAGGGCCATTGTTATTTCTGTTCATTCAGTGTTGACTTCTGATTCCTGATGACCCGAATTCCGGTATTGGTGTCAGGAATGTCGGAAGGGTTTGGAAATGTCGAGAAGGAGAAATTAAGCCATTGAGAGTGATAGTTTTGTCAAATATTGGTTGTTTAACTAATTTTAATCAATAATTAAGGAGATTAAGATTTTTTTCAACTACGCTTCCACATTAATGAGTTGACTATGACTCATTATGTTTTGTTTAAATAATTTTTTTTCTTGTAATTATATAGCATGTATAACGCTCTGTGTGTTTTTAAGCTACAAATTTTTTATCTGTGTAGTTGTATGTTAATGTACGGGTACACTATGGATTGTGTTGGATGTAATGTAGCGTACAGCTGTGTTACACCAAGTTACATTCAATATCCCACCTACAATAGGAAAATATCCACTTGCCTCAATTACCATGCATTCATATTTTACAAATTTATAAAATATAAAGGTCATTGTGAAAATGGTTTTGCAGTGTAATTGATCCCGTTAGAGTAAAAGAATATGCTCATAATAACTTATAAGAAATTAATTTTGTTCAAGAATGAGATGGTTTAATGCCTTTCTAGTCTCGTGAGTTTTCTCTACATTTCCTTACCCTGTGTCCCTACCTTCACCTTGAAAAAAAGATCAATAATCATAAAGTTTAAGATTAAGCATCAAATGCCATCTCTCTATCGATACCATTCTCAACTGACCTATCATACCTTGAAGAACATGGATGCGCATCATCTCTCCATGGGCTCAAATATTTTAATTTTTGACACAAAGGCATACACTTGTTACATCCATGTCACGTCCCCATCCATTAATTTGACTAAAGGAGGGGGATATTTATGAATTCCATGTTTGTGAACTTCACCCCATGGCTATATTATGAATTAATAATCAATAAAATGCATGTGCATATGCATAAATGGAAAACAAAGTGGAAATAAACTTTATCCACATACACACATCATGAATATACAAGCATATTTATCATAAGAATAAAATAAAATCATTGCAAATCCAAATACAAGGAGAGTACTTATCTTTAAACATAGAAGATCCAAGCAAGTAGCTATGTAAGAGCAATTTTCCACCCAACTGTAGGCACTCTATCCAACATATACTCTTTCTACTAAGACACCACTACCAAGTTGGGCTATGAGGCCATGAGGACAAAGGCCTAATGCCTACAAGCTTATCTCTATTATCCCACAACCCATTCTTCTTTCAATTCTTAGCCAAATGCTCATCAAGATATCTACAGGAATCTCACTCAACCATCATAGCCATGGCGCTATTGCTAACTAACTTGCACAACATAAGGAAAGTATTTCCCTTCACTGATTCAAATTTCCCTTGGGAAATCCAACCCGTACAATGCTTATCGATGTGTGCAAAAGAGTCCAACTTGTTGTACGATGTTTGAGAACCTTGTGTAGCATGAATTCGTGGCTTCTCAAGCATTTGTGAGCAACAAAACTCAATGGGTAAAGGTTCCTAGCTTGTCAAACCTCTATGCCCACCTATAAACATTTATTTTCGCTCAATTTTGAAAATTCCCTTCGAATTTATGGTATTTTCCTAGCTTGGTAATGATATTGAAAATGGAGAGAATAGCATGAGAAAACTCTACGCAATGTAAATCTACATAATATAATGAGTGGTATATTCAAAGGATATGAGGGAATGATGAAAATACAACCAACATAACTTCCAACCATAGAAGAAAGGACTTCTAACAAGTGACATAACTTTCAAAGAAGTACATTCAACCCATGCTTCCATAACCACATGAGGTGACTTTCTCCACCAACCTCACACATGCATTAAATGATTGGATTGAATAGTAAAAAGAAAGTAAATTGGATCATTTAAGGCACATGGCAGCAATTGGATGAGTTCTAAGGTTGACACTTGGCAATAGAGGATTTAATATCACATAGGACCCCTTTCCTCTTCCCCTCTAGTGGAATCATAGCCCCTCTAATGCTTTTTAAATAACCATCTTGGACTAATTTATTATTTTTCCAACATAATATTTACATATCTTTTACGTTGTCATGATAAGCCAACCACATGGTTCATCTAGAGATATTTATACCATACATGCCTATCCATTCACTAGTTGAGACTTGGCCTTGAGATCCGCACTAGGAATCCATACTAGTGCATTTACATCATTTTACATAATCTAATTCAATACATTACAAGGGTCAGACTGGGGATATTACAATCTATATATATTGGGAAAACACCCTATTAGTATGTATAGTTTTACACACACATAACATGGCTTAGTATTATTATAAATAATTTTTTTCCTTTGTTCATTTTCTTACTAGGGCACAAATGGGAGAGAGGCTCATTGGAAATGATTTCCACTAAAGCAATCTACAAACAAAATAAGACCAACAATGTGTTAAATTGATTCTATTTCACTTGATTGTACATTTTCCACACAATTCATAATGGATTAGTTCCTAATATAATCTCAGAAAAATAAATATATCTTTGTACAAAAGCAAGCTCATTATCTTTTATCCTTGGATCATTAGAATGGGCATCTATTTGCTTTTTTTATTACCCTAAAATACCAATAAAATGAAAAATATAGTGTGTAAATCCGTTCAACTTGTGAAATAGGGGAAATTTGAAGGATTGGTACTCTCTTATATATGTAGAATTTTTTTGTGAATCTATTTTCTTTTGAGAAATACTTATATCTTTATAAGGAAAAATTTACGATCATACACATCCTGGGTCTCCAAATTAATACAAACTCAACCACCTCACTACTTTTTCTTAAACCACACTCCCATTAGATATTATTGAAAGTTTTGATGAATGTTACGAATTCTTACATTGCAACTCGTTAAATATTTGTTTTGTCATTAGCTTAAAATCATGCAAAAATATAGATGCACAAGAAAGACAATAAAAAATCATAATGGAATTGTTGGCCATGAAAACTATAATGGGACTACGGATGACTGACAACAATAGTAACATCCAACCACACATAGAAACAACTCAACACTAAGGGATTACTAGCACAAAACCCATTAATATCTACACAACCTTACACAAGATTTGTATTCCTATTATGGACTTACATAATTAAGTGCCATAACAATTAAGTGTCCATCTTAGCCTCAAACTATCTTACAATCTTAATAGTATTATCAAATGAGATAAAAATACACAGATAAATATATGATCAAAGGATATCACACAGTGAACCTCCACAATTTCCATAAAGGATCAAAATTCAACAATAATGTCTTTGGTAGCCATCTCAACTCCTCAGTGTTTCAAATTCAATGGATGATTGTTGATATAGACCACCCTTTTGTAAAATAAATATATATATATATATATATATATATATATATATATAGTGTGTGTGTGTGTGTGTGTGTGTGTGTGTGTGTGTGTGGGCAAGATCTATCCATTGAGTTGCAGATCATTTAATGCGGCTGCAACAGGCTTGATAACCATTGGATATCGACCAGCTCAATATCAAAGGAATGTTAAACTTGTTGCAGCATCATTAAATGCTCTGCAGCTCAATGAATAGCTCTTGCCATATTATATGTGTGGTGGGGGTGGAAATATATATATATATATATATATATAGTGTGTGTGTGTGTGTGGGCAAGATCTATCCATGGAGCTGCAGATCATTTAATGCGGCTGCAACAGGCTTGATAACCATTGGATATCGACCAGCTCAATATCAAAGGAACGTTAAACTTGTTGCAGCGTCATTAAATGCTCTGCAGCTCAATGAATAGATCTTGCCATATTATATGTGTGGTGGGGGTGGAAACATATGTACATTTTTATTTTGCATAACAATCGTCGTTTTAAGGAAAAAATTGTATTGCTCGCAAAATCTAGTCATAAATCTGCCCACAAATTATGCAATGAGGGTGTCTAGTATACTAATGAGACATAAAATTACAAACTAAATCCATAGGTAAAGATAAAAAAAATTATAGGGGGGCCAATTTCTTAAATGGAGAAACAAAATGCTACAGTCTATAATCATTTTCTAAATGTTTCGGAATTTAATTTTAGTTGACATCTTAAACTAAAAAGGGAAAACATAATACAAAAATTTTGGCACTCGAAATGGAGTCCAAGTGGAATTTTAGCATCTTAGGTTATCATATTTGTTTCAGTGGAACAAATTATGCCAAAACCATGTCAAACTGCCATCTCTTGAGATAATGAGATCAAGAAAAGTACCAATTAAGATAATCCATGAATATAAATAATGATTTTCCAACAAAATGTTAACAATATATAAGAAGAGATTTAGTAGAGTATTTGATGAGGTTATTATTTCTAATTATTGGCGCACTGATTATATAGTGAATAGTGAAGGCTATAAGCTATGCCATTGTTATTGAAAAACAAATTAGTAACCATTAATACATGTGATGATGTTGGCAATTTTCCTTCTAAGGGGGAAATGATTGACTATGAAGACAAGTTGAAGTATCCTCATTGTGAAGTCAAAGTGCACAATAAATAATTTTGTGTATATTTATGTGGGATAATATGTAATAAGATTATTGAGAAAATGGTGTTGTAGTGTGTATATTTATGTGGAATAATATCATTGAGAAAATGGTGTTGTAGTGTAATTTACTAAGATGGTGTCATTTTGTATATATTTATGTGGAATAATATGTAATAAAATCATTGAAAAAATGGTGTTGTAGTGTAATTTACTAAGATGGTCTTAAAAATAAAAATAAAAAAAAAGTTACAAATACTTTTGGTGTTTTCTTATGTAGAATGAGATACAATAGGACGGTCTATTTGGTATCTAACGTGTTAAAAATCATTAATTTAGTGTACTTTAGTTGGTGAAGCTTAGGACTTGAATTTAACT
The DNA here is from genome assembly GCA_001517045.1 of Pseudotsuga menziesii. Classification (NCBI taxonomy): domain Eukaryota; kingdom Viridiplantae; phylum Streptophyta; class Pinopsida; order Pinales; family Pinaceae; genus Pseudotsuga; species Pseudotsuga menziesii. The sequence goes on from LPNX010483340.1 coordinate 5,722, forward strand.
CCACCAAGTTGTCACTATAACTATAAAATTTGGACAAGATGTCCTAAGTTACAATGAACAAATTGCATTTTCAACATCGTGTGTGCAATTATATTTTTTCATAATTGAGAAAAGGATATTCTTTTTCCCCAAGGTTCATGTATGTGTCCCCATGTAGCACTGCAGGCCAAGGATGAAGAAACGAGAAAAATAGGGCCTACACTTAATCCTTGATGTGTAGTCAAAGGTCAAATGACAAGAATATGCTTGATCGAGAAATGGAAAGTTTCAAAACAAAATCCAACTTGTATAGAACCCAATTGCGCCACAATTGTGTAAGAAAAAACTATAGCCATGCCAAGGGGATTAAAACAAAGTTTAGCATACCAACTTGCATGTCAGAAATCATAGCTGTTACAAATAATATCGATGCCAAATGAAGGCCAGCATATTATTTCTTAATATTTTTTTTCTTAACTGTCATAACCATAAAGTTCAAAAGGTATGGCCATAACCATGTTTGGGCTATATCTCTACACCCCAAGCACAAATATGGTCATATCTAGTAACTATGTTGTAAACACAATTGTGTCACATGGAAAACTATTCAAATTCATGTTCTATATGTTTTTGTTGGGCTTACAATAGCAACAAAATATACAATAGCACATCTTCACTTTTTTAGGATCTATTCAACATTATATTCTTTGCGAGTTTTTAGCCAAATATTTTAGTAAATATATAAAAGAAAATGTGGCGAAAATACTCTGTATGTTGTTGTTGTTGATGATGATGATGATGATTAATGCCCATTGAGACAACCTTTGGTCTATCTGAACTTAAGAAGGGTATTACTTAGTTTGCTTTAAAATTTTGTTCCTATGCTCAAAAAGCTTGGCGAGAAGATTTCCGAGCTCACTATAGTGTTGGAAAGTTAAGAGGTTAGAAAGGTTTGCATTGTAGCAAATACTATGAAACTCAGGTCTAATATGGGTGTAAGTAGGGCACTTTAAGAGAAAGTGGTTTTCATCCTCAACGCTCAAAGACTCACAAAGATGGCAAACCCTTTCTATCCATGGAGTTTTAAGAATATACCAACTCCCAGTTTCGCTTTGGACTCTCATGAGAGTTCATTATAATCTTGGCTATATAAACTTTCTTGAACTAGTTACTACCGAGAGATACTTCTAATATTCCAAATTTGGGTGAATGGCCTCCTTACAATATCTTAATTTTCTCTTAACTACTAAATTTTCCTTGCACCACAATTTGTCTTTAAACTTAGAAGTAATAATTTTTTTGACATTATCTATATTCTGCAAAGTGTCATTTTCATCAATACCCTAGTGGTTTAACCAAACAATGGTATCTTTAAACCAACTCCACTTGAGGCGTAGTTGGTTTTAACTTGAGTTAAAAGCAATTTTAGGAAGTCTCTCATTTCCCATGTTATTTATCGTGTGCTTATACATCAGGTTCCTAGTCATAGCCATGATCTCGATGGAGGAAAGACCCACTTCTATTAGGAGAATAGAATAAGGCGTATATATTTTAATTTTGAGGTTATAAGTTATAAACCACTTATGTATTTGCTCAATCTTCCTCCAATATTCTCTAGAAAGGATGCACCCCCATACTTTAGAACCATATAAGATAACGAGGATGATAAGAGTTTCAAAGAGGGTCTTCTTTTTTTCCCACATGACTAGGTTAGATGATTTACAACTATTTTCAAGACCAAAATAAGCGTTCCACCCTTCGTAAATTCTTTTCTCAATGCTTTAGTTGCAAAGGAGATGAAAATGTCATAAAGTCCATTTTTCTAAAATGAAATATTGAACCATGGCATGTAGAAAGAGGATGAACTTGGATTCTTACATGGAATACTACAAATTCAATGTCCTAAATTTGGTTTATCATAACAAATTCTAGTTCTAAAATATAATGATCACAAGAATACCTTACAAGCCAAAATATGACTTAAACTGGAACATCTAAAAGATCTAAAGACACCATTTCTTAAACAAATTGGAAACAAAATAAGAAATGCATAAACCCCATACCATCTACTATATATATATAAGAATTGTTTCTCTATACCTACTAGAATTAATAATACAACTTTCTAATTTATCAAATAATAATGCAAAGACAATAAGAGTTGATTAGGCAAATATTTGCTTGTTTGAATTTGAACTTGGACTAGAACTCTAAGTTGATTTTCATCTTCTAAATGTGTTTCCTTCTCCAACAACAACATTCCCTTTGAGATAGTATGAGTGCCCCTTAATAATTTCTTTAATAGTCAAGTTTCCTCCCTTTTGAGCTCTATATACACTTTTGTGTATACTTTCCCAAACCCCAAGAAACAATAACAATGTGAGAACATGATAAGAATGGAGATGCATTTATGCTTTGATCTTCACTATCTCAAAATCAAATTAAAAAACCATTTCAAAATGAAATTAAAAAAACATCCTTCGAACACCATTTCGCAAAGATATAAGTTATCCAAAGAGAAAATTTAAGTAAGTATTTCAACATTTATCTAGATGGTATCCTCCAAATATCACATCTGCATGGTTTCTCCCCAAGCTTGTCATGGTTAGCCCACCTAAAGAATATCTAATACCTTATTACCATAATTTGCAAAGAATACATCAAAAGGAATCCTTTGATATGATCACAAGAACTACAAGTCCCATGGATGAAATGGCAACCTGGGATATGAACTATTATTGCTAGCCAAGTACCAATAATTTGGCTTATCTCAATTCTTTGCCTCAGATCACTAGTGTTTACCTACTATCAGCATTGTTCTTGTTATATAAAAATGATATAACATGCTATAATTAATAATATTAAATATTAATGTTAAATTATTGAAAGAAATAATTAATTAACTAATTATGAAAAGTCAAAAGACATAATTTATTCAAAAAGGGACAAAATGGTTTACAAATCCCAAGGCATTGGAATTGTAAATCATCATATATTTTTATCATTTTAACATTATATTTCAGTATTGGAATATTTACATTATTTACATTGGGTTTCCCGTAAGAAACAATATTTTACTGTTTCAGTGGTATCAAATCCCCTTCTTGGGCATTCAACTAATACCGGATTTTGGCCAAATAGTTAATTGGAGAATCTCCAAAGTAGGTATTTGACCTTATAAAAGAGAAAAGAAAAGAAGTTAAAGAAAAGGAAGAAAAAGAATAAAGGGGAAAAGTAAAAGAAAAGAAAAAGAGAAAAGTAAAAACAATAAGAAAGAGGGAAAAGTAAAAGAAGAAAAAAATGGAAAAGTAAAAACAAAAGAAACCACACATGGTTTAACTTACTACTTTATTAATGAATGTGCTATTTAGTTAAAAGTGGGAAAATAATTGGAAATTTTTATATTAGATCTTTTTACATTAAGTGACATAAAAAGAGATTTTACATAAAAGTGAAAGGTATAAAACAAAATATCAAGATTTGAACTCGGGTGGAAAGGGTAACAATCACTCCTCCCAACCACCCAATCTACACACAATCCACCAAGAAATTTAATAATATTTTATTATTATTATTATACATCGTAATAATAATAATACTTATTATTATTAAAAAAAAAGAATATTATTTTTAAGAAAGCATAATAAAATGGAGTCTCGTGGTGAAAAAGAAGGAAGATTCACACAAACTTTTAAAATATATGTAGATGCTATATTAAAAATTTACGAGCATATTCAAGGAAAGACCGTCTGCATTGTTAATGCTTTCAAAATCAAATATAATGGAAGATAACACATTTTATTTTTGTTTTTTATGATAAAGGATATGAGATTAAGAACCTACAACTATCTATTGATTATTACAAGGTCATAACTCAATTCAGTGTCGTTTCAATAGAATCATTTGTGCTAGACAAGGTGGCTATAATTTTAGGGTCACCTTGGTTAGATACATTGGGTACCTTCATGCTCAACACAAGGAAAAACGTTATTGTCATTTCTTTATAAAAAGAAGAAAACGATATTCTCGTATGTTACATTGAAGTCAAGTTCAAAGGTGGTGCCGTCTGAAGACTTCAAAGACATCTTAAAGATGATTTCACAAGAAGATAAAAAATCAAGACAGAAAAGGAAGGAATAATTAGACATTGTCACCATGGACAAATAAGAAGAAATATCTCGTCTAAGAGATCATAATCAGAAGTTACTTCTGCCAATCAAGAAGGAAAAGGTTAAAGTTCAATGCAATCAAAAGTTAGAAGAGGAGACTCGAGATCTTCAAAAAAAATTGTAAGGAAAGGATAAAGAAAATTCTTCTTTAAAAAGAGTTAATCAAGAATTGCAAAAACATATTAAGAAGTTAAGAGAGGACAAAAATTCGCAAGAAGAAATGTTCAGAAAGATTCAATATGATAACAAGATAATAGAAAATAAATTAGAGCAAACCCTGAAGGAAACATCCAGAATCCCAGTAAAACAAATTAAAATTGGGGAACAAAAAGTCAATCTAGAAAAAAAACAATAAAAACTCCTTATAGACACTTGTTGTAGAGGAAAGTGTTCCTATGGATGGGGGTTGAGAGGTCATCAACATACTAGGGTTGAAATATAGATGCATATAGTTGTGCAAGTAAATGTAAACAAGATTCATAGATTAGAAATATTCATACCTTAGTCAAATGAAGGTTGATCCAAGCAGCCCTTCAATCCTCTTCTTATTTATCTTGCTCCAAGAGACCTGCAAACCAAATTATACCTTCCTCAAACCAATATGACCACATGTAAAGAAATGATAATCAAACCAATATGAAACCCTAATCTAATTAACATAAACATATGATCATAAACAGAGATTCAATATCCATTACACAATGATTGGAAGAGGAAGAGCATCGCATATTTATTAATCATGTAAAAAGTAAACAAATTACCCACCTCACGAAATCTTGATCTGATTCTTCTGCTTTTCTTCTCCAAGGAACTCATCCTCCAAGATCTACAACACAAGGAGATAGCATCTAGGAAAAGGTGGGGGAAATGAGAGTCCCAATTATTCCAGCATAATAATGCAAAATTTCAAGTCCCCCTCTCATGGACCTCTCTCCCTCTATTTATACATTTTTGAAGAGATACGGTCAAATAGAGGTCAATTATAACTTCCCAATTTAGTTTCACAACTTCCCAAACCACCCCTAATTCAATATTTTTTATATTTTTTATATTTTTTACCACTACAGGATGTAATCGCGGGTAACATGAAGGAAAAGTCACGAATATAAAAGGTATAACCGCGGGTAGCATGAAGGAAATGTCTCGATTAGGTTAAACACTCTCATGTTTAGGATGCTTTTGGGAATTTCCAAGCTTTGGAGTCTTCTGTAAAGTTGTTCCTGACTCATATACATTTCCAACGGTCTCACGAAGCGGTCAAACAGGGTTACATAACTCCGGATATGGCTCCTCCAATCTAGGTGTTTTTTTCAGTGACTTTCATAAAGTGTCGTCATGGAAGTGTCGACATGCGACGAAATCATGGGAAAGTGGTCACAGGAATAGATGTGTCATTTTGGGCTATAAAAACACCCAAATTACAAAAAGAATTTTGACCAACGACAGGGTCAAAATGAAAACAAACAAAAGAGATATGATTTCAAAAGAAAAAACACACAAAATAAACAAGCTAAGCAAAAAACAAGAAGTTCCATCCAACAAAGCAGTCAACAAACAACTCCAATAAAGATAAATCTTGGATGAATGACTTCACAACTCCAATAAAGATAAATCTTGGATGAATGACTTCACAAACGATGCGAGAATTTTTCTTGGGAATACGTAACTGATATCGTTTCATTTCATCAAGTGTCATAGTTACTAACATAAAAATCGAGAAGTTGTCATTACAAACAAGAAATCAGACATAAGCCTCGTCTTCTCTAAGCTTTGAGTACAAAGCTTATCTAAGGGGAAGGAAATGTTATATAAAAATTATATTACATACCATAATTAATAATATTAAATATTAATGTTAATTATTAAATAAATTAATATTAATAATTATTATGTATTAAAAGAAATACTTAGTTAACTAATTATGAAAACTCAAAAGACATGACTAGTTCAAAAAGGCGCAAAATAGCTTATAAAGCCCAAGGCAATGTAGTTGTAAATCATCATATCTTTTATCATTTTTACATTATATTTCAGTAATGAAATATTTACATTATTTACATTGGGTTTTCCGGTAAGAAACAATATTTTACTGTTTCAGTTTCATATGTGTTTCCTATTGTTTGGACCACCCCACCTAATAAATCATTTCCACCACATAGAACATCTACACAGCTAGGGGCTTAGAGAATTTTAATTTACATTGAAAATCCTTAGAGGGAGGCCATGTACTTGGATGTAATTCTTGGCAACAATAATAAGAAATGGATTTTGTAACCAAAACGATATTTGGTAAATACTAAAATATGATGCCTTCAAGATTCAAAAAATAAATCGGCTTCAAATGAATGCATACCAACATAGTTTATCCAACCTTGGAGTATTGTCCTGATTAAAAAGTCAACGAGTTGCCAAGAACACCGTGCTCCACCATAACTAATCCAATGGAGTATTGATCATTGAGGACTTGTGTGGGTGGACTGTCCATTCGAAACATCCATATTTTCTAAACTTTTATATTTTTAAAGTTCAAAATTTTTTTTGATTAACTTTGAACATATGCATTCTCAAATATGATACCTATTATAAAATTTTAATTCAAACCGCACTACAAAATGACCTTCATGACATTTTTAGTAGTTAATAAACACTCAAAGCATAGTAAGGTTATAACTGAAGAAATCATACTTCTTGAAGGTTTGTCATTACACCGAAACCTATAGATGTTAGTAAACTTCCAAACCAAGCACCATGGTGGCAATTATTCCACAAGATTGATTCCTACGGGTTCGACAATTAGTCCAAAACTCCTTCCACTAGTAAACTATGTTCAAGTTCCTACAACTATGAAGTTTGGTTTTCCATATAGATTCTTGTGATCTTATTGGACAAACAAGAATGATTACCTTTCCCAATATTACATCCATATAATTTTAATAAGGTTGTTTACTCGATGGTAAGCAATGTAACATAGAAAGGTAGCTAAATAAAATCATTATACAGTGAACAGTACGTAAATGTACACATAAAATTTGTCATTTTTTTCACTGCTACCAAATTTCCATATATCAAAGACCAATACAACCAAATCTTGCTACTATAAAATTGAGCACATAGATCTGTGGATCAACACACAACTCAGAAGATAGATCAGACAATTTTACTCAGAAATTGAAGAATGAAATGATGCAAAAATGGCTTGCAACTATGAATGCTTTCATTAATAAAAAAATGTAATTGGATAATTAATTACAATGTAATACACTGGTATTAATAACCAGTCGATTCGAATCCATGACAGAGGAATTCAAATTGATTGACTCTACTTAACTGAATGGTTAACTAGACATTTCTAAATCACTATTGGAGTTCAACAACCCAACTCAAGTGTCTAATTCAGTATTAATTATCAATTAACCAGTCTAACTGACTATGGTAGGTGAGTAAATGCGCCTCACCCACATGCAACATGCATAGCTAGCGCTAACTGAACAAAATTGAATGTAAAAAACTAGAATGGAATGTAACTAACTCCTAAATGGGCTTGACTAGTCACCAAATGAACTCAACTGAAGGAGGTTGGTGCTGACACTCCCAATGGCTCCTAAATTGTAGGGATTGATCTAGGAGGATCCTAAACTGATGCATGCAAGTGCAGTCAGTGGAAGTTAGCCTCAATTGGTGTTCCCCACAC
>LPNX010483343.1:1904-16432 GCA_001517045.1 Pseudotsuga menziesii
GAATATTTCTTTATGTTGGTCTTTGTTGTTAAAGCAACTGAGCAATTGTAGACATATTCCCCAATCAAATAGATTGAACACAATGTAGGCAGGCATATACATTTACTTGTGCAATTTTACAAATCCCATTTTGAAAGAAAAAAAAATTGTTTTTAATTTTTGTCATCAAGTAAATGAAATGTTTAATTTAAAATGTAAACTTTTTGAAAGCCCTTCATCAATGAAGGGCTGCATGAATATATAACCTTCAATATGAAATTAAGACCAGCCCTTCAATCTTGATCCCTGGATATGATGTATCCATACACTTGCTTTGATAAACTATTTATGACAGAAATTTGAACAAACCAGCAACGCTACAGATCCCTTGTCCATGTGCAGAAACTGCCAAATATGATGATGTTGGTGACGATGGATATGAACTTGTATCTCTATTATGTTTCGGTTCATTTACTTAATGTAAACTTACTCTATTTCTTTTTATTCAATTTGTTGTGCCTCTTCCTTGCTTGGAGGTTGCCAGATGGATTTACTTGTTATGTTATAATAACAATCTCTACACCAGCCTTTGTTGTTCAGCAATTTATGGTAACAAATATGGGTGTCTGAACTAAGGGTCATATTATGCACAAATAGCCCCAGAATTTACCTACCTATTGTTTTGGACTTAATAGAATTGGGAATGACTGTTTATGATTTTCATATGTAGGTAATGGATACATGGCTTGCTTATGCACCAGTGAAAACTAATCCAGAAGATGCTGCCAAGGTAGATCTCTTCTCATCTGTGAATCTTGTGAGGAAATGTTCTTGTATTGTGTGTTGATTTAAACAGGCAATCCCATAGGTTTTCTCATGTTTTGTTCTGATGGCTGAACTATACTTTTTTTTTCTGTGGAAATTCATCAACCTAGGTAGTATTGTCAACTAGGCAGATTCCTTTTCAAAACAGTAATGTAGTCAGGTTGTTTACCTGAAACAACCATCTTCATCATAAATAAGAGATAATGGGATTTTTTTAGGATCCCACCATACATTGGACTAGACTAGGAGTCTAGGACTTTCCTTTGGCATTATTGCTTGATAAATTTTCTACACTTTAGATCTACAGATATATAGTGATGATAGAATGATCCCAACAGTCAAGACCATTATATGCTTTAAAGTTTAGGGTCTACTACTAAAGTGTATTTTTGTCCTATGTGAACACTTTCTAGCGTAGTAAGCAAAGATCAATAGATGATACTAAGGTCTGCTCTATGCAAGATAGGAATCCAGTTTCTTATGCTTAATTGTTTCTTTAGGGTATTATTATGTGTTTTTCATAAATGGTCATATTTGACAACGTGTGAGTTGTAATGATATTGAACAGGTTGACTATAATTCTCTTTTCTCAACGATCCCGCTGCCCCTGAGCCAGGGTGTGCTCTTGGCACTTGTTCAACAACTTAGTTGTGACCTTGAAAAGGATACCGGTAGAAAGCTGTTGTGGATAACAGAGGCATCCAATGTTCTCAACCCAAATGATCCATTACTGGCTCAATATAGTATTTCCTTCTTACATGAGTTAAGAGTTGTGAAAAAAAGAAATTGATTAATATAGTATTTCCTTCTTGGTTGTTCTCTAATGGATATATACATGGAAATGATTGAGAATCAAAATATTACTGTTTTGAAAAACAGTTAAAGGTCACTTTCTTCTAAACATGCATTTTTTTAATTGAAGCTCTTGTTCAACATTATAATTCTTTCCATGTTGATGAATTTACCAAATATTGGCAAGGGGGAAATTTATTCATGAATCAGAGCTTCAATTTTCTAGCACTTTTCTTAGTTACCATCTCAGCTGCAATGCACAGTAATAAATACTATACATATATCCTAAGAATGGAAAAATTCTTTCCCTATACATAAATACTATACATATATCTAAATAGTAAATGTAGATGTAGAGATGTTGAAAACACTTACCTGAGAGATTAAAAGTATAAAACAGCAACATTTGTCAGAATTAATTTGCCTTGAAGAGAGATGAACTCCTTCCATCTCTCTTATGAGGCTCTTTTAGAACATTTGTTGATTTACCTATGCTTCTTGAGGTTCCAACTCACAGTATATTCTATTGTTTCTACCAGGCTTGGTTGCATATTGCAGCATTGATGGTTCTGCTCTTCATTTTCAGGTATGGATTGTCTTTTGTGTGTGTCATTTTTAGCTGTCGGGTATAACTGGTTTATTTTTTTGGATCTAGCATTACACCAGAGATTTTACTTTTGCCAACACTTGGATCAATACACCTAAGATGCATGCAATTTCTTGTTCTAAAGATAGTTCATGGCAATAATAGCAATAATGGAGTATTGTTTCTTTGATATATTTGCATCTGTCATTTATGATATGGATAATTTCAGGAGACATTGCTGATTTTTTTGTGTTTTGCTGGATATGATTTAATAGCTTACTCAGAAAGCTGTCGATAAAGACAAAATGAGACATCGGACCCCACATTATATTTGTGGAGCATTTATTGAAGAAGGAAGCAAGACATTCAAAGTTATTTCTCCATCGACCCTGACTCCTGTACGAATGAAGAAATCTCTTAATGAATGGAGTGACACTCCAAGATCCATACGAGGGTTTTTATCCGAGTCAAATCAGGCCATAAGAGCTAATATAGAAGCTACAGGTGAGCCATCCTTTTTTTTCAAAGACAGTTACTGTAATAACAAAACAGCAAAGCAGAACCATGCCTGATAATAATGAGTTGTGGATATAGATAACAAATACATGCGATCCAGCTCGATGGAATTAGCAGTGGTGTCAGATGATGACACTATCACACCTTGCAAGAGCAAAGTTACAAAGAAATCGAGAAAGACTACCAGTGGGAAGCATTCTACAGCAGATGTGACAGAGGACATGGATGATCTTTCATTAGTTCCGTCAGCGAATGCAGGTAGGTGTAGTTCAGGTGTTGAAGGATTGAGGGATGTGACTATCCCCATTAAGAAATACCCTTCAAAGCTAGTTGTTGTACATAGAGTTCGATGGAATTTCAACAAAGGTAGTGAGAGATGGTTGTGCTATTCAGGAGCTGCAGGCATTGTAAGGTGCCAGGAAGTTACTTCAGTGTTTGCTACATAACACTATTGAAGTAGTCAAAAAGCTACTGGAGATGATCACATGAAATTATATGGCCAGTTGGCCACCTAAATCTCGCCTCTATATGTTGTGTTAATATTTAGTCTTGACCTTCTGAGTCCTGACACATTGAGCATTGGACTAGTTGTCATGGGGTGTTAGGTTTCAATCCTTCAGGATTTTAATTATCTAGATAGATAGTCCAAGATGCCCTCTTGATAAATAGTCCCAATGACAGAGATCCTTACTGGATTTTCTGTATTTTGTCTTCTTGTATATAGCAAAATAAATCAATTCAATGTCCTGTTATTCTGCATATACAAAGCCGATAAGCGATTTTCTTGCATATATTCTGAATTTCTTTGAACAAATGCTATCCTCTGAAATTGTGTTAAGAGTTTGATATTAAATAGTAATGTGGCATGGACTTTTATCACAAATTTCTGAATTTTATTCTGTTACTAACTGAAAAGTGAAACCTGTTCTTGAATCGGTGATATCCATATTGTGCAGAATAATGATGCAGCACCGATTGCCCTACAAATAGCAAGAGATACTGAAAACAAGCATAACGCAAACGTCGGTAAGCTAGAAATTGAACTAAGCAAGAACCAATGTCTTATATTGCACACTATTATAGCGTGTCTGAGGGTTAAGGCAACTACCTTTCTAATGGAAGAGGTCCATCTCTATCAAACTTGCGTGGCATCGTTTCTTCTTTATGGTTGCGAGGTATGATGCCCAAACCTGAGGCAAATAGTTTGAAAGTGCATTGAGAGGGTACTTGTACTTCTTACTAGTTTTCAAAACATTTTCATGCCAAATAAATATTTCTTCACTCTCTTCTTAACCGAGTTTGATGCACCCCCCAGCACCTCAATGAGGTTTTTGCAGATTACAAGAGCCAAATATGTATTGTGTTGTTTCATTGTGAGATACTAAACATCCCAAGTTCCAATAGAGTACTCTCAGAGACCAGTATTCACATGTTCTTATTAGTTTCTGACTCATTGCCTCCTAACCTCCAGATGTTTTTGGCCAAAAGAGGCCTTGTGACGAGTGCATACCCATTATGGTCACAGACAGTGCAATTTCTAGCCCACATAATCAATAGTGGACAGGAATCTTGTCGTCAACTTCCTGGTATTGGGTGCTAGTAGATTTTTTAGGTGATGACAGTTTTGGTTTAGGGATCCTCCCTTGGTGTCTTTTGGATCCTTGCCCATTTTCTTTTTATAGCGCTTCTTAGTGCTTGATTTTATCTCTGTAAAGCTTTATTTTCTTTTGCTAAAATTATCCAGCAATTTGATTCAGGGAGCTAAACAAACATTCATTTCAACATATATGTCACAGGCAGATTTATCTCCTTCCACTTTTGAATTTTTATGGAGAGCTTCTTAAGGCACTTCTGATGTATACATTCAAGTTTGTATTGTTGCAGTTCTTTTGGTGATGTACTCAGTTATATTTCGTGGTGATTATTTTGGCACTCCCAATCTTCACTTATCGTTGTAATGTTTCGAGTTCCACTGGTAAATTAATATTTAAGTTAAATCAAATGAAAAATAAAAATTAATTGACAAGAAATCTAACAACAATCAAAATATTTTTATCCATTACAAGGTTTTTTTTCTGTTGTGCGAAATATTTCAGAGGCTCTTCTACTGATTTGCAGCCTTAAAACATTGTAATTGTTGATTTGTTGTCTGTCTAAAAGCTCTGCTACTTGACAGTTACAGTTTATATATATTAATCCAATTTGCAGATACCTTATCCTGGAGATGTGCCTAACCATTCATAACAGTGCCTAACCATTTACAAGAACTTCATCCAATTCATCATGGTTCTATTAGCAGACTTACATTTAGGTATATTGTTGTGATTCTTGGGCTAAAAGGAAATGATAAAGTTACATTTAGGTATATTGGTGGGATTTTAGGCTTAAGGGAAATGATATTTGTTAGTGGCCTTAAAGTTTAAACTTTATACATGGTTCGGAAGCAATTTCCTGATTATAACACGACAGAACTATCAATACACAACAATTATGTGATGTTGGTCTCTCATCAAGCTGTTCATTTTCATACTCTGAAGACATCAGATATTGCAGACCCCTAGAAATATTGTCAGTGTCAACGACTAGATTCTCATTTGTTCATAGTTTATTCTAGTACTTAGATAAGTAATGTTCAACCATCTCTAATTGTTGTTTATGCTCATCATTCTAAAAATATGCATGCTAAAGATTTAGTCTGAGAAATTAACTGTATTATTTTTAAAAATTAATGACCCTATTGACATAGCCTGACTCTAATGACTCTAGAGTCTAGATAATGTCGGCTTCCAGAGTGGAAGAGCCACTCGTTGCTGGTTGCATAAGCTGGCGACGACTGCAACTATTTTTTTTTTAAATTTCACTTACCGTCGATATAGCGACGGACAGGCGTTGCAATAGTGACGGACGAGGCGTGGATGTTGCGATGGCACGACGTCGCTATAGCGATGGACTGGATCTACATTTTTTAAAAACATTATACAGAGCGACGACAGTGCATTGATATAGAGACAGAAGAGGTGTGGCTTTTGCGACGGAAAGGCGTCGCTATAGCGACGGCTTGGATCTGCATTTTTAAAAAACCTTTATACAGAGCGTGGCTATAGCGACGGAAAGTGTCGTCGCTCTTGCGATGCAAATTAGGGGTCGTCGCTATTGCGACGAAATAGTTTCCACGGAACAAAAAACACTTAGACGTGGAAATATCTACGCTTTTCCGTGGATATTGCCACGTTTTTTCCGTGGAAAAATTGATCACTTGTATTAGTGTATTTCATCTCACAAAATATGGACTCATGAGATTGATAACATGCCAAAAAAGATAGAAAAAACAATGTATATGCTAAACACAATTCCAAGTCTAGGAATACAAATCTGTACGAAAGTCATGAAACATAAAAAAAATACTTATATATATGATTTATAACAGCATATAAAGATAATTTACTCATCTTTATTGTTTGTGCGGGATCCCTCTTGATCTCTACACCCTTACGAAGATAGTTGGAGTCCTTCTTTATTCACTACAACTTTAAACACTGCAAAAATAAAACTTAATGCATGTACTAGAAGGCGTGTCTCTGCATGGGAATAAGTATCCCATGAAACCAAGAGTGAATGATATTATTCACTAAAGGAAATATTCTTTTCGATCATCCTCTTCCATGGATAATTTCTCTTGAGAAGGTTCACCTCCTTCTATGGCGGTGGATGCATGAACTCTTCCTTATTTTCTTTTGCTTGCATTGCAATCCCATATGAAGTGACATGCATTCTTAGAATAAAAACATATTAGTTTTTATTTGTCCATACCTTTATGGATCTCTTTATTCTTTGCACGGAAAGTGTTCTTGGGAGAAAAAGTTTTTCTTTCTTTCTTGGTTCTTGCCGTGAGGGAAAGATTCTCCTCCTTATTGCTCACCATCGTGTTTTGGATGCGCCCTTCTTCTTGGATGTAATCATGCCAAAGTATTTTGAAATTGGGATGGTCTTCTCTTCCATTTAGCGCAGCAACAAAGGTCTCCCATGAGGAGGGGAGTCCGTCAATGGTGGTTTGTAGAAGATCATCCTCATCCATCTCTACATCGATGCTTACTAGTTGATTCTTCACTTGTGAAATATTTGTGATGAATGATGCCACAGTCTTAGCTTTATCCATCTTCATGTTGTGTAGCTAGTTCTTCAAATCCCTCTTTTGAGTAGGGGCATTCTTCTCATAAATATTTGTGAGTGAGTCGAAACACACCTTTGTCATCTTCAATGCTGTGATCATCGACATGAGGTTGTCCTTCATGGAATCATATCTTATACTCTTTTCCTTTTCTTTATTCTTCTTGTAATTTGTTCTTCCTACAATTGTAGTCACAATCTTCGATCACAGAGGTCAAAAATGAATCAAGATCACTCTCTTCAAGGATATTGATCACCCTCGCCTTCCATGTGTTGAATTTAGATGTTCCTTCGAGTCGATCTTCCAATCGGATGAATATTGATGTCATTGCTTCAAGCTCTTTCTCAATGCTTCAAGATCTACATAGGAATAGAGTGTTTGCACAAAACTAAGCTCTTGCATGCTCTTGCTCTAATACCATGTTAGTGATTGAGAAAAAATATGAAGATAATTTAACTTTAAAACTTTAATCCACAATAACAATGCATATAGGTCTCATTAATATTCCAAATACATAAATCAAACCATAGCACATAGGATATACCATGGGAAAACCCTCCACTGATTCAGAGGATAAAAAACCCAGTAAACAATCTTAGAGTATGATTGATAATCAACAGAGAATGATTACAACACAAAAGAATATTTTCTTTTCTGAGAGCACAAGAGAGTAGAGATCAAATGGGACACTGTGTTGCTCTTTCCAAGTGCATAGCACTTTAATAACAAGTCAAATTAGGTAATGCAAGGAAGGTAGTGAATATTCCATGCTTCAATAAGTATTTAACACTAATAACACTGCTTTATCTTCAACCATACACCCTCACTGACTTGGTGTCAGTTGGCACTCTATAATTATCTCCCACAAAGAAGATATGTTCCCTCCATTAATTCACTGAGTTTAACTATCTCTAACTGAGTTGTTAACTAAATTAACTGAACTAAACTGAATGGAACTGCATCCAACTAAATGGAACTACATGCAACTGGATGTAACTAAACAAAACTAAATGTAACTAGTGCTTCTCCATCAATGTCATCTTTAACAACCACTTGCATAAATTAAGGAGTTGATTCCTTAATTAACTGAACTTGATTGATCACAACTAAGACTCAACTGATGTCTTATTAATTCAAGTTCACTTGGAGGAATACATGGGAAATTCAAACTCTCTCTCTATCTTTGTGCTCATATTAGTGTTCTCTGCATGGTCCATATGTGTTTTCATTAATTCTATATCATATCATACTCATAAGAATTGTTTCAAACCTATGATCATATGTATTACCCAGGTCATATAGTCACATGTTAAAGTAAATCACTCTAGCGGTAGCTAATCCCTAAATGATAATTGTAGCACCTGTTGACCATTACTAGCCATACAACACATAGTATATCCTCAAGAATTAATACAGCATAAGTCATGTGAAATTAATACACCATAAGTTCTGTACTTGATACAACCCAAGTCTCAGACCTTAACATATGGTCATGATCTTAACCATAAGATCCTAGTACACGCATATCTCCTGAATATGACAATGTCATGTGAACTTAATACAATATAAGTTCTGAACTTGATACAACACAAGTCTCATGCCTTAATACAACATAAAGTCATGGAGAATATCTGAGCCTAATTACAACATAGATTTTGAACTTGATTACAACATAAGTATCAAACCTTAATACAACATAAGTTCATTGAGAATAACTCTCGAATTTGTACTCTCATCAATATCTTGTTCAATTCTTTAATTGATCATCATTTTCCAAGAATAGAAAAGTCATATAATCATTTTTGCCAAAATGAATAGGTAATACCTGTCTGAAGAATTAAGATCGATCTCAGTGAATATAATGAAGACGATCATGTCCTTGGGATTATTCATACGAAGAGGTTGCAAATCCTTGATACTAAAGGTTCACTCCTACAACACATTTTGAATAAGTAGGATTTCTAAATAAGTAGATAGCATCTCCCAGATTAAATTTAATTTCTGAACTCTAAAGAATATTTGTTATTTAGTTCATGGTACTTTTTTGTAGATGAATATGTTTATTCTAGTTCAGTTGTAGTAGTTTGATTTTTATCAAGTTTGTGGGAGCATGTTTCATAATTTACATTCAATAACATGCCTATATTGAGCTTGTGTTTGCATAGACTTGTCTCTGATTTTGGGTTATGTTAACTCATTTTTTCATTATGAGAGTAATTACTCGTATTTTTTTGTAAAATCAAATTATTTAATTCCAAGAACATATTATATTAAATCATTTTGTATTGCATTTCATCTTTTGATGTTTGATTGCAATTCTAATAGGATTTCTTTCTCTACGGGTATCAAAGAACAATTGCAATTTCTTTAGGTTAAGATGTTAATCTTATTGAATACCATGATTGTTATATTCACATTTGAAATGTATTTTGTCAGATGTGTTTGATATGATCATTATGTGTTTCTTGTGTATTTTCTCCAATCAACTATGCACATCTATCAGGAAGTCAAATGCAACAATTTCTCAAAGCAGAGGATTCAGAAACAACTTTACAATTTGAAAAATGGAAAGGGTGAGTGCCATTTCGGAGGATGAGCATACAATGTTCATGTAGATGAACTCCCTATGCTGGCTGAAATGTTTGTAACACCATCTATTTCTGATGAATCCTACATGGCATTATTATTGTTCATTTTGTACTTTGATTCGTATCAAACATGTTTTTCCTTTTTATAGTTGTTATGTCATCAGTTATAACAACACATTGGAGTCTTATTTTTTATGAGATTAGTTTCTGCCATGCCATGCCAAACTGTGATGTGATGTTCATTGTAAAGCCCAGTTGGCATTGCTTTGTTTTTTTAAAGCAAAGAGACATGTATAAAATATGTTATGACATCACATTCCAAATTGTAAATGTTATGTTAATTGTAAAGCACAATTGGCATAGCTCTCTTTTTGAAAAGCAAAGAGATATGTCTTGTATATGCTATGCTATCTCATACTTGCTATTTTGTAAAAGTTTTAAGTTCAATAAAATTGTTATATATTGTGATTTGACTATTCTCTATTTTTTGAGAAATTGCAGTGTTCCATTTTGTTGTGGTATTAATTGCGGTGTTCCATTTATCAATATACTGTTGTTTGAATGAAATACTTATAAAGGTCTTTTTTTCATAATAATTATATAAAAATGTGATTATTAGCTATGAGCTTGGGGGCTATGTTTCCTCTTTTGTTTTGAGATAATATGGTGCGATTTTTAGATGTATCTTGATTATGAAATGCCATAATGCCACTCCCTTCCCATTTCAAGTTGATTTCTTATCTTTATGCAAGTCATTGTCTAGTTTTATAACCAATCCTTCCTATATAAGTGTAGCTTAATACTTGTTCATTCAATACAAGTTATAAATAAATCTTCTACCTATAATTTTAATGTTTAGAGTGTTTTCACATTTTTAATCTTTCAAGCCTTTTACCCACCTAGAATTTTTTTAGTTTCTATGGATCTTCTTTTCATGTCAAAATTTTTTAACTAGTCTTCTTGGATATGGTCATACTTGTTTCTTACTTTCCATGTGTTGATCCTCTCAGTGTTCATTTGCGCCTCTTGGTGAAAATGTTAGTTATTTTATTGGATATACACTAAGTTATTTTTATTAAACTAATTTTAATTTATTTTTTTTAAACGATATTATTTAAATAAAATCATTAATTTTAATTAATGAAATTCCTATTCATAATTTAAATTAACTTCACCCCACACTGTTATCAATTTAATCTAGAAACAAAGTTTTTTCGTTTTTTAACAACTAAACTGATGCTAACATGTTAGCATTTACTTTTTAATATTTAAAACTTAATGAGCATCTTGCCTTAAAATAGATTTGATTTAAAATCATGGGATTAGATTTTGATGGAAGACAATTAATTATTATTTTTAAATAAGACACACTTCCAAAAAGTATGCTATTGGATAGAATATGTTATTTGTTTGTTATTAAAAATGGGAAAAAACATAAAGTAAACTATAGCATTTCTAACGTTATCATGGTTCGTAGGGACGTAAACAAACTTGTGGGGATAGACATAGGCCATGATTATATTACCAGCGTAGATCCAAATTCTAGGCTCTATCAAGTGTCAAGAGGGATCAAATATCTCGAGGTGCACACTTTTTCTTAAGTATTGCACTCAAGGAGCTATCAGATTTGGTGTGTCCTATATATAGCCATTGATTTGATTCAAACTAAAAGACACATCTTTTTATTTAAGGTCGAAATATAATATTTTTATTATTAATATTTAATATTATTTATGGCCACATATAATATTTTTATTATTTTTTATTTTGTTAGGAACAAAGGGTTTTTTAGGAAGCCTTACACATGGTCTTAAAACCATTTGCAAGGCCCTCCTAAACCATGTACAATAAAAGCATGGGTTGTTTAGGAGGCCTTGCACATGGTCTTAAAACCATTTGCAATGCCCTCCTAAACCATAGGTTGTTTAGGAGGCCTTACACATGGTCTTAAAACCATTTGCAAGGCCCTCCTAAACCATGTGCAAGGCCACCATTTTTTTTCAAATAATTCATTTTTTTAATTTTTATTATTTTGTTAGGTAGGAATATTACAACATCTCCGTCATATTATGTTGTTTTCACGGGGGCGTCACCTAGGGACCAATATGATATCATGTCCGTTCATATTGGGGTGGTTAAAAATTTAAAAATTAAAAGTCAATATATTGGTGGTATATTAGGGGTAATAAGGGTTTTTTTTTAAGTATATAAATATCCAATATGTTTAGGGTTATTTTATTCCAAATTTTTGCCCGTGCCCTTCACCACCAGTGCTCCACCATAAGCCTGTGTGCACCCTGCGTATGCTGTTGAGTTTCTCTGGTGCATAGCATTTACTCTCACACTGTCTTTGTTGCTGCTGCGGTCACGGGTTCCACCTCAGCCTCTTCCTCGCACTGTCTTTGTTGCCGCTCAATGGTCACGGGTTCCACCCCAACCGCCTCCATCATTTCTTTTGTTCTTTTCCTCTGCAATTTCTTTGTTCTGAGTGGTGGGTTTGTTCAAGAGGTGGACTACACTATTGGGGAAGAATATGCTTCCTGTTCGAGTGGTAGGCCGTGGTGAGGCGCTCCCATTTGAATCTCGACGAGAAAAATTCATTTGGTGGGTGGGTTCCTCCGTTTCGCCAGTGCATGCATAAACTGAGGGCCCTTCCTCAAAACACTGCTTCAATAGAAGAATCAATGGCCTAATCACTTGCTGAATCTACTAGCCTAAGGGACATCCATAGCTCAATCAGTCTAATTTGGTGGAACTTCTGACCTGCTCGGGCATGTGGACACTTCTGAGGCATAATGGATGGAATGCAATTTCTGTGTTCTGAGTGGTCTTTATATGAGATTATAAGGATGGTATTTGTTGATCATAATTTGCAGTAGTGTGGCTGTGGAGAAGTAGGTGAGTTTAGAGTACTTGGTTTACAGAACAATGATGCTCAACCCTGTTCAAATCTGCATTTTTAGGGTTTTATTGAGTCTTGTAGAGGGTAACTGGTTTTTTGGTTTACAGTTAGATTTGTTTAAACATTGTGCTGATTTTTGTTCTATGATATTGGCTTATGATTTTGGGAGAATTACATGTTGTGAACCCTATGTCCCCAGCCCGCTCCCAAAAAGATCATATGTTCGTAGAATATGTTTTCCACAAATTTTCTTCAGGGATAATGGATTTGTATAAATCATATATTTTCATGCCTATTTTATTCGCCTCTAATCTTGTTGCTGAAATGTGGATCTGTTATATATTATAGATGACAAAAGGAACACCGAGGAAGCCCAAAAGACAAGCAGTTTTCCCCTGATAAAATTCCATGGAAAAAATTCTACATCCTTACAGCCCCTCTCAAAGGTATTTTTCTCAGAAAATGATTGTTTGTGTTTACCTTTCCGTGTATTTGTTATGTAGTCCTCTATTTGGAAATTGCTTCATTCTCTTTTCTGTTTTATTATTTTCATGGGCCATTTGTTCTCTCCTTGCTTTTGTATCCTAACTATACCAATTCTGGTTATTTATGTTTTTGTTGGGTACTTTTTTCAATATTCGTGGATATTTTCTTTCATTTCAATGTATTTTTCTCCTTTTTGATCTTATCACAGTCTTTAGGGGTTGCAATATAATCATGCCTTAAATGTCTAGGACATCTGGTTAAGTCAAGTTGCCATCTCATAGAAGCCTCTGGTTTAAATCCTTTACGAATTATTTCAGTGGATGAATTGCATCTTACAAAAGGCCCTGATTTTGTTGCCCTTTGTTTCAGTTTACATTTTGTTTCAAGATACAATCTCAATCCACAAATGTTTAGTGGCTAGTGCAAATACCACACATAATTCCTTTCTAGAGCATGCCTAGTTGGAGGACTGGACTAATGGTCAAAAGAAATTCAAGGTTTTATTTTTCTGTTTGCAGGAGACAGCCATGGGGTTGATGCTAAAGGCTGCTGGAGGCAGAGGATGGACCATGAGATCTGGAATGGAAGGTCCTACTGTATCTGCGGATCCTAATGAAAACACTCAAATGGATGAGAAGTCTGTTTATCCCTGGTCTCTGTTTACCAAATCCCCTCGTCGACGAATGAGAGTCGCATTCACTTGTGGGGTTTGTGGGCAACGTACAACACGTGCAATAAATCCACATGCCTACACTGATGGAACTGTTTTTGTGTAGGTTCGGACTTTTCCAATTCTTGACAATATGTTTTGTAATGGTTGCTCTCTTGTACATATGGATGACATCTGATTATTTCTATTTTTAACTAGCACATTTAGAAATGGATTTCATTTGAAGCAATTTCTCTCAATCGAAAGGGAGATGCTTGATTAATTTCTAAAAAAGATGTTGAGCATCAAATGATTTCCCATAGTTGTTCACGTGATAAGATGTAAGAAAAAAATATTATCTGTAGAAGGGAATACCTCGTTTTCCTGCCATATAGAACTTGCCATGAATATTGAAATTTCTCGTATTTAGTTATAAGATTTGCAATAAATTCTATTGAGTATATATTTATCGTTCGTATGAAGATTAATTCTTGTTAGTACATCTGATTTTTGGAAATCGGTCAAAATTTAACCCATTGGTGAAAATAGCCTTTTAAGATTTCTGCGACTTTTCTTTTGTGTGCAGTGTGCAGGATATGATGTTTTCCATAAACTGGTGGATAATCTCAACCTTTTCCATGAATTGAAGGGAAGCATATACCCAATATTTGGGAATACAAGTTCAAAGAAGCCATCATCTTTCAAGTTTCTTAATATGGATGACTTTCCCTTATTTTAAGAGAGATCGAATCCATTGGGAGATTAAGCTTATAACTCTCCACTAGAGAAGCTCTGCACATAAACTGAAAGGTAGAAATATCAATCACATTTCAATAATCGGTCACATCCGATTGTTTTGAGGTCACAAATATCCTACTGATCGCAATCTACTTTTACATTGTTCTTCTTGTAGGTAGTGTATTACAATTCTTATTATATTTGTTGTGAAGTATATTGGCAATCAATCTAGCAGCCATTATCAAATATTATTGTAAATAGTCAAATATGGACCAAACATGATGTCTAAATATGCTTAT
>LPNX010483343.1:35566-63079 GCA_001517045.1 Pseudotsuga menziesii
AACTTGATGGATCCAAGGGAAAACTATTTAATATATTTATCCCCTTCATCCACTTCATTTCCTTCCAACTGAATATCCACTACTGACTTCCATTTTTCAATCCGTTGACTTCGATCTTGGAAGTCCCCCACATCTCTTAAGTGAAAGACTTCCTTTCAAGCAACAATTTCAAGGGCTCTTCAGAGATTAAGTAAGGTCCTTCTACACCAATCCATGGGACTTTGTCGATCTAGAGCCTTTTTCCATTCCCAATTTTCCATGCAACCCACAAACTAGCCAAAGGTAAAGCTTCAACAAAATCCTTCCACGCAATAGACCCACCTTTTGAACTTTTCCTTGTATCCTTAAAACTATTCTTCCATTGATCTTCCCTTCAAATATTTTGTCTTTGTGAATCTTCCCCACAACGTGTCGTTGTATACTAGGTGTCATAAACTCCTTGCGGCAAGTGCTTTGCTAGATTTATAAATATTTTGAGTCCCCAACCCCAAAAAAATTTGGGAGATGTTGCCTGATAACATTTAGCCAACAAAATACCTTCCATTGATCTACTAATAGTCCATAAAAAATGGAAACATTTCTTCCTAACTTTGGTTAAAAATAAATTTATGTATTTATACAAAGTTATGGACAAACATTTTCTAGTTATCATTTTAAGAATTGGTAATATTTGATAAGGTTTCTACACTTTAAGATAAGTATGGAACCTTGAAATTTTCCCTATTTAACCATCTCAAGTCTTCCTAAGGGTTAAAATGAATCATCCTGATCCTTTATGTTTATTTTAGTTCCTTTATAATCATAGGATTCATCCATGTGGAACCTTGTTATTCCCACCTTAGTGATTTAATATCAACTTCCTTAGGTCTTCAAGTCTCAAGACCTTGGAAGCTCTTTTTCATTAAATGCATGAGAGGTTCTTGGGATGAAATCATATTGGGCATTGATACCTTAGATGGTACTAAATTGATATCAAATGAAAAGACTATGAAGTCTTCTCGTTCTACTTATCATTCAAAAGGTTTATCAAAACATTTGAAAGAGGTCAATGAAGACCAAAGGTCTCATCTTGACATCACAAGAAGATGAATTGACCCACTTGACGTAGGAGGTAAATTTGCATTCAAAGGAAACATTATAACAAAGTGCACACCTTGCTTAATTGAGGTGATTCGAATTGATTCCAAGAGATTAAAAAAGGAAAATTGGAAATAATGGTACAATAGTGGACAAAATAACAACCTAGAATAAAATAATGCATTCATAGATCAAAGGATGAAGAGGATTTTGAGCCTAACTATGGTGAAAAAATATTTTCTATTATCTAAGAAGGTATCTGGAAAACACCAAGTGTAAATGAATTCTCAGATTGAGAGTGTATTGTTTGAATTTGTAATAATTCTTAAGCATAAACATGAGCCCTTAATTGTTTTTTCGCCATTTGGGTTTCTAGGGTAATATATGTTGTATGTGTGTTAATTGCTTGCGCAATTAAGTTTCTTTCTCTATGGTTGTTCTTTGTTGTTTCTAGATATTTATCTATGGATCGTAATTGATTTTTCTAATATGGTTCAATGTAGCATATTTGACATGGTCGGTTTTATTAAGTAATGATCCTTGGATAAATATTTTCTTGTATCATCTATTTTCTTAATAGTTGGGTGAATTTATCTACTTGTGCATTATGAGGAACGTTTGTTGCAATTAGTGGCATAATTTCTTACATTGGGAGTACAATCAGTGATATGTCTAGGTAATACACATCACTTTTCAAGGAAAAACATCATTCCAAAGTTGTGTGTTCTATTAACCACCTTAAACTAAATTTTCTCCTTATTTGAATCATTGATTGAACCTGTTGCTTGTTTTTGTCTTTACTTGGATCATTGGTGGTGTTGCCATTTTTTCACCAATATATACCAAATGTACCTACTCAGGGATGGTGTAAAATTCAGTGCCACATCAATAGAAATAGCAAAAAATAAACTAAATGAACAATATTCCTTATTATGCATGCAATGTAAATAGAGATAAAACTAGCTAGAAGAGAGCAAAGCACCACACACAAGGATATTTTATCAACATAAAGAATGGTAGAGATAGAGACACCTTGTGTTATTTGTACAAGGTATGGACCTCAATCGTTGACCCAAGGGATGGTTCTTATTATCCTTTGTGCTCAAATTCTAACCAAGTGATGTAGAATATGGATCCCAAATGGTGAAAGAAAAAAAATGAAGCTTCTCTCTCACTTTATGTAGGAAATATGTCATCATAACCTTGCCATTATGGGTACCTATTATAGAATTTCCTTGTTGGTTTAATTTATAAAATATAAGGTGGACAATTCTTAGATCTATCTCCAAGGTGAATGATCCCATTTTCATTAATTCTTTAGAGGGGATAATAGGTTTTGGAGACCAAATCAAATGATATGTTTGGCAATAATGGATTGGGAATGTCTACTTTCAACCACTACACTTTTTTGGAAGTTGCACAACAATAATGAGCAACCAATTTCATTTTTTGGTATTCTGTCATGGTTTTCAAGGCTTTTAGTGTGACGATATTATGCAAAAATTCAAGGGAAATTTTAGGAAGTGATTGTTTCAAGGTCAACCTTTGTCATTTTCTTCAATTTTGGAGACATTATTGAGGTCATGTCATGTTGTAAGTGGTGGAATTAGGTATAATACTACTGAAAAATATGTATAATGGTGATGATACTCATGACAAGGAATGTGAGAAAAATTAGTTTGTTAACAGTTTCCCCCTGATGTGTGAGGTTAGGAGCTCGTCGTATGGTCAAAAATACATCATAGGTTTTTACCATTTCAATCCATAGAAAACCATCAACACTTGGAGAAGGAGTGAGAGAGAGTAAAGAGGAAGAATATTACTCCCCAAAGGGGTCACAAAGTCCATTCCTACAAAAAATATAATAAGTGGGGTTAGGTGATTACATCCTCAAATACAAACAAGATGGCATCACAATGCTCATATCAATCTCTCAATACAATACGGGATCAAGGCCAAGAGGTGTCTTATTTAGATATATGAATAATTGTGGTGGACAATACATAATTAGGTCCAAAGAGAGAGCCTTCCAAGTAAATAAATGTGGTCTAACCCACAACTGATCTAAAGTACATGAGTAGGAACAATGACATCCTCATACAAAACACAAAAACTAATGCCCAACTAAAAATAAAGGGTCTCAAGATCTAGAAGGAGTAATAATACGAGAAACTCCTCTTAGGTGGATCAAAATGCTAAAATACTAAGCCAAACAAGTTTAGGAAACTGAAACTAAAATTGGAACACTATCACCAATATAGTTGGAACATCATAGGAAGTTGAAAACTGAAAATCTTCTAGAATAGACTCAAGAAATGGTTGGAGTCATTAATGTTTTGGGTTTTTTACCAAACTAGGATAAGGTAACCATCATACTATACAATTCTCAACTATGTGATGATAAGTTGGATTCGAGAACATGAGAACCAACCAATCCAATGGGTAATGAGGTATCATCTCCATTAGTGCAAGGTGAACTATCAATGATGGTTATGGAGCTAAGGTACAAGTTAAATGACTTGAGAGCTGTCCTCTATAATATAGTTGTTAAAGTTGATAGAGAAAGGTGCATTGAAAACAAAGAAATTAGATCTTTGTTTATCAACACAAGCAATTATATAAGGATGTGAAAGAAATTGGGGATGGTTGTTAAAGTTGATAGAGAAAGGTGCATTAAAAACAAAGAAATTAGATCTTTGTTTATCAACACAAGCAATGATATAAGGATGTGAAAGAAATTGGGGATGGTTGTTAAAGTTGATAGAGAAAGGTGCATTAAAAACAAAGAAATTAGATCTTTGTTTATCAACACAAGCAATGATATAAGGATGTGAAAGAAATTGGGGATAAGACACTAAGAGGAAATGGAGCATAATATAACACATGGAAACATAACCAAAGACATAAGTGAATTTGGAGAGAAAACCAACAGTATAAGTGGCATATATCATAGAAAAAGGCCTAAATTACACGCATTAGCAAAAAAAGGAATTCCCAAAATTGTTCTCAATCACAAAATTTTGTCTATGTGACTAAGAAAAACACAGATCCAGGAGTCTAATGATGCGTCAAATGAGTGTCATACGAGGCCATACAAAGTGGAAGAAAAATTGAATTAAATCCTATTATTAAGGTGGAGCCTACAAAATCAACTATCTTTTCTATATCCACCATTGGAGGAGCTCATGTGATGTAGGAATTTAGGCTCTCATATATTCTATTATGACAGCCAAAATTGGATTTCTTCAAATGAATTTTGGTGGTATCTCCCTCCTCTTTATTTTTGTCCATTCATTTTCTTAGTGTAGGTATTCCTAGGCTCATGGGGATCCCTGGAATATTGCCACTAATTTTCATGGATTTTGAGTGTTTTTTTGTGATTCTCTCATGGAAAAAATTCTAACAAATGTCAAGGTGTTGCACATGTGGGTGAAATCTTGTGATTGATTATTGAAACTATGAGGCGAAAAGGTGCAACAAGGTCATACTTTTCCTCCAAATAGTTGTGATTCCTAGTCGCAATATTTCATGAGAAAGTTGCAACATTTACTCACACTTTTTTAGGTAAGAAGCATGCATTGAACTTTGACTTTTTTGGGACAAAAATATTTATATGAGGGATAGAAAGAGAGAGAGGGAAAATATTTCTCTACATATGTGGCTCCAAAATAACCCAACCATGTGAGGCACACTAACCTCGCACGAGATTCTAAAGTTAATTGAGAACCCACTAATGAGGGTTGGTGGTCTTATTTTGACAAAGACCATTGATTTCTAAGATGTGTACATCAAATATTTCATGGTGTAAAGTGAGTAGATTGACTTCGGTATTCCTAATGTATACTTCATGACTGTCCTACCCATGTGTGGCATGGTAGGAAACACTGAGCTAGAGCAACCATGAGATGTGGCTATGGAGGACTACTTGCAAGCCCGCTACGTAGTAGGAACCTTCCTACATGACTCCTCCATTCATAGGGAGGATATCAAGCTTCTAGAGACCCATGTAGTGGGAGGAACAGTTATACAAGTGTTGAGTTCTAGGGGACCCCATTGGGTTACCAACAATCAAATGATTATCATCAAACAAGTACTGAGTAACACTTACTTTGGGTGGGATTAGATGTTTGTTATGGAACTATAAATCCAACTGACCTAATGCAAGATCGACCAAATACTTTGGGTTCGACCGCTTCATATGTTCCTATTTCTTTCAGATGGTGCCTACATTATGACTTTATCATGCCATCGAGTATACAAGGCTGATGTGTACTTGAATGCAATCATGGGTGATATGATGATAAGTGGTGAGGTGGTGCCATGGACAATGTCTTCCATCAATATTTCTTTGATCAATGGCACCAAATCCTTGTGTTCATTGAGGAATATCCCTATGCAGGGATGGACTACCAAGGGGACCCAGACTTACCTTAAACACAAGGAAATGTATGGAAGGATAAGGGTATGTGTGATTTTGATTATGCACTTTTAATTTATGTTTACATACTAGCATAGATGATATCTTGATTGATTTGTGTGATTCATGTTACTGATTACTCGCCTCCCATGTGTGTTCAAATATTGGTCCAGTCCCACCTCAAGGAAATAAAATATCTTTAGGTAAGGTCGAGGCTATTGATCCTACCCCCTAGCATAGAGGCAACAGTGAGGAGACAAGGCGATCCTAGAGGGGTTACACAAATGCATATATCAACTACAAGTTGGGGTTGTTAATGAGGGATGGAATCACCTAGACAAAGAGTTGATCCCTATATGTTTTATGGAACCACTATAGTAGCGATCAACTATGTGGAGGATAGGAATGGATTCCCAAAGCATATGAGACATGAGGAGAGATAATGTAACCTATATCATTGGTCTAGAGAGTTATGATGAGGACATCAATATGGGATATGATTCCTATGATGTTGAGTAGGAAATCTATGGAACTACCCTCACATGTATGTCATGGCATTTATTTATTATGTATCAAATGTTTTTTAAACCAGTCTTTGAGCTCTTTTAATGTAACATTCCTTATTTCTTAGATGATGATATATATACATATGTGGGTGCAATTTTATATGCATTAGCCTTATTTATTATGCAATGTGATATGTAATTTTTTTGTTTCTTATGTACATGTGGATGCACTTATGGTTATGGTTCTATACACTTGTATGATTTGTTTTCTTGTTATCAATGGATGATATACCAATCTAGAGTATGATTTGCACAACCATATATGAAACTATTGAGACTCTTGGGTATATGCATGAATTTATTGAATTGATATTGTCTAATTAATTATCTAGCTCATAAATATTTTCTAAAGAGGGAAGGATAACGTACCCGATAATAGTTATTCAATCATTTGACAAGAAGATAAGGATCAAGATAAACATGAAGGTGACAGATTCATTACTCTCCCATTATTGGAGAGTGTCATCCAAAATACCAATCCTTGCACTATACTATGCTTGATTATTGGTGGTAGCACTGACACAGACACCACTGTCATGGTTGAGGGAGTACAACAAGTAATATATGGCCCAAGTTGTTGAGTCCAGATTTCGAGTGTGTTTATTTGTGTCATTGGCGTAATCAATGTAACTTTGAGATGAATGATCCATGAGAAAAGGGATAAGAAGACAAATAATAAAGATCATCCTAAGGGAAGGGGGGATATAAAATATCTATGGTACAAAATATCAAATGGGTGTTGGTCTCAAGGATATAGTTTCTTCAGGTATAACTCATTGCAAAGGTTCTTGAGGATTTTTCCATACAAACTATTTAGTATGTATGCCCCTTTTCCCAAATATCATGTGATTATGTAAGGACCTTTCCATAGAGACCCGTAATTTACTAGACCAAGTTTATCATAGTATTGATTATATATAAGGACTAAATCAACTTCATGGATTGACCATGAGTAAGTGTGATTATCATAATGTGATATCAAGATATTATTGTTTGTTTCCATGTTTTTTAAAGTAGATTTGCAATCCTCATTTTCCTTTTCAAAATAAATAAGTATTTGTTTCAGAACAGATGTATCTAGCAAAAGTTAAATTACTGAATGCAAGTAGGGGATTTGACACTCGATGGAATGGAGTGAATTCAATAACAGTTTTAGTTAATGTTCAATAGTCATAAGGTGGGAAAGAGAATGATGTGCAAATTTAAATTGTTCTTATCAACCATCCATTATAGCATGTTTTTTAGGACATTACTGAGTGCCTCAACTTGACCATTTCCACGTGGGTAATAGGTGGATGAAAATTGGTGCTCAAATTTTAGATGGTAAGCGATATGTTCTCACACAACATCTTGATTGATAGCATGGTTAAAGAAAAAAAATATCATTGTGGTGGTAGTGTTGTTATATGTCAGCATGTCTTTATCACATTTAGTGAAATAACCAATAGCTACTACAATGTACTTATGCCCACTAGCTGAGATAGGGTTACAGTCCATGAATTTGATGTCCCATTTGCAAAATGGACTAGTGGAGATGAATGGGTGTAGGAGGGTAGGAGGTGCCCTTGCCTTTGGGGAAAAAATATTACAATTTCGACAATGCTTGACTACCTTGATACAATCTAAAAATAAGGTAGGCCAAAAATAACTAATGTGGATTTCTTTTGGGTAGTGACCAATTCAAAAAGGTGGACACCACACACCATTCTATGATAGTTATTTAAGACCCATTAAACCTCCTCAAACTGATACATTGAAATAGTTCCAACTCCTCACCATTATAGAACACCATCAACGAGAAGGTATTGAGGTTCTTAGTGATGAATCTGTCGATGAGCATATTGAGAGAGATGAGTACTAAGATTATAAATTTGTAAGTTGAAAAGAATGTCTCCATACCAAGAATCATCTTAGGATACGGTAAACACATGTTCATTGGGCAGATCATTGTTGATAGGGATATTACTAATCCTACTATGAACGTCTAAGATAAATTCAACAAAATATAGACCCATTTTACTCTTGGGAGTAGAAAATTTAAGGTCATATTCTTAGAGAATAATGATCCATTGGGAAAATTTTCCAGTGATGAATTTATTACTCAAGAGGTATAGCATAGGTTCAAATTTGTGATGACAGGTTTTACTCATTGGGATTTAATGGCATAGATTTTGGACAAAGAAAACAATGGATAAGGAAATATTCTCCTCATTGTTATAAGGTAAGGGAGGTCCAAACAAGTTCTTACTAACATAGTAAACGACATGTTACATACCATTATCACCTTCTTGAATGGGGACTCTAGATATATGACATATGGAGAGGCCAAGATGAAAAGGAAAATTCTTCACAAAATTAGAAGGGCTAATTATAGGCGTCGAAGTAATTAAAGCATGCTTGAGGGAATCAAATGAGTCTTGATCTTACTCCTCCCACACAAAAGGGAAATTAGAACATAACAATCTCATGAATCCATGAACACACATGTTGTAGACTAGGATAAAATGGCGTAAGAAGTTCACATCACCTTATAGACTTTACAATTGGTGCACAATATTTAGTAGGGAGTTCAAGAATGGATTGAACTTTCAAAGGATCAACGGTGATCCCTTGTTTGGAAATGATAAATCCTAACAATTGAGCAGAAGACACCTAAAGTGGGTGTAATAGAATGTTCTATCTACAACTCCTAAGAAATACTTTGCAAAGATGTTCAAGGTGTTGTGATTTTTTATTT
Organism: Pseudotsuga menziesii; assembly: GCA_001517045.1. Lineage (NCBI taxonomy): Eukaryota > Viridiplantae > Streptophyta > Pinopsida > Pinales > Pinaceae > Pseudotsuga > Pseudotsuga menziesii. The sequence goes on from LPNX010483343.1 coordinate 44,364, forward strand.
GAATGAGTCATGAGGTCATCGAAATATGATAATTTAATGTCGATCATGTCATGGAAGACATATGGAATTGCGCACTAAAAGGTAAATCCAACATTATTAAACTTGAAGGGAATGAATTGAGAGGAAAAGGTTCCCTAGGGGAAGGTGAAGGTTGTTTTGTATTGGTCCTAAGGATGAATTTGGATATGGTTGTACCCAAGAAACCATCCATGAAGGGAAGAACCTCATGTCCCGTTCAAGTATCGATGCTCTATTCAATGAAGGGGATAGAGCAATTATATTTGGGAAAATATTCTTTGATATCTCGGAAATCAATATAAGCATGAATGGTTGCATACTTCTTGTTCACTAGGATTGGATTGATATCAATTAGGTAGATGAAACCTACATTCTGAAGTTTATCGATTTTATCTTTAATGGAAAAATATTTGGAAGGATGAATAGGTTGTTTCTTTCAGTGCATAACTTAGACATATGGACAAGTTTCCACTTTGGTGGGGTGAAGTCTTAGCATTTCAATATAACAACAAGCAAATATGTCATGTTTTCCTAAAAAAGAGCTTTGTAGGAAATGACCTCATCGAATGTGTAAGAGGAACTTGACAATATATTATCAATGACACCAAGTTTTATTGAAATATCCACTTTGATATTCAGAGATATATTATCTATATTATCCTCCTCAAATGCATCAGGATAATGCATCAAATTTTTAAACCAATTAATAATGCGTCCTATAGGAATAAAATATTTTGATTCAATGTAAAATTGGCTCAAATATTCACCTAATGAAGTGGATTCATGTAGGAGGAGGCCTCTGAAAAGGTTTAGAGAGCTCTGCAAGTGTATGGTGAATGGTTGAAGTGGTTTCTTGGCAGCGGAGAAGGTCAGTGGAGGCGCATCAGCAAGTCTCGAGATGGTTCCTAATCCTCCTCGGGGGGGAGGGACTGAGGAAGGCTTGAAGCTGTGGAGGCAGAGATAACCATAGCGGAATCAGAAAAGGACAAAGGAAAAGCAGTACTCAATGATCAGGCAACTGCAAAGGATGGGGAAGGGTGCAGTGGAACAAGAAAAGAGGAGGAAACTAACCAGGATGCAAGAAGGATAGGACAATGTGTCCCGAAGTCCAAGACGATCCCAAGAATCTAGATCACATCAGACAGAGTCAGGGAGGAGATTCAATACATGAAGGAAAGGGCCCTCATAGGAAAATTCATGGGGATCTGGCCCACAGAAAAGATGCTGGTAGGATGGATAAATTCTACGTGGAAACCCCAAGGGCACTATGATCTACAGTTGGGGGATAAAGGTTTCTTCACCATTATCTTTTTCAACGAAGAGGACAGAACCAAAATATTTGAGAATGGACCTTACTTCTTCAACTCGGCCGGTCTCTTCTTGAGACCCTGGAAAGAGAGGTTCGACCCGAATAAAGAAAATCTGACAATCGCACCACTATGGATCAGAATGTATTCCCTTCCATCGGAATATTGGAAGGAAGAAATATTAATAGACATAGGAAACTCTCTGGGGACATTTATCAAAGTATTTGAACAAACAAGACAGAGGAAATACATTTCATATGCAAGGATATACATCTACCTGGACATCTCAAGGGACCTACCTAATGGAATAGAGTTAACATGGGAAGATGAAGATTGGTTTCAAGCTATTGACTATGAGCAGATCCCATTCAGATGTAGGAAATGTCATGAACATGGGAATTTGTTTAGAGATTGTCCCCAAAATAAGAGACCAGGAGGTAAGCAAGATCAAGAACTTCAGGATGCGAAAGGATTCACCAAGATTCAAAACAAGAAAAGGAAAGCCATAGAGATATCGGGTCCAGAAGCTCACAAAAGTGTGAAGACTCAGAATCCCTTCGCTAACCTTCAAGGTGACCAGGCAACAAAAAGTGTCAAAGAAACATCAGAAGCCATGATAAACGAACTTCTGAGTAAACAGGAAGGGAAAAAGAATACCGACATAAAAGGAGATAACAATAATTTAGCTTCGACAAACTCCCGGGATGGCACTCCTCTGAAATGTCCCGAGGAACCCCATAAAGACTTAGGATCAGGGGAAGGTGCTACTAAGGACATGGAAATAGGGGATCTAGATCTGGATAGACTAGAAGCTGCCTGCTCTAAAAAAGACTCAGCAACAATTCCATCACAACAAGTGTCTCTTTTAGAGAAAGCGATCATCCAAGCCAAGAACACAAATAACCTAGGAGTCGTGACTGAAGCTCTCAAAGTCACAGAGGGGAAAGGGAAAAACTCAAAGAAAGATAAAAGAGGCAGACTGAGAAATGTTCAGAGAATCAAAGCAATTGGAGAACAACTAGTTGCATCAGGGTAGTATCCAACCATAGATGCAACCCTATCCCTCTCCAACTAAATCCCCCCTAACGCAGATTACAACCTGGAATATTATAGGTTGTAACAAAGCTCTCAAGAAGTGCCTTCTGAAAAGAAGAATCAAGAAGGAAAAATTAGGGATAGTCTTCCTTCAAGAAACCAAATGCTCGGGAGAAGACTTAGCGAAAACAACCCAAAAAGTGTGGAAGGGTTGTGAAACGATTGCCATCGATGCCAGAGGTGCGGCAGGGGGTCTGGGAATTCTTTGGAATCCCCGAGTGGTTACCTTGTCAGTTTTCTTTACCACCAACTGCTCTATTTCGGCTGATTTCCACTTTCTCAGAACCAGAATCAGAGGAATCCTCACCAATGTCTATGGACCTCCGAAGGTGGATCAGAAGCAGACCTTCATTGAGTCCCTCTCTGACCTTAAAACGATAGTTATGGATAGGGATTGGATCATTGGAGGTGAATTTAACTTGATAAGAAATTTAGGGGAAAAAAAGGAGGTATTCGCAGCTTAAACCCTGCAAGTACACTTTTCAATAACACTATCTCTGATCTGGATCTGATCAATGTCAGAATTTCCAATGGTCTTTCCACTTAGAATAATAAACAATCAGGGGACAGAGGAATCACTTGCAAACTAGACAGATTCCTGCTTTCAGAATCGGTTATGATGGCTGGAGGCACCCTCAAAGTGGTCGTCCTTCCAGTGGTAGGGTCGGATCATTGGCCCATCACTTTAGCATGGGACAATGTCAGAGTCAACCCCCGTAGACCTTTTCGTTTTGAAAATTTTTGGCTCCTCCAACCAGACTTTTAGGAGAATCTCAAAGACTGGTGGGAGAATTCCCCCCTGTTAGGGGAATGCACATGTTTCAATTCCAACAAAAGCTAAAACACCTCAAAGAATGCATCAAAAAATGGAACAAGGAATCCTATGGCAATATATTTCAAGAAAAGCAAGCTTTTGAGATCAAGTTACAACATCTTCAGTCACAAGTTATGCTCAGTGGTTACACTGAGGAGTTGAGACTTCAGGAAAAGACCCTCTTGTAGGATTTTAATCTAAGAGAAATACAGGAGGAAGTATTTTGGAGCCAAAAGTCACACATAAAATGGCTCCAAGAAGGGGAATGCAACACCAGTTTCTTCCACAAAGCAACCATACAACACAGACAGGGTAATAGGTTGGATAGACTAAAGAAGGAGGACTAAAGTATAGTCAAATCCCAAGAATATCTGGAGAACACCTTAGACTCCCACTTTTCTAATCTTCTACAGGAACCAGATAGGGACAGGCAAGAAGCTCAAAGAGAAGTCTTCAATCACATCCCCAAGCTCATCACGGAGGACCATAATCAAATTCTGTGCAAAAATATCGATATGGTTGAGGTAGAAACCGCAGTGAATCAAATGGCTAAAGACAAAGCGCTAGGCCCAGATGGTTTCACCACCAATTTTTTCCATGCTAGCTGGAATTGGTTAAAAGAAGAAATAGTGGACCTGGTGGAGGACTCCCGGAAATCGGGGAGCGTCCTCAAAGCGCTCAATTCAACTTTCTTGGCTCTCATTCCTAAAGAAAGCGGAACCGAAGACCCAGGCAAACTTAGACCGATTTCCCTATGCAATGTAATCTACAAAATATTCTCTAAGGTAATAACTAATCGCTTAAAACCCATCCTTCCTATTATCATTTCTCCGGAGCAAGCTGATTTTGTGGAAGGTAGACAAATTTTGGATGGTATAATTCTTGTCCACGAAACCATCCATTCACTCAAAACAACCAGAACCCCAGGCATGCTTCTAAAACTCGATCTATCCAAGGCCTATGATAAACTAAAGTGGCAATTTTTGGGTGGCATTTTAAAAGCTTTTGGATTTGCACAAGATTGGATTAACTGGATTATGAATATGATCTCCTCTGCTTTTTTTTCTATTCTGGTTAATGGTTCTCCCTCGAGGCCTTTCAATGCAACCAGAGGAATAAGACAGGGAGATCCTCTTTCTCCGTTCCTATTCATTATTGCAGCTGAAGGGCTTGGAAGACTTCTCGAGAACAGGAGAGCCAGGAATAAAATCCAGGGTTTATCCCTAACGGACGGAATGGATCCCCAAACCCACCAACAGTTCGTAGATGATAATATGCTGATGGGCCCATCTTCAGTTCAAGAAGCTAGGGGAATCAAAGACTGTTTGAATACATTTATTGAAGCTAGTGGCCTAGAAATAAACAAGGAGAAATCTCAGACCTATTTCTTCAACACCCCCAAGATCACCAAGTGAAACATCTTAAGGATCCTGGATTTTTCGGAAGGAAGCTTCCCCTCGAAGTATCTTGGTGCTCCAATGGCCGAGTCAACTATCAAACAGGTCTCGTGGAAAGAATTGTTAGACAAAATTAACAAAAATCTTAGTCTATGGATCTTCAGAGCTCTTAACTTTCCTAGTAGACTCATCTTGGTGAAATCTGTATTGCAGGCCATGCCCATGTATCTTTTCTCAGTTTTGGCTGCCCCTAAATCCATCATTAAAAAAATATGGAACATCCAGCGGAATTTCCTCTGGGTGGGATCAAAAGATAAAAGAAAATGGCCTCTGGTGGACTGGAAAACCATATGCACCCTGAAAGGTATGGGAGGGTTGGGCCTCAGAGACCCTTTGGATAATAACAAAGTGATGAGTTCAAAAATTTGGTGGAGATGGGTGAACTATACTCGCGATCCCTGGGCCAAAATGTGGCATCTGAAATATGCGCCTCACTAGCTAAAAAAATCCCTGGTTAGGTTCGGCAAAGATATTCTAGGATCCTCCATATGGAAGACCGCTCAAGAAAACAAAGGTCTGGTTCAAAAACACAGCTTTTGGGAAGTCTGTAACGACCAAACGGTAATATTTTCAAGTGAAGCTCTAAACCAAGAACCAACCATTGCCTGTGGGGAAGACACTCCTCTCTTACGCTCTTTCCTCCATAAAAATCCCATGGATAAGGTAGCGGAGTTCTGGGATAACAACAATTCACACTAGTGGGTCAGAAGATGGAAGGCCAAGCGATGGTGGCAAGACAAGGCACCAGGAGAAGACATCGAAAATTTTATAGCAGAGCTTTCCAAGAAAAGGTTCTCCAAGAATGAGGATCCCGACAAGCTAATATGGGGGTACTCAACCTCTGGCAAATTTAATCCAAAAGAAGCCCTAGGTCTGTTAACGGAATCCCTACACATTGCCCCAGAAGACAAATGGATTAAATTATGGAAGGGAGGGTGGTGGCCCAAAATATCTATTTTCTGCTGGCTTGTCATAAAGCGTCGTATTCTAACATGGGACAACCTTCAGGTCAGGGTATTTTAGGGGCCATCCAGATGCCCCATGTGTGAAGAAATGAATGAATCTATCAATCATCTATTGGATGAGTGTAGGATAGCTAACTCAGTGTGGGAGAAGCGGACTTCAATTTTCAGAAGAGACCATAGACACAGAGGATGCTCGGATATCACAATCACGGAATGGCCCCTCAACAGCTTCAAAAACAAAATAGTGAACCGCATGTGGGAAATTTTCCCTGGCTTCACAATGTGGGAAATATGGAAAACCAGAAATAAACAGACTTTCGAGAACAAAGCAAGGAAACTCGAAGAAATATGGAACTCCATCGAAACCCATATGAAAGAAACTATAACATTGCAATCTTGGACGCGGGAGGAATTTGCAGTGGAAAGAAATGAACGTAGTATACTGTAGGATTTTGGGTTCACAGAAATACCTCCTGATAACTTGATGGTTCTTTCACGCCTGGTGCAAGTCTCTAGCCCACGGTCCTGGAATCCTCCTCCAGAAGGAACCTTTAAACTCAATATAGATGGGGTGGCCAAAGGAAATCCAGGCCCTACTGGTTATGGAGGTGTTATCCGTAACTCAGAAGGAATAATCCTCAGTCTGTTCTGGGGCTCTATAGGGTCAAATACGAACAACATGGCTGAGCTAGAAGGCTTGATCAATGGCCTGATCTAGGCAAGGAAAACCAGGAAAACGCCTTTAATGGTGGAAGGTGATTCCCAAATAATTATAAACATGGCTTGCAAACTCCAGGCAAGAACCCTTACGTCCCAAATTTCCAAAAATTGGCGATGGGAGAGTAGGTTACAGGACCTAAAGCACATCCTCAGTGGAGAGGAATCTCTCTTGTTATTGCATGTCAAGAGGGAAGGGAACAGGGTAGCGGACGCCATGGCTAACGCAAGAGTGGAGAGCAAGTTTTCTTTCCATGCAGTGACAACAAAGGATGACAGGAAAACACAACAAATCTGGAGCAATGGCTACAAGTTGGCGGATGAGGACGCAAGATGAAATGCTCAACATTCTGCATGAGAATGCCAGATGGCTCCGATCTGAGGGGCGGCACGAAGATGGCATGTCGACGTCAAAGGAGGGCCCACTTCAGTCTAATCGCTATATGGGGCAGGACAAGGGATTTTTCGCTCACTAGCTGGGGTATGGTAAGGTCTGTCTTACCACGCAGTTCTCCTCCGACTATCTTAGTCCTACACGAGGCCTGGGTACAGAGCACGTTGATCCTAATCCTGACAGCCCTCATTATGGAAGGAAAGAGTGGCTTTTTAGGCATTTCGAAGGCAGTTTTAAAGAAGGATTTGTGGGAACGAGGGAGCTTAGAAGTGCAGGTATAGTACCTTCCATTGATTATGATAGAAAGATCTCTATGCTGGAGGGTCGGATCATATGGCATGCTGTAAAACTTACAATCGCGAATCGCTCGCAAAGGATGAGAGATTGGATCGAGCGTGGTAAGGGGCAGGGTGTTATGGCAGGATTAGGGAGAGGTAAGGATGGCGGCTACAGGAGGTTTTCATTGGAAAAGGAAAGCCTTATTTATACTCATATGTTGGATGCCTTGTTCCTATCTAAGTTTCTTCACTCCTTGCTGGTGTTATCCTCTGGCTGGCCGAGAGTCTGCACCATGCCAAGGCTATGGAGAGCACGTTCTAGAGTGAGGGGCTCGAATCAAAGGATTAACCCGTGTGAGGCATCTACTAATGTGGAGGAGCAATCCATGCCCCAAGGCAGGGGTGTGCCGAACGCTGCTCCCTTTAATTGGGGAGACCAGTATATGGCAAAAACACCCACGACGGTAGAGGCTTACATCGCAATTCTAGAGATCGATCTCCTAAGGGAGTTTGAAACGATAATGGGTGGTCCACTAATCCCAAACCCCTTTTGTTCTGCGCGGATTTTGCTAGCCTGTGATATTCAAGCTAGGATTCAGATGGTCCAGGGCATTTGTGAAGCTATGGCCACTATTCGCAAAGGCTAATAGGAGAGTGCAGCGGGGTCTCGCTTGCTCGAGCAGGTTACTCAAAAATTGCTGGCCAATCCTGAGGAGGGATCTTCGAACTTGGGACACACACCGGCAAATTCACTAGTCTTTGCAACTCAGCTTCCCAGGAGGCCAGAAGATAATGTACGCAGGTGGTGGGAGTTTTCATGGCCTCAGGGTATTCATGCGTCGATCTGCTCTCGTGCTGGAATTCAGAGGTTTCTCCAGCTTTGTTATTTCTTATTGTTCTACAAGTTTGTTTATTGGCTATAATGTCTTTTGGATATAATGGCTCTTTTTGTTTTTAGTCTGTAAAAATATGTAAAAGCTCTGAACGGTTAATATTTAATAGGTCTGTAGGCCGTAATGGCTCTTTTTGTCTCCAGTAAACAATGGCTCTTTATTGTAATTATGGCAGTAACGGGTCTCTTTGAGATATAAAGACGGAAGACACTTATTTTTTGGACTGTAAGCAGGATTAGGGTCCTCCAAGTCTGATCTTAGGCATGGTCTAGTCAGCAGTAACAGACTTTTTTCAGTCGGGTCCTTCATGGGTTGTAGGTCAAGCTCCATCGACCTATGGTTCAGTCACACCTTGTATCATTTTTGTATTATAATAGAATATCTTACTTACAAAAAAAAATGTAGGAGGAAATAAGATCAATGCTGCATATAATCCCATGGGTAATTAGGGTTGATGAGAGTTTCAAGGATTTATTCATTGCTTTTAAAAGTAGGGGTATAAATATTAGGGAGGTTTGGAACCACTGCATATGATGAGGATGATGAAGGTGATGAAGAGGATGATAAATCTAAGGAATAAATTTAACTAATCAGCATAATTCCTTCACTTTATTAGTCAGGTGGGGGTATCTCTTCAAGGATTGTGACTTGAGATTCTAAGGACATAATGTGTAGTTTAACCAAGGTTGCATGGAACTTTTAGAGGTCCATGTAATGGTATGGATAGTGGCCATAGATTCCACATAATTTAAATAGGTGGTTGGTGAAAAATTCCTTATTACATTATTTAGTAGTGTTAGGGAGAACAATATGAACTATAATGGCGTTCATGTTGATATTCTCATCATAAACATGGATATGACTATGCCAAATAGGCAACTCTAGACACTAGTTGGTGGAGTGGTTAGGGATATCACATATGGCACAAATCATAGGGGCCTTGGTAGGTGTTGTAGAAGGGGTGACAATGACCATGTCTAGGGAAGACTAACCTACCATGTTCATGGTTTTTCTCTCAGCCTTCTTTCTGTGAGTAGGTTAAGTGGAAGTGGTGGCTTCCTACTTGACCACAAGTGGTGATGCATTAGAAGTACCAACATGTTTGATGAGGATGAAGATCACTTGTGGAGTGGATTGGGGAGTTGGTGGAGTGAGGTACCAATCAAGGAGACCTAAGTAAGCCTTATGATTTTAAGATTATCCATCACATGATTTCTAACAATCCCTATAGGGGGGAATAGGAAAGATACTTAATCAATAGGAATTCCTTCCCATAAATGTCTTACCATGGGGTAGGATGTGGTGAATTATTTTGTTGAGCATGTGTGTTTTCATAGTAATTGTGTTGTTGCAGCTGCAACTTTTTTCCCCAAATTTATTAAATCTGGGACCCCTCCTCATGATTTTTGCTTTGATCATTGAATCCTTTGAGTTGTTGGTCTGTGTTTATTTTTTAATGACTACAAAGATTAACTCTTGACCAAGGTTTGGATTTTGATTGTGTTGAAGTTTATGGTGAGTCGTAATTTTTTAAGTTTGTTGTTGCTTACTGTTCAAACCAGTTGTCTGTGCTGTGATTGCCATTTCGGAAGTATGATGGGTCGCTGTCCTTTGCCGAATGTTTAAAACTGACTGAAGCACTTATTTTTTCCAGTGGATCATGAGCTTTTCTTGTTTTAATCGGAAGCTTTATCCTTTTCCCGTCCGCCGTTGCGGCTCCCAAACTGTTTTTCCATCTGAAGTGGGGAAAGCCCCGACTGCCGATGCGTTTTAACCTGAATCGGTTGCGTACCCTAGTCGTTTATCCGTCCGCCATTGCGGCTATGGAAGTCATTTGGCTCCCGAATCGTAAAGCCGGCCGACTCCCGATATAAAGTTTCCCGCCCGTATCGCGTGCCTTAACCTTTTCCCTTCCGCCATTGCGGCTGGGAAAGTCGTTGAGCCTCCAGAGTCCAAAGCCGTCCAACTTCTGATTTAAGTCTTTCCAGCCCACGTTTTTGCACCACTTTAGCTCTTCTCTTTTCCGTCGTTGCGGCCAGGAAAGCCTTTCCGCGTCCGATGCCAAAGCCTGCCGACTGCCGATTTATATCTTTCCCGCTCTAGGCCCAGTCGAAATTCTTTCCAGATTAACAGATGCACCGGGCTATTTTCTTATGGTTAGCCATTTCAAATAGATGATTCTAATGTTTAAAACGCTTTTTCGAAGAATGATGCATAGCCATTGACTGCAGGTAGGACGAAATGCCGGTGAGGTCGCAAGGAAAAGGACAAAGTTGAAGGCAACCAAACGCAGAGCCGAAAATTCCAACAGTTACTCAACTGCTCATGAGCACACGCAAAAGAGGGAGGCATTTGAAGCGTTGGGAACTGAAAGGTCATGAACTGGGAGGCAGCCCAAACGATGGGCAGCGGTAGTTTAAATATTGTAAAGATAGGACTTAGAAGGGACTTTTTCCCTCAAAAAATTTGTAAACTATTTTTGGCTTGTAAGAGGAACTACTTCGTTTTACAAATCAGAAACTGCAATTTTTCCTGCTGGAGAAAGCGAAATGTGGAATATATCAATGCGACTAAATGAATAATGTTGAAGAGGAACTATTTCGTTTTCAGTTGTGTTTCATTTACTGTGAGAGTATTTAACTTCTTGAACCTATGTTCTTGTTGAATGTTCTTCAGTATCTTTTAAGATGTTTTCCACTGTGAGTAATAAATGTTGTTCATAAAATAATCGGCTATCTGGTTGTTCAAATATTTGTAATTGTTCATGTGTTTTGAATGAAGTATCATCTATCTGTAACTCTTCATAATGCATGAACAAAATGTATTACTCACCAATAAATGATAACTCTGCTCCCTAGGGATAGTTTAGGTAGTTAGTTTATTTTCGAGTTGTATGTGTTTTGGGTGCTTGTGAACCTTAATACGAGAGGTAAGAACCTGCGCATCACATTGTGACTGTTCCCTGCATCTTTTACACCCTGCATTGTTAGTTAGGCACTTGCATATCATACATTAAGTCAAAAATACAAAATTCACGGTGGACCGGGCCGCAACCGGTAAAGCCTTTGTTTTGTTACTTGACCTACGGTAGCCGGACCGCAAACCGGACGGATTCCCCATACCAAACAGTCAACGGGCCAATTGGGAATGTTGATTGGGGAGAATCCCTTACTGTTGTCTCCTGTGAATTTGGGGGACCCAACAGTTTTGGTGCTAGAAGGAGGGCCGCCAGTGTATGTTGTGTCTCCAATTCTGGAAGAGAGAGAACATCTATATTCAGTTGGTAACGAAATTGTTAACGATCTGAGGAGACACACCAGGGAATACGTGAAGAATATTGGAGGATTTCCAATCATCCCTGAGCTGCCCAGAAGAGAGTATAAAAAGAAGGATCGTCCTGAAGCGGAAGGCTCAGTGTTGGTTGGAGACTGGGAAGAACTGGTAGAAACAGCCTTATAGGAAGTTGTGCTACCTTTGAATCAAGAAGGCCCAGAAACCCCTCACAGTTCTCCTGCTCACACTCCAGTTGGTTCACCTCCTCACTCTCCACCCAGACTCATGGCTGGCGTAAACGCAAACCAACCACCTAACCCGCCAAATCCGCCACCTGCATGGAGAGCCAGATCACCCTTAAACCTGACTCCTCCATTACATGATTTGCCTCAATCCTTTGAAAAGTTGCTGCCTAAATTTGACCCCAATGAGAAGATACTAGTAGATGATCATCTGTAGAGTTTTTACTTGGCAATAGAAGGATTGAGGGCTGGGGAGCATGAAGATGTAGTCTGCATACGGTTCCCGCATACCCTTAAAGGAGCTGCAACGTCATGGTACTTTGGATTGCCTGCTAACTCTATCCCTGATTGGGATACCTTCGAAATAATTTTCAGAAGTAAGTATGCAACTCAGAAAACTCATGCAGCTCTCATGAAAGGGCTGTGCGTGTTGAAGAAAGAAAGAAAAGAAAAAGTGCACAGTTTCACTCAAAGGTTTGCAGCATATCTCAAGAACTTCTCTGAAACAGATAAGCCTTCAGACAAAGTTCTTATTGAATACTATACTTCAGCTTTAGGTCTTGATTTGGCCATGTTTGCCAAAGGTAGGGCCAAACCTACCTTGACGGAAACTTATGAAGAAGCAGAACTGGTGGAAGCTGAAAGAGAAAGCATTGAAGACTATCCAGAACAGTCTGGAGAGAAAGGCATAGGAAGAAAAGCTTTATTGTTCACTAAGCCTAAGGAAGAAAAGTCCCCAGATTTGGAAAATATGGCCAAAATGATGCAGAAGCTCTCCAATAAAATCATAGATATGGAGAAAGAAAAGGAAGCACAAAAGTTTTATAAGCCATATTATAAGAAGAGAGAGGATAACCACCAGTCTCAACCCCCTCCGCACAATACTGCATCTATGAATTTAACAGAGGCGGGCTTGGATAATTTTTGCACATTCCACCAATAGCCACACTCTGAGAAGAATTGTCCACAGTGGATAAATTCGATGACGTTGGTCATGAATCAGCTGTTAGATTCTAGATTGACAAAAGAGGGAAATGAAGAAGGAAAGGAAAATTCTACCTCTACGTCTACTAAAGAGCAGGAAGAGGAAACCATGGCTTTATGGAATTATGTCTCACTATTTGATGCTGAAGAAGAGAAGACTTAGGGGTGTGAAGACGTTATGGATACCAATGTAGCCACGAGGAGCCAAGGGACGGTTAATGAAGACAGTCTTATACTTCCAAAGATTAAGAGGCTATAGAGAAATGTTAAGAAGAGATTTCAAGACAAGTATTTGGCTAATACAATTCCAGAATTCACTCTTACGAGCCAAAGTCCTAGACAAAATGATACAACGGCCAGGCCAAATGAATGTAAGGAGAGTGCTGATAGGCCTCATCCCACGGAACAGCAGATGGATTATGACATTGTAGAGGATTTAAAGAAGATAAAGGCGAATGTTCCACTATTCGAGATGTGCAAAGTGCCACAGCAAAAAGAAAGGCTATTGAGAGCCCTTGAAACATCAGATGAGAAGACGCCCACTAACAATCAACCAGAAGAAGAAGAAGAGATTGGAGAGAACAGCAGTGGAGGTAAGTCCAAACACAAACATCCACCTTTCCTCCTTACTTTTGAAATATTTAACTACAATGTACATAATTGCTTGGTAGATTCAGGGGCAACTGTTAATGTCATGCTGGTATCTGTCTGTAAAAGAATCAATGGGCAGCCTAAGCCATCCCCGTGGAGAGTAGTTCATTTGGATAGGACAGATGTGAAGGTAATTGGTGAGATGGAAGATGTCCTCATCCGTCTGGCTTCAAATGATAAAGTATGCGAGGTCATTAATATTGTGGTGGCTGATATACCAGACGCGTACGGCCTTATCTTGAGCAGAGATTGGTCGACCAAACTTAATGGATATTTCGCTTCTGATTGGTCACATCTGTGGTTTCCATACAAAGGAAGTCCGAACCAGATCAAGATTTTAAGAGAGCCTCACATGAAGTACAATGTTACCCGACTTGAAGAGAAGAATGAACCTGTGGATTCTGTCTTGGGAAACTATTTTATTGAGTTGGAACCAGGTAATTACCAAGCAGAAGAAGCCAGCAACACATATGATACCTAGCCTGATCTCCTTCGATTCTCATAGGCTGATGAGATTGACTGTAAAATAGTAGACTTAGCAGTAGGAATAGATTCGTTTCCAGTAGTTAATGATTTTTGGACTTTATTTTTCGATGGCTCTAAGACATTAGAAGGGTCAGGGGCTGGCTGTGTCCTGATTGACCCACAGAAGAATAAAAATTTCCTTTCATGTAGACTAGAGTTCGAATGTACTAATAATACTGCTGAGTACGAAGCACTGGTGCAGGGATTGAAAAAGGCAATCGAATTAAAGGTAAGTAATCTAAAAGTCTTTGGGGATTCTGAAATTATTGTAAAACAAATCCGGAATCAGATACATTGTATATCTCCTCACTTAAAATCTTACCAGAATGAGGTATGGGATTTGCTGAAATATTTTAATGCATTTAATATTATTTCAATTCCAAGGATAAAAAACGTAGCTGCTAATCTGTTGGCCACATCAGCCACTAGACTCGTACCCACTAATAATCGATGTTCTGTCGAACTGGTTTTCAGGCCCTCTGTACCTGATATGATTACGAACCTACGCGTGTTTGATGATGACCAGCAGATCATAGAATGTTTAACGAATGATGAAGTGTTTAAAGGAGCGATCATAGACGATGAAGAGCATCAGGTTGAGATGAAATACGATAATTTCATTCCTAAAGGAGTCAAGACGTTGGAAAAAATGTTCGATTTAAATGAAAAATTCAGAAGGCCACCCAACGTGAAGACCCACAACTCATCGCTACAGTTCGAGCTGATAAATTTGGGGATTGAAACAGCTCCTAAGTTCATGAATCTCGGCAAATGCTGTTCACCAACAGAAAGAGACAAATTCATCGGTCTATTCAAACAATATAGAGATGTCTTCCCGTGGACGTATGAAGATTTGAAAACGTATGACACCAGCATCATCAAGCATGTCGTTCCCATTAAAGTAGGCATCAAGCCATATCAGCAACCTTTGAGGAAAATGCACCCGAAATTGGAACCGCTGATTCAAAGTGAAGTGAAGAAGTTATTGGACACAAGAATCATCTTCAAAGTCAGACACTCTGAGTGGGTATCAAATCTGGTACCAATAAGAAAAAAGTCGGGAGAAATCAGGCTCTGCATGGACTTTAGGAACTTGAATCGTGCTTCCGATAAGGATAACTACCCTGTTCCGCCCGTGGAACAATTGCTGCAAATGGTCTCTGGTTCTGAACTATGTTCATTATTAGATGGTTTCTCTGGCTATAATCAAGTGTTAGTAGCCGAAGAAGACAGATTAAAGACGACGTTCAGAACTAAGTGGGGAACCTTTTCCTATAGAAGAATGCCTTTTGGGTTGATAAATGTTGGAGCGACATTTCAGAGAGCTATGGACATAGCTTTCCACGGACTGATTGGGGGAAGTGATGTAGTGTACCTTGATGACATTACAATATTCTCGGAGAAAAGAGGAGAGCACGCGTTTCACCTAAAGCAAATCTTTGAACGCTGTCGAAAATATGGCATCTCCCTCAATCCTAAGAAGTGTGTATTCGCGGTCACGGAGGGCAAGTTGCTGGGTCACATAGTCTCAAAGAAAGGAATTTCTATAGATCCCGAAAGAATCAAAGCCATTGAACAAATCCCCTTACCCCACAATAAAAAAGGGATGCAGTCTTTTATGGGAACTGTAAACTTCGTGCGGAGATTTGTTCCTGATTTTGATCAGACTGTTAAACCATTACAGCAGATGGTCAAGCAAAATGCACAATTTAAGTGGACTGAAATTGAAAAGAATGCTTTCAATAAAATCAAGACCGCGGTTGCACATGTGCCTTCCCTGAAAATCCCAGACTTTGATAAAGACTTTATTCTATATACTTTTGCATCCGATGACTCGCTAGCTGCTGTGCTTACGCAAAAGGAAGATGGGGGGGATGAAATCCTGATAGCTTTCAT
Organism: Pseudotsuga menziesii; assembly: GCA_001517045.1. Lineage (NCBI taxonomy): Eukaryota > Viridiplantae > Streptophyta > Pinopsida > Pinales > Pinaceae > Pseudotsuga > Pseudotsuga menziesii. The sequence goes on from LPNX010483343.1 coordinate 59,873, forward strand.
GAGCACTGGTCTGCAAGGGGTTGAATTAAACTACCCAGCCATTGATAAGAAAGCTTACGCAGTATTTAAGGCAGTGAAGCAATTCAAGCCTTATATATTAAAAAATCGAACCAAGGTAATAGTCCCTTTCCCAGCTGTAAGATCCCTTCTCATTCAGAAAGAGTTAGGAGAAAGAAGGGGCAACTGGGTGACAGCTCTTCAAGAGTACGACCTTGAATTCAAGCCAGCGTCTATAGTAAAAGGACAAGGGTTGTGCAAATTGATGACTGAAAGCAGAAACGATGAAGAACAAGCATGGGAGGATGAGGATGAATTACATATAATGGATGTATGTCCTTTGTTTACAGCTCCTGAGTCTTGGTATAGAGACCTTGTGCATTACCTGCAGTCAGGGTTGTTACCAGAACATTGGAATTCCAAACAAAGAAGAGCTCTGCGTCTTAAATCGGCCTCCTATCAACTTGTTGAAGGAGTATTATTCAGAAAGAATTATGACGAGGTTCTCCTCAGATGCTTAGAAAAAGAAGATGCAAAGAAAGTAATGTCAGAATTGCATGATGGTCCTGCTGGGGGACATTATTCAGGAGACACTACAGCCCACAAAATCCTCAGAGCTGGTTACTATTGGCCTACACTCTTCAAGGATGCACATGCACATGTCAGGAAATGTGATATTTGCCAAAGGTGTGGTGGAAGATAGCCTAGAGCAGCAGCACCCCTAAATCCTGTGATGATCACGGAACCATTCGAGCAGTACGGGCTAGATATTATTGGTGAAATAAAACCGAATTCTTCTCTCCAACACAAATACATTCTGACTGCAACTGATTATTTCACTCGCTGGGTCAAAGTTGTCTCATTACACAAGATAAATGAAGACAAAGTCATCAGCTTTCTGCAAGATCATATCATGACCAGGTTTGGAGTTCCAATTTCGTTAGTTTTTGATAATGCTAAATACTTTTCATCAATTAAATTGACTTCATTTGCTCATGATAAAGGGATAAAATTGCATTATTCTGCTAATTATTATCCACAAGGAAATGGCCTGGCTGGATCCTCTAACAAAAATCTGATTAGAATTTTGAAGAAGACTGTGGTAGAAAACCAGAGGAGTTGGCACTCAGCATTACCAAATGCCCTTTGGGTTGATAGAGGCACCCCCAAGTCTGCGATTGGAGTGTCTACATATACCCTTGTCTATGGTAAAGAAGCCATCCTTCCTCCCAATATCATGCTACCATCTTCCATACTAGATCAAGAGTCTAGGGGGGCGGATGATGAAGTTTTACAAATAAGAATATATAATCTCCTGAAAGCAGAGGAGGCCAGATCTAAAGCCAAAGAACGCTTTAAGCTACAACAAGAGTCAGTTAAGAGAAGGTTTGACAAGCATAAAGATGGAACAAAAGACTTTGAAGTAGGAGACTTAGTCCTCAAATGGGACCACCCCCATGATGAGAAAGGAAATCATACCAAATTCCAGTAGTTGTGGGTAGGCCCTTTTTCAGATTGCAGCCAAGCTTGGCCCTTCTACTTACAAGTTGCAAGATCTGCAGGGGTGGGAGGAGAACCTACCAGTAAATGGTTTGGTGCTCAAGTCTTATTTTTTCTGAGTTGGTTTTATTTCTTCTGTCTTGTATATAAATAATTCATCTAGCTGTCTTTTGAGTCGGTTTTTTTAGTTTGCTTTAGTTTGAGTTTTCTTGTTTTCAATAAAGGGGACGAACTCGTGGTTGCATGGGGAACATCTAATTTTTGGGGAGTGATAAACAATTTAATTGATCAGACTATGGGTTGTTGTTTGCATAAAAGAATTTCTTCCAGTTTAGTGTTTTCTCGAATAATTATGTGTGCATTGAAGTCCTTCTTAACCCCTGTGAAATAAACCAGATTCGAAGAGTCCGGAATACCATGTTGAGGCTCCATCCACGTCACACTTAAAATGTCTAGGGGATGACAGCAGAGGACCCATGGAAAGAAGCAAGGTGAACAGTATATTAAATATAAATGATCCCATGCTAAGAAACGAATGCCATAAGGCAGATAAGAATCAAAGAACTCCTATGAAAAGCATCATACATCAAAGCAGATGCTGAATCATAAGTACTAAATTGCCGAAAGATCCTCTCCGTCCGTGAGCTTAAAACTTGAAGTACACCACTCACACAAAAGGACACTATGGGATAGAGGGTCCTGAATTAAAATTCAATAAGAAACGCATGAAGAATACCTCATAGGAAAAGGGGACAAAAGTCCAAAAGCACGGAGAAGTGCTAAAAGGGCATGGGAATGAGGAACAAACGAATATTTCTGTTTACCATGTGCTGCAATCCTGTGGTGTCCAAAGCTATTAGCCACCTGAAGACAAAAGTAATAATGAAACTCATCCTCTGGCCTCAGCATAGTTATCTGGATTTAACGATTCTGGTTTCCACTCTCCCTAATTGGACTGTCATCAATGATTAAGGGTACACACTTCTGTCATTTGAAGAAATCCATATTGCTGGAAGAATTCAATAAAATGCACTTGTTGAGCAGTCTGTCACTCAAAGATTAATCGCCCAGAGATCTAGGTTCACCAGGTAATCGCCAGTTGTTGCAGCTGCAACTTTTTTCCCCAAATTTCTTAAATCTGGGACCCCTCCTCATGATTTTTGCTTTGATCGTTGAATCCTTTGAGTTGTTGGTCTGTGTTTATTTTTTAATGACTACAAAAATTAACTCTTGACCAAGGTTCGGATTTTGATTGCGTTGAATTTTATGGTGAGTCGTAATTTTTTAAGTTTGTTGTTGCTTACTGTTCAAACTAGTTGTCTGTGCTGTGATTGCCATTTCGGAAGTATGACGGGTCGCTGTCCATTGCCGAATGTTTAAAACTGACTGAAGCACTTAGTTTTTCCAGTGGATCGGGAGCTTTTCTTTTTTTAATCGGAAGCTTTAGCCTTTTCCCATCCTCCATTGTGGTTCCCAACATTAGAGGAAATTTCAACTCAAAATGGGCCATCTAAAATGAACTACTAAAATAATAGTTAAAATAATAAAATAATATTTATTAATTTTGGAGGAAGAAAAGAAAAAAACTACTTTTTTGTTTGTATCTTTGACATATCTCCCTGTGATTTTACTCAAATTTCGATCGGGAGAGCTCGTTGGATGCGGAATTAAATTCCGCATCCAACGAGTACCCACTCGGCATACTTTTGA
>LPNX010483343.1:63085-84455 GCA_001517045.1 Pseudotsuga menziesii
CACTGTTTTTCCATCCGAAGTGGGGAAAGCCCCGACTGCCGATGCGTTTTAACCTGAATCGGTCACGTACCCGAGTCGTTTATCCGTCCGTCGTTGCGGCTATGGAAGTCATTTGGCTCCCGAATCGTAAATCCAGCCGACTCTCGATCTAAAGTTTCCCGCCTGTATCACGTGCCTTAACCTTTTCCCTTCCACCGTTGCGGCTGGGAAAGTCGTTGAGCCTCCAGAGTCCAATGCCGTCCGACTTTCGATTTAAGTCTTTCCAGCCCACGTTTTCGCACCACTTTAGCTCTTCTCTTTTCCGTCGTTGCGGCCAGGAAAGCCTTTCCGCGTCCGATGCCAAAGCCTGCCGACTGCCTATTTATATCTTTCCCGCTCTAGGCCCAGTCGAAATTCTTTCCAGATTAACAGATGCACCGGGCTGTTTTCTTATGGTTAGCCGTTTTAGATAGATAATTCTAATGTTTAAAACGCTTTTCCGAAGAATGATGCACAGCCATTGACTGCAGGTAGGACGAAATATCGGTGAGGTCACGAGGAAAAGGACAAAGTTGAAGGCAACCAAACGCAGAGCCGAAAAGTCCAGCAGTTACTCAACTGCTCATGAGCACACGCAAAAGAGGGAGGCATTTGAAGCGTTGGGAACTAAAAGGTCATGAACTGGGAGGAATCCCAAACGATGGGCTGCGGTAGTTTAAATATTGTAAAGATAGGACTTAGAAGGGACTTTTTCCCTCAAAAAATTTGTAAACTATTTTTGGCTTGTAAGAGGAACTACTTCATTTTACAAATCAGAAACTGTAATTTTGCCTGCTGGAGAAAGCGAAATGTGGAATATATCAATGCGACTAAATGAATAATGTTGAAGAGGAACTATTTTGTTTTCAGTTGTGTTTCATTTACTGTGAGAGTATTTAACTTCCTGAACCTATGTTCTTGTTGAATGTTCTTCAGTATCTTTTAGGATGTTTTCCACTGTGAGTAATAAATGTTGTTCATAAAATAATCGGCTATCTGGTTGTTCAAATATCTGTAATTGTTCATGTGTTTTGAATGAAGTATCAGCTATCTGTAACTCTTCATAATGCACGAACAAAATGTATTACTCACCAATAAATGATAACTCTGCTCCCTAGGGATATTTTAGGTAGTTAGTTTATTTTCGAGTTGTATGTGTTTTGGGTGCTTGTGAACCTTAAGACGAGAGGTAAGAACCTTCGCATCACATTGTGACTGTTCCCTGCATCTTTAGCACCCTGCATTGTTAGTTAGGCACTTGCATATCATACATTAAGTCAAAAATACAAAATTCACGGTGGACCGGGTCGCAACCGGTAAAGCCTTTGTTTTGTTACTTGACCTACGATAGTCGGACCGCAAACCGGATGGATTCCCTATACCAAACAGTCAACGGGCTAGTTGGGAACGTTGATTGGGGAGAATCCCTTACTGTTGTCACTTGCGAATTTCGGGGCCCCAACAAGTGCATAACCATGAAATATATCATTGGATGGTAAGAGGGGGAGGCATCTTGGAATGTTTAGATACCGACTCCAATGAACGAAGGCATGGAAACAATACAATTGACAATACGAAAATCATTCTCCATATTAAAAGTAGAATTGGGATCATGGTACGTGGGTTGATCGACTGTAATAATATTCCCATTATGAGGGAACATTATAAGTAAAAACATAATGGATGCAACCTCTTTCATAGCATACATGTAATTGCAACCAAGGAGGATGTTTTAGTCTAATTGGGAATCTACAACTTCAATATCTATCAAGACAATTTATCAACAAGCTCTATAGGAAACTTTTGGAGTAGGTAGTGTGGCTAGGAGAGTCGACCAGCATACACATGTAATTTCATAAGGGATAATTTCAATATAGGGGAACCAAGTTTCTTCCAAACATCTGTTGACATGACACAAGTGGAGGGTCCTTCATCAATAATGCATCGATAGATAATCATGTTCTTGATGGTGATAGGAACCTAGAAGGATACCAAAGAAGGCATTTGAGGTTTAGCTCTATCTAAATTAAAAATTTCAGATAAGAATCATAAAGGTCTATTGCATCTAATGTAGACAAAATGGACTTATGTTTCATAAGACATGTTTGTAGAACTTCTAAGGTAGACATGGTAGTTGGGATTGCATCGAGCCATCCATAACACTAAAGTTATGAGAATCACTAGCATTAGAGTTATGAGTTTTATGATGTAAGGGTATCTTACTTACCTTTGGGGTTGGGTCATCATTATGTCATGGAAGGTGTGGTGGTCCTTTAGGTAAAGGTGAATCTTTATCCTTGTTGGAATCGACAAGTTCAGTTGGCGTGCCATATTGATCATGTTGAGTTTGAAGCTTAACGTCAATGGAGGTCATTAATATGTTCTAGAAATAAGGATCATTGGGTTTATCTAACAAACATGGTTAAATAGGGTGAGGTGTTATCAGTTTTGTTGTAACTAAACCTTACAGTGGAAAACGGTTTCGTAGTACCATCGATTGCAGCATGTAATGATGAGTGGGTGGAGTATTGTTGTGACCTTAAGGGGTGTGATAAATCTCACACGTGTTGGCCTCATCCACAACTAATGAGATCTAGTAACATGTAGACAATGGTTGATGCGATTCCCATATACTCAACAAAAGCAACAATGGTTGTTAGTCTATAACTATGGGCTTGTACCCTATTTGGTGGGTTTTTTAGGATTTTGTATTATGAGGTTAGGATTTCCTCCAATGTTTCCAAGAGGATTAGGGGCCTGGCCTCCACCTTCATGCTTTGATTATTTATTTTATTAAGTTCCCCTTGTTCTTCTTATTATTTGGATTAGGTTGAACATTTTGATTGTTAGGAGCAAGTTGGTTGGGCATCTTTTGTAAAGGATAAACCCTCCTTGTAGAAAAGGAGGAGGTAGAGGATGTTCTTGAGCTAGAGGACCTAATAGAGGGACAAGAAATGAGTAATAAGAATTAAGTACTATTGTATCCATAAATGTGGTAGAATCACTACCACACACAGGACCATGGACATGTGGGATGTTAAGATGAACATAGTAGGATGTACGTGTTCTTGCATGTGAGGATAAGCACAAAGGATCGAGAGGGTAGTAGGGAATAAGAGGTTTCTCCATATCAGAGCACTCACCACTAGGGGTATTAAAATATAGATATTTTTTGTGGAGGGGGGAATTTGGTTGTATGGGTTAGAGGTAGAGTTCATTGCACCAATCACTTTATTCACAAAATGGGATGTCCCTACCTAATATCAGCATGAGGTGTCATTGCAAGGTGCATATAGGATAATAGAATACAAATATATAGGTTGGGAATAGATCAAACCATTTTGTTGATCCTTTAAAATGGATTCTTCTTATGTTTAAAAGTGTTGAAAAATGGCATCTTTACCTATGGCAGGTAATAGAGATTTCAAGAACCAAAATATAAATACGTAGCCATTTAGATTGATATTGCAAAGGTTTCTTCATATTCACCATTCATGTATATTATCCATAATATGGGTAGTTGTAGTATGATGACATGACAAATGCATTTCTACTCCCTCAAGATATTAGAAAAGTAATTAAAGAAGATGAGAAAAGTGAAAGCTAATGAAATAAAGTTGGGATGTGTCACAAAGGGTTGTTCAATATACCACTTCGATGCTACTCCAAAAATGGTTCTTTGTTATAATTGCAAATGGATACAATCATCTACAATACTATTAGGGGAGCACCATAGATGAAACAACATGATATTATTAGAGTGGTAATCTCTCATTTTACCTTCAAACTTAGATATGTATAAGGGTAATTTGGTGGGAATCAAAGGGCATGTAGGATAATGTCTAATCGGATCATTGGTTAGTTTAACCAGATCTAGTAGGTTTAGAATAAAGGGAGGCTCAATGTTGGAATTGTGGTTTCATTGGTGATTGTGATCAGATTCAGGTTGGCATTTTCACTCGATTGATTGGTATGGGGAGAGTTGGGGTGAGTAACAATAAACATATTGGATGTTGGGTTTCTCATGGGGTAGTGGAACTAAGTGAAGGTAGTGATCCAATATATGAGTAGCATGGACCCAATAATCTCAAAGGGGAGCTGGGTGAGGGGAAGTGGGGGGGGGTGTGGGAGGGGATTGGTGTTCAATTATCTCATGCTAAGGTGGTTTGGTAACCTAAACAAGATTCCAAAAGAGGGGGGATATTCCTCAAAGTCATCTGGAACGTTTAGGAGGAGAAATCTTGACACTGGGAGTAAGCCTTACCTTAACAAATATTTTTTTTCAAGACTAATGAGAGGGGTTCAAGTAAACTAATAATAATTATAAAGATTACTTAATTAAATGAAAAGTGTATTGTGGGTGCAAGAAGTGATTCAATTAAGTAAAGAACTGATATACTAGTGAACACCTAGAAAGAAAAGACTCACTAGTCCTATTAAGGGAATTTCAAAAGAGTAATGTGAAAATAAATAAATAAAAAATTTCTCAAATATTCCTCAACAAGTGGTAAATAAGGGTCAATTGTGGGGAATAATTAGAATGCCAAATAGGAGCCTTCCAAACATTTCTCTTGATTGGGTCTCAACTCCACCAAGAAATAAAGTGAAGGTATAAATGAGACAATCATATTGTAGGACACTAGGAGAAATTATAATTATCCTACAACTATTTGTCTTAGGTGCCCCCCTCCTTCATGGGCCATCTAGGTAAGTACCTAGAAACTAACCACTAAGCTACATCTTCACAAGTGCATGCAATAGGTTACCTTGCCTTCAAGTTGAAATCAAATGGTTGGGGGATATTCAGTAGTGAAAGAGTTAGGAGTCTCAATCAATCTTTTGGTCCCAACCATAGTAATGCCCACTCTAAAGAGTGCACATGTTTCTAAATGTGTTTTGAACTTCACTTGGTAAAAAGATTTTAAAGTCAACCTCCAAGTTTTAAATATGAAATAATTGAGGGGATATATTTTGATGCTTGTTCCCACAACCCTAACCTAACTAAAAAAATGGTTTGACCCTCAAGTGTTTAATTTAGCGTGTTATTTGTGCACATGTGGTCTATACAACAAAACCTTAAATTTCAATGAAAACGAAAAGTGTAAAGAAAAAGATATAATAATCAATACAAAAAAATTAAGATTTTATTTCTTGAATTAAAATAAACAACTTTCTTTAATAAGCAATATCACTTTCCAATTTTTAATTAATTAACAATTCAAAATGGAGACTAGATTGGGACTAATGAAATATAAGAAATGGAAATGAAAGAAATGCTAGTAAATGATACTAAGAAATATAAAAAATGGATACTAGCTATGGACTAATGCAATCTAAGAAAAGGAAATGAAATAAATGCTTTTAATTGATACTAAAAAATATAAAAGGAATCATATTTCATCTAATTTATTTCTAACCCAAAAATTTGGAAGACAATTTTTTTATAAATTTTTAAGGAATAAAGAATAAGGCTCTCAACCAATCAAGATGAAAAAATTTTAAGCAAATAAAAGTAAACTAGAAAGAGGTTGAAAATTACCTCAATTTAGAACCCTAAAAGCAATAAATGATATGATTTTTCAATCATTTCTTAACCTATATCATCGAAGCCAATACAATAACCAACCAATACAACAAATGAAATGATACAAAATAAAACTGAATGTAATTCATGAGCCAAACCAAAAACCAGAAATGGACTGAAAGGAAAAAAATATGAATTCAACCAATTTTAGAAAAAACTGTGATTTTCCACAACAACACGGATTTCTTGGGAAATTTTGTGGTGGCAGGTCACAATTTTTTTGCAAAAAAGTGTAACGTGAAGCTGAATAGGTAAGTTGAAAATTATGTTCATGGTCATGACAAAAAAACTTAGGGCTTTCAGCCAGGTTACCTAGCTATGAGGAGATAACAACAAACAATGAGCAACAAACAATAAGAAAATTAAAACAATCACTTGAGGATAGAGCTAGAAAAGGTGTTAACACAACTAAGGTAAGGTTGAATGAAATGATTCATCTTCAGCGGAGTTCACAGGTGATGGAGTTTTTCACCAACATGTACCAAATGTACCTACTTAAGGGTTGTATCATCTTGAATACGATATCAGTAGAAATCAGGATAACTAAAGTAAATGGACATGATTCCTTATTATGCTTGGAATGTAAATAGAGATAAAATTACCTAAATGAGAACCAAACTCCACATAAAAATATCGATTTGTATTGACATAAAGAGTGGTTATAGATAGAGGCACCTTCGTTTAGTTGTATAAGGTATTGACCTCAATAATTGACCCAAGGTAGGTTCTTCTCCTTTCTACACAAATTCCTTTCCAAGTGATGTAGAATACAAATCCCAAATGGTGAAAGAAAAAATATCAAGGCTCTCTCTCACTTTCTATATGCAATTCAATATAATAACCTTGTTATTATGGATATCTAACATGGAATGACCTTGATGGTTGTATTTATAGTATAAAAGGTGGACAATTCTTAGATCTAGGCCCAATGGGAGTAATATCCTTTTCATTGATGATTTAATGGGGAAGATTGAATTTAGAGACCAAATCAAATGTTTTTATTTCCAATAACAGATTGAGGATCTACACTTTCAACCACTACACCCTCATGGAAAGGGAACAAAAATTATGAGCAATTGATTTTGTTTTTTGGGTCCCCATCATGGTTTTTGGAGATTTTAGTGTGACGAGGTGGCATGGAATTCAAGGAAAAACAATGCATTGATTGTTTTAAGGTCGGCCTTTGACTTTCTTTGATTTTCGTAACAACAATGAAGTTAAAAAGTGGTGATGGATGATGGAAATGAGGCTAATACTATAAAAAATGATGTATAATGGTGGTCATGATTCTCATAACAAGGTAGGTAAGAAAAATTATATTGTTAACAATTGGTATATTCTTGTGCTCTATTTTGAACTCTATATTGTTCAATGTTGTCTCGCATTCTCAATTGAAAACATAATTGTCTCCTACAACCATTGTTGTGATCTATCTATATATTAGGAACCAAAATGTAGACAACTAATCACCCTCAAGTTGGATCACTAACCTACAACCATTTACATAGAGGCATATATGTATATATGTATTAATTATATATAAATGTGTTATTTAACTATATTGTCCCCTTATTATTATTATTATTATTATTATTATTATTATTATTATTATTAACTATTTTATTTTTATTTTTTCCTAAGAAAAAAACGTAATTTAATTAATTAGAAATCAAATTACATATTGCAGAAAGGCTCTTCCTAGCCCTTTCCTCTATCCGTCTTGCTAGCAATTCAATCAAAAAAATGTGGGTTTTCCACTATAATGTTTCCAAAAAAATATAAATGCTTTTTCTTCTCTTTTTGGAGAGCCCTGATTCATCTTGCAGACTAGAGAAAAAAGATATTTCCATGCCTTCAGAAAAAAAATACACTTTTGTGTCCTGTTATCGTCTGAAGAAAAAAAACTAAGAGAATGTTCAAAACAGTTTTTTCTACTTAGAGTTGTTCCATACCTTCGATGAAGGCTTGTGATAGAAGTTATGAAAATAGACGTTTTCATTTTCTGTGATCTTCCACTGGCCCAACACGAGATTTATCCCTGATTTGGAAAGTTGGCTAGCAGTTTTATTTCTCTCCATATAAACATGTTGACATGAGAATGAGTCAAACTCTTCCAAAATCCCTTGAGTATCTGAAAGCACAATATTTAGAAATACATTGTGGCAAATTTGTATTTGATTTATCCAATTTATGACTATCATTGAGCCACCAAAAATTTGAATATGTGCACAAGCCCCTTCTCTTGTAAAAATAAGTAGAAGTTTCAGGGTAAGGAGTTATGCATAGTTGTTTTTCCCCGTCCCAGGCCCATTTGAATTTGGAAGGAGTGGGGTTCTTAAAGATATATAACTCCCCCGCCCTCCCCCTCAAAATCCTTCTTTAGAGGCCCCATCAAAATATTCCCAGATCATTTGTTTGTTTATGTCTTCCTCTCTAATAGTTCTAGGCACCGTCTGGTTTTTTATTGGGGAAGTGAGAGAGGATGTCTATGCTAGTTCGAGCGGTACACTCTGTGATGGAAGACTTATCCTAAAAAAATTCTTTGTTTCTTGCCAGCCAGGTGCCCCATATTAGCAGAAGTGGAAGAGCATGTAATTTCTCCACTGATGGTGAGTTGAGCTAATTTTTCCAAGAATATTCTATTTTGTTTCCTGTCCATTCCATCGGGAGATTGGTGCTTAAAGAGATCTCAGTCTATGTTTTTTTGAAAAAGGGCATTTAAGAAATAGGTGCTGGAGAGTTTATTTGTTTTGCATGCAAAGAACGCACCACCCTGGCCCTTCAACGTTTATGTTTTTCATTCTATCACGGGTGGGGACTTTGTTTGCAAGAACATCCCACATAAAATCTTGGATTTTAAAGGTAAAAGCATTTCCAAGCTTTTTTCCACAACCATTTTCCATTTTCCATCGAGGTATTTTCAGCTAGTTGTTTATATCCCAATTTCGTAGAATATCAACCATTTGGAGGAGGGGACCAAATAAGCTCATCCTATCTATTAGTGATTCTAACATGAGAGCTTCTAAGTGCTAAGATGTAATTCTTCTAGAGGGTGCTCATATCGTTTTTTATGCCCAAATATTCTTCACTTTTCCAACCCTGATGCCATATTGTGGTTGTTGTTTGGTCCACTATTTGAATTAGATGAAAATCACCTTGCTCATTTAAAACCTGGATGAGGTTTGGGGGAATAATATTCATGTTTTGACAACTCAGCAAAAAGTCATATCCGACACGGACTTGTTTTCCACCTCCCACTTTCCATTCCATCGATTACTATGAGGGAGCGAAGTATTTCCTTCCAGGTTGTTGAGACTCCATTTTTTTTCTTTGTCGTATTCTTGAGCAATCTGTAAGAGTATCCAGAGTTATGTATTTTTTGTTTACCACTTATGTCCAAAGGTTTTATGTGGACATTAGTCTCCATCCCAGTTTTTCTACCAACGATTTGGAAAAAAGGTGGGCATGTTTTAGTCCCCACCCTCCTTGGGATTTTGGTTTTACCATACTTTCCCAATTTACCAATGGTGAGACAAAGGATTCAGAGTTACCTAACCAAATAAATATGAAGCAGAGTTTTATTGCTTTTTCCAGGATTTCTTTAGGAATCCAGGCCAAGATATCCAATGGATTGGGATTGCTTCAAGAAAATATTTTATGAGTCTCAATCTTCCTTCTCTTGACAGCCATCGACGACTCCATATCTTTAGCTCTTTTCTAGTTTAGCTATTATCCAACCCCAGTCATTTTTCTTGTGTCCATTAGGTTTTAGGTGACACCCAGGTACTTCATGCCATCATCGAGTTGTTTGAATTTGAATGGAAAGATGGTGGGATACCTATATTCCTTTGCTTCATCAAGGAGAGAGGTTGTGAGAGTTGATTTTTGTGCATTTATTACCATGCTTGCCTCCTTTTTGAATAGCTTCAGTGTTTTTTCCAAGTTTTCAGCATCCCTTATTGTGCCATCACAAAATATTAATATGTCATCTACAAAAAGAAGGTGAGTGAGCCTTAGATTATGGGAGATAGCCATACCTTTAAAGGCTCCCTGCCTTTTGTCATGGGATATGGCTCGACTTAACCCTTCTTCCACCAGTAGAAAAAGAAGAGGAGAGAGGGGGAATCCTTGTCGAATCCCTCTCTCGGCCCCGAAAAATGTTGAAGCAGAGCCATTTATAAGTACTGCAAAGGAGGTTGTGGTGATAAACAACTCAATTGTAAACACATATATAACTGCTTGCTATTCAAATAAGTTAAAGTAAGTGATCCAAGTATTGGTTAAGGGAATGCCAGTAACTAATTGGGTAATGGTATTGATCTTCCTTCCTTACACGGTGGACGCTTGAACTAACCTATAAGCACCAGCGGCGGGCGGTAGCATCATTAAAATAATAACAGTAGCGACAAAAAGCAACAAGAAAGTTCTGCCATTTTTCTTATGTGTATAAATAGACCTGGCTAGTGTTCATGCGAGGCGAAAATGTCGTATTTACTACCACATTTGCACTCAAGGTGGGCAGTGGATCAAGCCATTCTAGCCGAAGAGGAGCGCCTCGTCGTCATTCGCTCCGGCCATGACAGGGACGAAACATGTATGCAGGTAGGTACCTACTCTTGCTCTTTTTTCTATATATGTTAGCCGCACAGGATTCAAACCTATAACTTGTGTTGTAATCAATTAAAAGTCTTGGAATTATTTTTCAATGCAGGTTTCTGAAAGTTACGCGTGAGGGGAGCGCGCTGGCCTTCTGTGATGGCCTTCCAAGTTGCCTCTATAGTCGCTGCCTCTTCCTTTTAAGCAGGGGTTGCCCTCGTTCCTTAGCTTTTTGGCTGATGTTGAGTAGCAGCTTCCTAGTTTAGTTTGGAGTCCACTAAGTGGAATATAGTTGAAGAAAATACTGTAGCTAAAAATAAAAATATGAAATACGTGTGTTGGCCATCTTAAGAGATTAGAACACTCCATATAGAAGGCAAAGATAAAAGAAAGAGATGTGAATTAAGAGATGGATGGCTAGGTAAGTTGTGGCGTTGCAGACACACTGTTGCATGCATGCGATGTGGCTTTGCAGTTACCAGAGCATGTACACACGCTTGCATGAGCATAAACACACGACCAACATGCAACATCTAGCTAGCATGCTAAGTTTACATTATAGTTTTGTTTACAGTTATAGTTAAATGCAAAGCTAAAACATTAAGTGTTGGTTGATTAATGCTAGACTAATATCCAGCATTACTTAGAATTTGGATAATATTCAAAATTGATGCTCTCCAAACATACGATCGAAGTTTCAAAAATCTATTTTCCTCATCCTTTGCCTCGGGATGAGGCCAAATAAGAACACATAAAACTTTATTGGACGATATAAATGTTCAAATATTTTCATTGGTTGAAATAAATGTTGAAAAACAAGATGCATAGAAAACTTTGGTTAAATATTTGGTTTTCATGCGAGGACTAATAGAAACGGCGGCAAGCCGAATCATAGAGTCCCTGCAGCCAGGGGCAGGGTCTAATAAAGATGAACAACTTTTCCTTGAAAATCATAACCTTTTATTATATCTATCCTATCCTACCTATAATAATATGTAATATGCAACTTTACCATAGCTCTATTACTCTCCAAACCCTCTAACTTTAAAAAATTAAAAAAACAATTCCTATATATATATATATATATATAATTTTCTTTATTTCTATTCGTCCGAACATACAAGAAAAATGAAAAGCATCTTTACATAAAAAATTATATATATACCAATTGGTTGGCATGATCCAAACAATCTTGTGTGGAAACCTTGTGTCAATCGCACTCTTCCACAGAACACGATGAAAATTCATTGAAGTTCAAAACTAGCGGGGGTTAGGGTTGCTCATTGGCATGTTGCGACAAGGCTTGAAAGGTAGGCGACCCATGGGATAGAGGCTCACCCTGGTGGGATTTGGGACGTCTTGACCCTTGCTAAGTCACAAGTTATTGGTATATCTGGCTTGCAGGATGTTGGATATACTCTTGTGAGGTTGTTGTTTCGATGGTTAAAAAAAATCATTGAACTTTAAACACAAAGTGGGAAAGGTGTAGGACATAATTGAAGATTTCATAATGACTCAGGTTTGAGAGAGAGCACAAAAACTTAGAAGAGGGGTTATTAAGAAAAATTGCTATGTAAATATAATTATACATAGTACATGTATTTTTTGCCATAATATGAATATTTTTTATTTGTATTATGTTTATATACAGGTTATCAATATGTAGCCTGATGGGCTAGCTCAAGTGGTCAAGTGTTGTAAGTTGTGAGAAGAAGGTCTTGGGGTCAAATCCTCAGAGGCTGTACACCGCTATATAAGGGTCTCACTTGATGTCCCCATTGGGTTAGCTCTGTAATAAGAGCGAATGGACGAGGCCCTTTTGAGTGAGCCCCATATGAGTTGTTCTCATGGACGTAACAAGCCCAGCTGGGGGGTAGGTGAACCACATTGAAAAAAAGGTGATCAGTATGCATCTTGTTATGTAGTAAATGCGTCAATGGGGTGCATAGAAACCGTCGGATATGAAGGTGCTTCACATTCGACAGTTTGTATACACTCCATCGATGCATTAAATACCCTACGATGAAATGCATATTGATCACCCCACATAATCCTTCTTATAGAGATTAGACATGATAAGTGTTTCAAGTGTTTAACACCAAAGGTGAGCTTTTGACTCTTTGGCAAATCCTCTTTTTTTGCAGGAATATTTAGTTGGAAGGTCTTAGGATATATGGGGATGCCAAAGTCATCATTGACTGGGAAAAAATGCATGTGTGATAACCAATATCTATCTTTTTTCTTGGTTGAACTCCAATCGCTATTTGATTTGCTCTTTTAAGGATATTACATTCTCGCATATCTATCGGCATATCAATGTTCAAGTGGATTCCCTCTCAAACAGGGCATTAAAGGCTGCTGACGGTTTTATTTTCTGGGAAAAATGGATTGATGGAACTCTCTCTTGCGCAGGGAATCTCCCAATATTCCATCATTAAGTTCAGTTTCTCTTGGTTTCTCTGGAGCTTCCTTTTCCACTTCGTTGGCCCTTTGATGCTTTTCCTTTGGTTTGGGTTCCTCTTAGTCGATGTTGTTTCTAGTGGTTCACATAATTGGGCTTATAGTTTTTTGGAGAACCTCTGTCTACCTCTTTTTAGGACTACCAGTTGCTTCATATGTTCTAAACCATGAACGAACTATTACATTTTGTTAATCTTTCATATACTTTTTTTAATATAAAGTATAAGTTTCTTTTTATGGAAAAAAGTGTTTTAAATATTTACCTTGATTATGTAAGCAATAAGAAATTTTTAATCATTGAAATGAAATAAGGAAAAAAAGAAAATATGTGATGACGGGTGTCACGTTCCCTCCCCTCCGAGAGGACACGACCTAAGGAACTGCTGCTATCATTTAAGCGGGGAAACTAGCCCCATGAACATAATAATAATGAAAATGCATTGAACATAAAACGTTTACAGATGCATAATGCAATCTACAGCAGAAGCAAATACATTAATTCTAGCATTCAACATGTTCATAAAAAATTCATTAAACAATTACAGTTGCAGAGATAAAACATAATAGATACTTATCTTTTAAAAGAAGCCTGTCCCGCAACTAGCTATGTCGCTGCAATGTTCCACGCAACCATAGGCCAATGTGCTCATCAATATCTCAGCAACACTGCCACCCCCGACCTAGGCATGATTCCCACAAGGAATAAGGGAACTACAACAGGATCACACATAGACAAAGACACATCAAAACTCAGCCAATCCAAAACTACATTTGGGTTTATCAGGCTGCTAAGGAGGTGGAAGGCTAAATTGCTAAGCTAGTGAGCTTGACCACAGAGCTATGGACACCTACACCAGATCTGGCTTGGTTTTCCCAACACCTACACACCCAACATAAGGAAACATCCCCTTCTCTGCTACACGGTCCCTCAGGCTATGCCTTCTCTTTCAGTGCTCTTCAGGGTGTGCAAGAAAGAATAACCAACCCCTCTTGATCTCTCTATGTGGTTCCTTTCTACACTAGGTTTATCAAGCTAATTATTCCCTCTTTCACTCCAAACCAGTTCAGAACAAAACAAAGGGTGCACACACATCAAAATGCAAGTTCTGGGTTTGAGTAAAAATGTTTTCAACAAAAAACGTAGTGGTTAAATGGAGAATTCAACCCCTGGGGAAGCAATTCGAACTCAACAACAATTTTGGGCATTTCATGAGCAAAAACGACTACTATGAACCCCAAAATCGTGAATCCTTGCTGGCTATTCACTCAACAACACAAAAAGAATTTCCTAGGCATGGAAAATGAGGAAAATGGCAGTAATTCGTGAGGGAGACAACCCAACCACTGGGCATTACAAAAACGACCTCCCAACCATGGGGAAAATGAGGAAAACAACCAAAAACGTGAATGAAAACACACAGGAAGCTCCAGCTTCATGACAGGGCCCAACATGAATGAATGATTGGCGAGGAAAAACACCCAGGAGCTCAAAAATGTGAGGAAAGATGAAAACATGAATGCATAATAGAATGGGCATACGTTTTTGGGTTTTTACTTGCCCAGGAAGTCAAAACATGATTTTCCAAATTGGTGCTCTGCCCAATTCGAATTTGACTCCCATACTCTTCCCATTCCCATGCAATAACTACCTCAACCAATTTCTGGCAAAAATAAATGATTGGGCACAAAAGACAAAATGGGTAGTTGACAATTTGATGGGTTCTCCCTTTGACATTTGGCTTTTCCCCATTGGCTCAAAGGTTTGAATTATTTCCCTCCTATTCCTTAAGAAATTATGTCCCCACCTCTTTAATGTTGCATTGACATAGCTGGTTGTGGGTATTTTAATCAAATTGCATATGTACATGATGTCCAAATTATAATGTGTCGAGCTAGCGCGAAATACCACCGGCATCGATTTTAAAACGCTAAATCGATGGTGGGCCTTTTGTCTTTAGCTCCTCACCATGATTAATTACAATATATACATCATAAACATTTTTAATGCAAACGGGGTCAAAATTGGGGTGTTACAATGAGTATTTTCAATTTTTTTATTATTAAAGAGTAAAAAGAAGGTTGGTTCATTAATTTAATTGAAGCATAAATTTATATATATATATAAAAATATTAAAATTTTACATATAAAAATATTTTAAACTTTTAATGATTAAAAATATTACTTTTTATTCAAATTTTCTTTATAAAATATTTGCATTTATATATATTTTGTTTTCTGGGTAACAAAGATCGCAGCTTTTCAACTACATATTAATATGCAATTTGATTTGAAACTTTTTCGGCGTGAGAATCAAAATTAATCGTTTCACTATGCAATTTGATTTGAAACTTTTTTGGCGTGAGAATCAAAATTAATCGTTTCACTGTGAATTTCTTCACAAAAGATTTAAATATAATTTGAATTAAAGTTGTTTATAAGGTCAAAATTAATCGTTCCAGTCTGAAGAAAGTCGCATATTATAAGGAAAATTGATTTAAGGCTTAATTAAAGATAATAGGATAAGAAGTTTTTTGGTCTCGGTTTGGGACGTTTTGGTTCACAATAGAATTGGTCCAGGTAAATGTTTCTTATGTGTATTGGTTGTTGAAGATATTGTTCATATTTGTTTATTTTGTTTATATATATTGAAAATATGGCATTAAATTTTTATTCTTATTGGTGTTCCATTTGTACGGTATGGTATTGATATTCAAGAAGCTTGGTATACATGGGTTAACAATATCAATTTTCATTCTTACATTGCGCTTTCGATCTTCATCATATGGGGTGTATGGCTTGCCAGGAATAATGCTATCTTCAAATATGTACTTATTTATTCTCATATTTATGATTGGAAATGTCTTGGCATCTTCAAATCGTTTCCTCAAGGTGATCCTATCAAGTTTCCTCGGATTATTCTCGGTGTTGACATAGACTTTTCAATCCCTTGGCTTATGCAGATGGAGCCTCACAGGGCAGGCCATGGATTGATGGTGCACGTGAGATTATTTATACAGATGGCACTCATTGTCTCTCATTCGTTGCGGGTTTTGGCGAAGTCATGAACAACTATGCTGAATTTGCAACTGTTAAAATCTTATTGAATCTTGTTCATACACTTGGGATCCTGCAAATTCATATTTATAACGACTCTAAAATTGTTATTGGTTTCTTGAAGCATGACAAGCCACCATGGAACATTTTCTTATCTCCATTGTATGAGGATATCAAATGGACAAGCTCACTCTTTCAGAGGATAACCTACATGCACATATTCTGTGAACGCAATTCAAAGGCAGACTTGCAATCCAAACAAGGACTATTTCTTCCCACTAGACTTGCAATCCAAACAAGGACTATTTCTTCCCACTGGTACTATGGAGAAATGAGAAACTTTGTGGCACTACTACCAATCTGGGTAGGGGTCATATAAGAACTTAATTTTAGTTGATATCCATTATGCAAATATTATTCTCCTTGATAACTAAGTATACATTTTTGTTAATGTCTTGCTTGCCCACTCATAAGAAATGTAAAAAGATATACATGTATGCATATTTTGCTCATATATATTAAACATGATTGTAATATATATGGCTAAGACATCAGTAAACAATATGATTTTATATCAGTAAAACTATAATATTTTTTTATGAAAAAATAAATAAAAATGAACCAAAAAAATATTAAAATTCAACAAATTTAAAGTAAAACTCATGTATGAAAGTATATTTATTCCACATATTAATAAATTTTTAGAAATAATAAAAAGTCCAAAATTTCATATTGCATTGGCTTTTAATCATATGGATGAGATATGGCATCGTAAAGTGCAGAAGTGTATCGATCCATCGGCATAAAAGATAAAACATATTTATGTGATGTGTGTTTCAATAAAATAAAAATTAAA
Organism: Pseudotsuga menziesii; assembly: GCA_001517045.1. Lineage (NCBI taxonomy): Eukaryota > Viridiplantae > Streptophyta > Pinopsida > Pinales > Pinaceae > Pseudotsuga > Pseudotsuga menziesii. Next base: position 79,655 of record LPNX010483343.1, read on the forward strand.
TAAAACAAGTGGAATAAGCAACAAAGTTGCTTAGTACCTGCCTCTTAAGAAGAGATTGAAAATATATAGCAATAGGATAATTTTGGTATAAAAATATATGATAAAACAAATATAATTACAATTTGAAAGAAATTAAACAAAAATGAATTAAAAAATGTCCATTTAAATACGATATAGGTTATTGCAATGTAGCATAAAACAAGCATATTCAAGCTTCCTTACATACTTCTAGTAATATTCTTGACTTATGTTATAAAAATATGCAAGTTTCTTTATAGACTAGCATAAATAGGAAATGAGAAATAATAGCTTATAAGACTATAAATTAGTATCATTGTTGTGAGAATAGTTTATTTTTATGAGACTTAAATTTTGTAATACATTTTTTAATTAAAAAACTTTATTGGAAAATGGTTTACCAAATGAGTTTTAAGATATAAAAAAATTAATTAGCAAAATTGTTTATTATGATTATTATAAATAAAAGTGATAAAGTATAAACATTTATGTATGACTTCAATTTAAAACATTTTTTTCTTCAAAATAAAATCAATCTTTTTTCTTCAAAATAAAACCAACAACACAATTAAATATAACAAGATTCCACTTCAATGCAATATATAAACTTTCTAAGCAAATTAATAATGGTTAAGCCTTTGTTGACACTCCAACAATGAAAGAATGATATTATAAATTCAAAAGTAACCACTAATAAAATTAAGCTTTTTATGGAAGATAATCTAGTGTAATTATTTTTAATAGAAAATCCATATTAATCAATAATAATAAAACAACATTTTATTAAAAAATATGGTTCAATTATATATTCAATAATAATAAAAAGGAACTATATGGTAAATTAAAACATATATATAATTATTAATTCAATTTGGACAAGCTTAGGAAGCTCATTTACACATTCCTGTGGGGTTCTTTGGCTAAGCATAAAAGGTTCCACCTGGCAGATTGGCATTCGTTGGCTCGTCCCACAGCCCTGGGGGGTTGGGGCAACAAACATCTCCCTCTCTTCAGTATTTCACTCAGAATGAAGAACTTTTGGTATGCTCTGAATCAAATGGGAATCTGGAATCTTCTGCTGAAGGAAAAATATATGAAACATTTGACTGTACATGCTTGGTTTCGACAGAAATTCTTCAGGTTTCACAATGCATCCATTTTATGGAAAGGCTTCCTTTCTACTATTCAATGGATTGGGAATGGTCTTATGTGGCAGGTTGGTAATGGGAGGGAGATTCGGGTGGGAGCAGACCCCATTGTTGGTATGGACAGTTCTTACATCCTGTCTGCAGAGCTGAGACTCTATTTGGAAGACTACGGGATTTCCACGTTGGATCAGGCTATAAATTATTCTACATGTGTTTGGTTTACTGCGGAGGATCTTGACTTATGTGATGAGTGGAGCAGACAATGGGATATATACATCAAAGGTTTGAGATATAATAGAATTTTTCTTAGAGGGGAACCTGATTCGCTCCTGTGGTCCTACAACACATATGCAGGCCCCATTACTGCAACCCGCAGCTATGACTGTCTAATAAATATCCAAGAGGATGAGGATCACAGCAGTGTTATGTATATGCTGTGGAATATGAAATTACCTCTCAAGATGATCTGTTTTACCTGGCTGATTATGAAGGACCGTATCCTTACCTGGGATCACTTACAATCTCGCGGTTTCAATGGCCCTGGTATGTGCATCTTATGCAATGGGGATTCTGAGGACTGTGGCCATTTGTTTTTAAGGTGTCCATACACTCTGAATATCTTAAACCATTTTGCGGCCTGTCTGGGATTTACCTTTGTACCACTAGACAATCTCCATTCTACTTTAACCCACTGGTTCACCACTCATGCCCAATCTGCTACTTTTCTATATGCTCCTGTGATCATCTTCTGGTACATCTGGCTACATCGGAATTCCTGTATTTTTGAAGATCTTAAACCGTATGCCTCCTTACTCATTGCCAGGATTGATAGCTCCCTATCACTCTTCCCGGTCCCACATAAGAAAAAAAAATCAGGCAGATTGGTCCCCTGCCGTTACATTCCTATCCTGTGGGCTATTTTGATGGTGCAGCTAAAACAAATATGGGAGGAGCTGGGTTTATGATCTATCTCAGTGAAACCCATTACTTTGGCTTTTCTATTGGATGTGGGGAATGCACCAATACACGGGCCGAGCTGTTGGCACTTTGGTCTGTTCTCAGAGTCTGTCAATTGATGGGTCTACCCATTAAGATGATTTATGGTGACTCTTTGGTGATTATCTCATGGGTCAATAGAATATCTACCCTGGATTTACCTACTCTGAAACACTGGTGCGATGATATAAATTATATGCTGCGATTGGCTCCACCGGTGTCCTTCAATCATATATTCCGGAAACACAATACTCTAGCTGATGGTCTTTCCAAGAAGGCCCTGAATATGGACTTGGGTATTGGTCATTTCTCGGAAACCATGGATGGTTTGATCATTGGAGAGGGAATTTTCCCTCTATTTTGATGGCTGTCATCATTTATCAGTTTTTGGTTCTTGATTGGATTGGATGTACTTACTATCTGTATTTTGGAGACTTTCAGCTAGATTTTATCTTCCATGGCATATATGTTTGATCGGACACCAATACTTGGAATTGCTGACCCGAGTCTCCGGGAATGATGAAAAAGTCTGCATTAGATCAGACTTTGTTTGTACTCTCTCCAGTACTGGCTGTCTTGTTGTTTTTATGTCTTTATACATGACTGTATGGGTGCTGATGGACTGTTTTGTCCTCGTATTACATGATGTACGTTTAAGATGTCTTTTGATTCTATTTTGAATATCAAAGGCTGGCTTTTTTCTTCTGAAAAAAATTTATCAATTCAATTTTTTATTAAATATAAAATGGCCTAATTATTCATAATTTAAAAAATGTAACACTAAAATTTTATTTAGCATTAACAATGATTTAGGTTTTTTTTTTACATTGTAATACTAGAAGTGTGTAATAGTGTTGAAAAGCTTATTTAACATTAACAATGATTTAAGTCGTTTTTGACAGTATAATTGAAGTGTCATGTTGTAAATAGGAAAATCACCAACAATAAAAACCAAATCTTATAAAGGAGATAACATAATCCATTGCAGAGGAATTTCTGTCGCGCTAATTCTGCTATGCTCATCGATCGACGGTGATGCTTGGCTTTCCGTTCCTTTCCTTTGCATTGTATGCAAAACTGTGATAAGATTTAGTTTCGTCGCAATGCGGACCTAACAACCACTACTTCCCAAAGCATTGTGGACTTTGTGGTTACAGTAAGTTGATGTGCAATCTGTGTTTGTCCTGGCGTTCCTACGTCTTGTTCTTGTGCACAATTGTCCTCTGCCATTCATATCGAGGCCAGGCAAGCGGATTCAGCCGCAGTTTACGAGTTGGATCTTTGTCTTCTTTGGTGTTCTGTCAAATTGATATTTATTAATGTAGTCCTGAATATCTTGAATCCCGAATGCTGACCGTTTCTTTGCCCTCAAGACTAGCTATGTCTAGCCGCACGGAGCATTGGTGCCTCCAGGTTATATAGAGTGCGGAACAAGATCGAAACTCCTGGGTTATGGCTTTGGGGATTTTTTTCAGTAAGAGCGGCTATAGGAATGAGCTGAGATTCCAATTTGGACTAGTTGTGCTAAATTCCCATATGTCTACAGCTAAACCAGAGCCAAGCCAAAAGATTCAATGCACAGTTACAGAGTGATATAAACATGAAAGAAGAATTAAATATAGCAGAGCCAAACCAAAATATTTAATGCACAGTTACAGACTGATATAAACATGAAAGAAGAGTTAAATATAGATGAGCCAAACCAAAAGATTCAATGCACAGTGACAGACTGCATGAAAGAAGAGTTAAATATAGCTGAGCCAAACCAAAAGATTCAATGCACAGTTATAGACTGATATAAACATGAAAGAAGAGTTAAATATAGCTGATCCAAACCAATTAAAGCACAGTTACAGACTGATATAAACATGAAAGAAGGGTTAAATATAGGATGTGCCAGTGCTGCATGGCATACCTCAGTAGCGTCCGTTGATGATGAGGATGATTTCGGATGATCGTTAATAACAACTGGAGATTTTTTTACAGGATTCCGTGCAGGAGATGGCTGATACGAAACAATCGCCGACTGATCAATAGCGCTACAGCTAAAGCGGCTTAAAGAATTACTAGTCCTGCGGTGTGTGGATCTTCTAGGCTTCTGTTCGATTCCTTTCGGAGTCTGTTCGATTGATCTAGTGCTCTGATCCGCGTTACTTCGTCGAAGTTCGGTGCTTTTCTTGGGGCGTTCTCTTCGACCACCTCGTCTCATGGCCCGAGGTCTGAAAAAAACCAGAACAGCTGGCAAATGGATATAATTTTTATTTTTTTAATTTTATTATTATGACGTCATGTTGCCACATGTCAACTCAAATCCAGATACCAAATTGCAAAGCTTACATCATCTTCTATCCACCAATCAACTGTTTACAAAATAGGTTTTTTAACAAAATTAAAAAAAATATTTTACAAATCCCTAAGTTATACTTTACAAAACAGATTTTAATTTTTTAAACCTGCATCAAAATAGAGCAACTAATACCAAAGTCAACCAAAGTCAAAAGGCAATCGATTAAAATATACCTGCTGAGGCGGGTATAATAATGCAAAACTAATTCTAATTCCATTGAACGGCTTTAAAATTAAGGACACTAAGGACATAATAGAAGCGTGAACAATGAACCAACCACATATGTTTACTA
>LPNX010483343.1:85638-117130 GCA_001517045.1 Pseudotsuga menziesii
TTTTTGCAATTATACACCGAGCAATACGCTTCCAGGCATGTGACAATCAATAGTACCGCTGCAACTAGCAGAGAAAGGAATTTCCACATGCTGAATATATAATTATTGAGAAAGTTTATCCCAACAACTTTCCAATTTTTGCTATGATATCGATTTAAATCCTCTATAACTTTGTCCAAATATCCAGCATTTCTGAGACGGACGCACTTACCCATGCTGTTCCACAGGCTGGCAACCTCTTGGTCACTTTGGAGGTGGTTACAAATAATTCTGCTATCTCTTAACAATTTCACATCTTCGATTTCGTCGATCATACTGTTCATGAAATCGGTATATCTCCTGAAAAAAACCGCACCAGGCGTTGCAGATGCTTCAAATGCCACCACATTTCTCAGGATCACCTCTGTGTTGCTGTCCAACTTTACAGTGGGGAGGTAAAGCGTGGCAATTTTCTCATCAAATTGTATTGTGCTAAGGTCACCATCAGTAGGAGCGAATTTCACTCCAGCAAAATGTAAATCAGCGACAGAAGGAATATTCAGTTCGTGTCGAGAGGGCGGTATGATTTGAATAGAGGTTTCCTCCCCAGTTTTGATTTCATCTTTAAACTTATTCAGAAAATGAAGCAAGAGCAACTTCATCACAAATTGCGCAGGCCTGCCATTCAGCCCTCGCCGAAGCAACTTCGTGAGAAATCGAACGGGACCAACGTTCATAGAGGAAAGAGCTTTACAGAGCAAACTGAAGGCCTTTGTAATAATTGAGCAGTCGGCTGGAATATCAGGCGAATTGATATTTTCCTCATGAATTCGAATTGGAGTAACGCAGCTTGACATGTCCTCTGGATAAGGACCATCTGTTTCATTCTCAAATCGATCTGGGATTTGATTCTTGGAAAGAGGGACAACACAGAAGTACAGTACCTCCAGCATGTGGCATCTTTCATTTATATGGGAATTTGAAATCTCGGTTAACTTGAAGCTGAAAGGCCATAATTCTTGGATCACTACACTTAGCAGTCTGGAGAGCCTCTCCTCTGCCTTATCTTTAGAACCCAACTGCAACTCCAAAAGCCTTTTTTAGCAGAAAGAGCGGCAATTGATTTTCGAGCATCATCAAATCTCTGAAAATAGGGTTGTTGGCAGCACTGTTGCCAGTCGAATCTAAGATTCGTGCCAGTAGTTTCACGTCCGCATGGGAGGTTTCGTCGCCATGTTTTCCTGCGGCGTTCTCTTCGACCACCTCGTCTCATGGCCCGAGGTCTGAAACCAAACCGTTGGCAAATGGATATAATTTTTATTTTTTAAATTTTATAATTATGACGTCATGTGGACACATGTCAACTCAAATCTAGATACCAAATCCCAATGTTGACATCAGCTTCTATCCACCAATCAGCTGTTGACAAAATAGTTTTTTTAACAAAATTAAAAAAAATATTTTATAAATCACTAAGTTATACTTTACAAAACAGATTTTAATTTTTTAAACCTGCATCAAAATAAACCAAAGTCAACCAAAGTCAAAATCAATCGATTACAATATACCTGCTGAGGCAGGTATAATAAGTGAATTAAAATTTGTTTTTTTTATATTAAATAAAAAAATGAAATTATTTTAAATGAAAAATTTAACTAAATATAAATTAATATTACATAAAAATAAATGAATTAACATCAACATATTAAAGTCAACTACTAACCTTAATACAACCCGTGAGAGTACTTTAAAATGTGCAAAAGAGAATGATAAACGCTTTAAATGAAGTACAGAATGTTCAATTACCAAATAATGTTAAAGACGTGTTAAATTGTTAATTGACATCTTGATGGAATAATTGTTGTTGCTCTTGATTCCGTATTTGTCACTTTATGGGTAAATTTATATTATAACATAAAAATATGTTTTAACACTCTAGGTGATTAACCTTCGTGATTTCGATTATCTTGGTTTTTAAAAATATTTAAATGTTTTACCTTTATATTATGTGTAACACCATTTCTTGGATTGGAATATGACACGAATAAATTGTACAACGTTAATATTTTACTCCATTGTCAATGTGAGTAAAATGTATATTTATATATAATATGAAAAACCAATATTTTTTATTTTAATAATGATTAATTATTAAAATATTTTAATATTCTTTTGGTATATGTAGAAAATTGTGATGGCCACTCATAAAGTATATTAAGATGGAGTATATTTTGAAATGATTTGGGAAGATGAAGATGAGATATGATGTAAAAGAAAGATGAAGAAGTTGTACAATTTGACTTGGCTTAATAGTTAAGAATACATGTGTTTTTTTTCTTTCTAAAATCATAGATTTAAATTTGGAATGGGTTGTGTATGTACATTTTTATAAACTTTAGTAATCAAATTGTTGTGTAGATAATGTTCGTTCTCCTATTAACAAAGTGGTCTCATACACCAACTTGGTGTCTGGCTAGACCATGACATCATCATCATCATTATTATTATATGACCTTTATTTTTAATTGCAAAAATGCAAAAATATTTAAAGTTGTAGATTTAGTTTATGTTTATATAATTTCAAGACCTCAACTTTTAGTTATATCATCATGTGCATATTGACAATAAGGGACACTAGGAGATGGTGAATCTCCCCTATGATGGATGTAGCTCCAATTACCAAATCAGAAACCCCTCTCCAATAGGCAAGGGGCATGGATTATGAGAAAAGGGGCTTAACTAATATGTATGTAAGTTAGCAGGGGCTAGCCAAGGTATGTTGTATAATTGTGAACAATGCAACCAATGCAAATTATACAATACAACATGCTACTTATTCAATTGACATAGATGAATGAGGTTGTTTCACATAATGTGTAGAGACTACACTCAAAGTTATGAAAATAAAATGCTTAACGTCAAACATGACTATTATGTAGTCTACAATAAATATGAAAAATGTATCATCCATATCATACATAATAATGGGTAAAAAATACTTTAGTACTTTATATATAAAAATGCCTTTAAGGTAGGGAAAAACTTTACACTTATTTTGTTATGGAGGGAATCCACTAAAATTCACTCACCACTTTATTCTTTTATGGAAGGAGGTTGCTAGGATTTGTATGATTTGGATTTCTGGTACAGGAGGCCCCCACCATCTCGGGTTTTTTGGCAAGGAGGTTGTGTAGAGTCATGGTTATGAGTTTTTTTTCTATTGAAGTATTTTTATTACATTTAAGACTCTTTCATAGTTAATGAGTGTTAGGTCACAGTTTGTTCAACTTGGTCACGGTCTTCAAAGCAAAACCTAGGTTGGTGTGTTTTGTTTTCGTGGGTCTGTGGTGTTAGGTCCTTGGGACAACATGGCCCTCGAAATAGGGGAAAGGTTTCTCAAGCCTTCCTTTCGGATTCGTGAAGCTATAAGTGGCCTAGTTGAATAGTTGGAGGGTTTTGGCTCTTGTTCATGGAAGAAGGTAGTGGTTACACCCTTTGGTTGGGCGATATCCTAGAAGAGGGTTTGCCTAGGAAGAAGGTGCATCTCCCCTCTCCAATTGTAAGTTTCTCTCAAGGAAGAATCTCTCTTGATCCTCAATGCAAGCTGAAGTAGTCGATTTTGTTCCTTTGTAGTCTTCGTCAGATGTTCTAAAGTGATCCTCTCTAGATGTGGAGAAGCATAGGTGTATCTGGAAGAAGTCGACCAATACAATTTGATATTAGGCAGCAATGTATATATGAGTGAGGTTTTAAATATGTCTGAAAAGGATATGGTAGGCCGATTCGTTGGGAAGAATGACTTCAGACAACTAATTGGATTTATTGGGCTATTGTCTTTGTATTCTCTCCTTAGCAAGGGTTTGGAAACGAATTATTGTTAAGAAGGTGGAGGATGTCCATACTATACTTTCAGTAAACCAGTAATGGGGTTATGAGCCATATTTTACAAAGATATGGACTCATTTTTTCGATATCCAGAGCGAAAGGGTTTTCACGAGGCATTTATGGGTGAAACTGTCAAGGATGTCGGTTGAGTTGTGGACTCATGTCATTTCAGATGCATAGGTGAGTCTTTGGGTACTTATGTAAATGTAGATTTTAGCTTCTTGAATTCTTGCATTATGTCAATGGGGTGTATTCTAGTGGATATAGACCTCCGAGAGGGTTTATTGATTGAATTATCGATAAAGGTTAGGTACTTTTCCTTCGTTCAAATGATCAATTATGACAATATTCCATTTTTGTTCCGCCAATGTCATGTTCATGGTCATTTAGTTCGGGATTGTCACCTTCCTTTTGCAAATTTTTCCAAGCAGTCTTTTTAGAAGGATAGTTCAAAAGGAAGGGTGAAGTGCAAGCGATCTCTTTTAGACCTAGCTAATTTGCGTTGGGCCTCTAGGGATGGACTCTTTTAGAAGGGCACTTTTTCCTTTCAGTTGGATGTGGTTTTGGAGAGGGATAGGTTGGGGCTTACTTGGGAGTCATTGGAAGACAACCTCGATCCTTTAGCAAGGATTTGTTCTCTGGACCATGCATCGGGTCCATGGGATGATGAGATTATGGCAGAATCTCGTAGATATTTAGTGATCCAAGAACCATCCTCCCTCAATGGTGATTTGGTGGATCCTCTAGTGAAAAAAGGTAAGCGTATCAAACCCTTCCCTTCATCTCATTCTGAAGGAAGTTTGGATTTGGTTTCTGATGGAAGTTGTTGTAATTTCTCTTATGATGATTGGTCTAAGTATAGTATATTATCTCTAGTGTATGGGTGCTATACATGGATAATTTTAGGGGCTATATTAAGGGGGTTACAAAGATTTAGTGGGCTATTTTCTTATATGGAAATGGTTTTTCCAGCTAAAATATATTCGACCAATATTTATTAGAAAAAAAAAAATTTCAAAATGAATAGCCTCCCAAATGTTAATGAGGAAAATAAAAAAAACTATTTTACTCTATCAAAATATCCCTCCAATGTATCTTTCGCCCCCAAGTTCTAGAGAAGATCTAGTGAAATCACTCATTCGCCTCCAATTCTCAATAATGGAGGCTCCCGAGGGTTATTTCTCCCTCCATTTTCCTTGTAATTAAGGCATATGGATGCATTCACCTGTATTTTTAGTCAATTTTATGAGATACCTTCTTTGAGCACTTGATTTCCAGTATTGGAGGGAAAATTAGGGGCTAATTTGTTCTATATAAAGTCTACAGTGATTCATGGTTCACCCACATCAGATTGTGCTTGTAGGGTGGAGGTTTTGGTTGATGTGGTTCCACTTTTAATTCTTAGTTTTCTCGAGATTTTAATCTTCACATAACATCTCCATTGCCGAAAGATTTGGTATTGAAGGGGCATGCCACACATGCAATTGATCAAAGAATACAAACTTGCATCATGCTTTTTATCCAATAATTAACGCGGTATGATTTTTATCCACAATTACAAGATATTATTATATTATAAATTTACCTTTTATCATGCCTTTTATCTTGGATGTTTTGAGAACTATTGAATTCTAGGCAACTCTTGATTTTTAGGGCTCATTTAGTGTTATTAGGGTTTTATTCTATCCCATGAGTATTGGTTCCATGAAAGTGTTATAGAGCTCAAAAGATATGATTTATTTTTATGCCTTTTCATGTTTAAACTATTGAATGACATTTATATGTTTTTACTGGATGCTACTCTTAATGGAGAGACGCCACATGGTTTTTATATATTCAAACTGAATTTGACCCAGTTGTTTAAAATGTTCTTTTATTAGGATCTTGCTCTAAAATTATTATTGGATATAAAGCGTTAACGGGAGTGTATATGTTCATATTTTATGTCTATTATTGTTGATGCTTGATATGTTTGTAATATAAATAAATGCACGCCGGTTATAATGGCAAGGCTATAGTGGAATGGCCATTAGTTTGGTTATCTTCTTGTAGAGTTGTCCAAAGCGTACTGGTAGATTCTTTTATTTGTATTGAGAAGTTCGTGACTGGTATATTTTTGTATTCGTATTGCCAATTTCGTCAATTTTATTTGTGACCTTTGTTGGGTTCGGTACATGTTTTACGATAATTTGTTTTCATAAGGGTCATTCAAAAGTAAAATGTTTCTTGGTGATTTGTTTTGATGTGTAATTTCTATAATCATCCATAAATGGATCTAGTTATGAATGATAATTATATGATTTAGTTGGAACATCATACTTCATTTCCATCATGATTGTATATAATATGTACAGGACATGTTTGACCTAAGATGTAGACATTATGTTATTTGATATCTAGTCTATTGCATTCAATGAGGGTGCCAAAACAATTTTACCACATTTTACATGCTTTCAAATCAAGGACATGGATACAAAGACCTCGTCAATTTATCTAAGAAAAGTAGTATTTAAAAGATTAGTTCTAATGATATGTGTGATGACACATTAATGTGCTTTCTATTCTTGTTAGTGTATGTTCTTATTTTTAAAAACCATTTTAAGTTTATAACTAACTCTAACAAATCTAATTCTAACTGACATGATTCATATTTTGATTGTTAAAAAAAGAAAGGAAAAAGTGGCATTCGTATGTGTTTTCTTAGAGGGTAGCTTAAAAATGAGAGATTTGCAAAATAAGGTAGTTGAGAATTCATACACTATATTAAGGTTGTGGGTATCGATAATACTCCACATCATAATAATAGTTCATGGGTGCCATAATCACTCTGTAGTGTAAAGTGTTCAATTCTATCAGTTTGTCGATATGTCAAGATTTGGGTCCTCACATGTTCGTTGGACCAATAAGGGAGGAGATAAAAAGTGGAGTCCCACTTTCCAAGAATCTAGTTAGTGTAGTTGTGTTTCACCAACACCTTCAGTTGTGAGTGACCCAATACTGCCTATGAAATGTATAAATAAATCCCTCCTCTCCTCATTCATGCATTTGTTCATTTGAGGGGCTAGGAGTCAAGAGAGTCTAGATCTAGTATATTATCTTCTATTGCGCTACCTTAGTAATCTATAGAATCAAAAGATGAGTATTCCTAGCAAAATATTTACCAAGACATTACAAGGTTTTATGATTTTATGAAAGCTTGCAAAGTTTTTACAATATTTTATAATTCAGTGAAATATTCGCCAAGATTTTACAATATCTTATAATTTAGTAAAGATCTGCCAAGATTTTACAAGATTCTATAATAGAATGAAAGATTAGCCAAAATATTATATATACATATTGTATTATTGATAAAATAGCCTTCAATTTTTCCTATATATTAGGGAGTTTCACCCATTTATTATACATATAAATTTCGGAGGTTTTCTTAAAATTATCCTGGTGCTATAGTTGAACCTCTTTGATGGGTGGTACCTTTAATCTCTTTGGATATGGTCCTTTTGGTTTAGCAGGGCCAAGAGATGAGTTCCCAATTCCCTTTTATGTTGATTATTCTTTATGGGGAGAGAGGCCTCTCAATATTGTCTTCCTAGGGTTGTTGGTGTGCCTTTGTTTTCTGGTGGGTTTACCTTCTCTTCCTCATTAGATTGTGATTGATCCTTTCAATGTTTATCTCATTCTTCTCCTTACCCTCTTCTCGGAATGGTTAGGGATGATGCCTTGTCCTTTTTTTTAGATTAGTGTATGGTTTTTGAACTCTCCTATTTTATTTATCTGACTTTCTCAGGGGTTTTCCTTTTCTCCCTAGGTGGAAGGGTCCTCGTCATGTTGCTCCTTCGTCCCCTTTCAACTCCTTATCTTCTTCGAAGAAACAATGTTTTGTACCCTTTCCATATGAGTGTTTTTGATATATGGATTTTGACCCTTTTCTGAAGGAGAATCTTTGTTTAATGTAGCGTTCTTTCTTGTTAAATCCCTATCTCTCTTCGCGATGATGTTCCCCATGATTAGTTCCCCCCACTAGTGGAATATCCTTTTGAAGAAGGCGATTCTATTTCATATCCTTCACTTGGGGCATCTCGATATTTTTTGAGGCCTCAAAATGTGATCAATTATAGATTGGGGTATGGTGTTGGTCATGGTATATATCAAGTTCCTTTGTCTACTCCCAGATTAAGGGGACATAGATCAACCTTAGAGTCGATTAGGGACCATGCTCACATGGATATTATTATTGGGCGTGAGATCCATTAAAGGGAATCTTAAAGCAAGTCATCCCCAACCATTTTGTGAATGATAATTTTATCCTACAATTCTAGAGGGTTGGGGATGCCCTCAAAGAAATTAGGACTCAAAATATTGGTGGATTTACATAAGCCGAAAGCTATGTTCTTACAAGAGACAATTTCATGTGGTGTTGTCATTTTGATTGACTTAAGATCACTTCTTCCTAGATGATATTTTATCTACTTGGACGCTCAGGGAAGATCTAGTGGGATTATCACTTGATGGGTTCTGAGGACTTTCCTCTATACTAATAGTTGGGCAATGTTTGTAGGTCTGGGAGCCCTTCTCTTCCCTAGGGATTTTGGGAATGCATTCACTTTTATTAATATTTATAGACCCTACTAGAACATGATTGTCTATTGGGAGAGGTTCATTCAATTGAGTTTACTTCTTCAAGAGCGAGTGATCCTATGGGGGGGGATTTTAATTTCACTACGGGGAAAGTTGGCATATGGGGAAGTAATGCTCAGAAGGACCCACTTTATGAGTTTTTGTTAGGAAGTTGGATGATAGCTCTTCTTTTGATATCCTTCCCTTGAGAATTAGACCCACTTGGATGAAGATGATTACTTGGGTAGAGAGTATTGTTAAGAGACTTGATACATTCCTAGTGAATGAAGGTATTCTTCAGGAGGATTCTAGCATTAAGTAGCGGGTTGGATCTGGTGGTTATTCTGACCATGTATGTATTATGATGGAGGTTTCTTTGGGAAATCCAAATCCTCCTAGTCCTTTCAAGTTTTGTTCCACTTGGATAAAAGAGGATGGGTTTGTTAAGATGGTCAAAGACATGTGAGTCTCTTTTAATGGTAACATAAGGGAATCTGTAGCTTTACAATTCTTACATAATCTTAAAATGATTAAAGTAGAAATTAGTTCTTAGAAAGTTGAGAGAAGGAAGGATTTGCGTAATGAATTGAGAGTAATTGAGACTACATTGGAATCCTTGTATTCTACTAACTTGGAAGGATATAGGAATTTGGAGCAGAAAGAGTATATGTTGGATAGAGTTCCTACGGTTGGGTGGAAAATCACTATTACACAACCACCGACCGATTGCTTGGATCAACATTGTTTAAGATAAGTAATCTCTCGTAGTTTGTTATGAAATGTTTTAATTGATGTCTGTAATGTTTATGCTAGAAATTCCATGTTAGATGTGTGTGGATCAATTTTATTTCTGTTGTGTATGTTTATTTACATTTATGCACACATATTTTATTTGCTATGAATTCAAATTTTGGATTTGGGGCAAATTTAGAGGCCCCAAATGTACTTGATGTCCCCTAGCATAGTCAAATTGATGGAAGGGGATGTCACACCAGCTTCCCACAAGTGCACCCATCATGCCATCACACATTGCAAGCCCATTATTCCAAGTACAGTCATTGCATATACACTCATCACAAGTGTGCTTGGAAAGTCTGCTCATCACATTCGTTCCCATCGCACCCACATCCATTGTGTTCCTTCGACAAGTGCGTATGTTGTATCGCACTCATCATAAGACTTCCCAAAAAATGTACCCACTGCATCATGTCCATCTCTCAACTACAACAAGGGTGCCTCTGGTAGGTGTTCCCATCACACTGCATATGTTGCATGTGACTTTGGGAAATTGAGCCCAAGTGATCCCATTTGGGCCACTCAATGGCTATGTCTCCAACTGAACATAAGCCCAAATCATCTATATTGACTAGTTACCTCATCCATCATACTTTCTGCATTTCCATTGACAATCCACATAAATTTTTTATGTCACTTAAATTTCCCTCTAGGTTTACCCATGATCCCTCTAGGTTTACCCAACCCATGTAGGATGCCACTATCTAAAGTGCACCTTGCCTTCGTGCAATGGTGCCCAACATATTTGGTGTGCCTTGTAAATGAGCCAAAGCAATGATAGCTAGTCATATATCCCACAACCTTTCAGCATCCATTTTCGTGCCAACAAGTGACCTCCGAAGTGATTGTGCAATGGAAGTGGATAAATCCTTTTAAGGTTGTGGCCTTACCCACACCCTCTTTTCTTAATGCCTAAAGGAATAGCCATTTTTCAAGAGGGGTCAAACCTTCAAATCCTTCTATGTATTCAATTGAATGCAATAGTGTATCGATATATACTATTTAGAATATTTTGAAGAGCTGATACAAACACGTCTCTAAGCATAAAAACATAGTGGAAACAATGACGCTTTCTTCTTAATGGATGTTTTATTCATCTTTTGGGTGCTTATATTGATTTCTACAAAATGTTTTCCAAGGTAACAAGTTGTTTAAAAATACATATTTTAATGTCCTTCTTTAATTACAAGGATTTTTATGAGAATCCAAGGAGCCTTAAGAGATTCGTGACCAGAGGCATAACCTCTTTTCTTAATGCCTTAAGGAATATTCTTTTTGCTAGAGGGTCAACCAATCCCATCCTTAAAATACTATAGTCTTTCAATTATTTATTTTAATTTTCTCATTCATTATTTGTTAATTAGAAAATGGTTTAACACCATGAGGGAATTAACTTCATTAGTTCGATCAATTGATTGCCTTGAGGTATCGTTTTATTTGTTCGGATTGGTTTGAGATTTTGTATATTTTATAGGTGAGGTATGACCCTATGGAATAGAGGATATGAAAATCCCAAGAACTTAGAGTACCGGAATTTCGTTTGTGACAGAACGTACTTATCCATAGCTTAGGGTTCTAGATCTGTAGGAGTCAGAGTACTTCTCCATCTGTGGCAGCGTGACATTTTGAGTAGTGGAGCATGGAGATCTGAGAAGTGATGCGTGTCGATTCGAATTTATGACAGAGATTGCTGTTTGACAAGCTGTTTTATGGTGGCCAGTCCGTGCGTCGTTTCGTTCCTTGTGAGAGATCCTAGGAGCCATATGGAGATGAGCGCTGACTTCGGATTCTTTTCATCATTAAACAGGAAGTAACAGATCTTTATTCCTAGTACTGCATGCTTGACATGTGGCTTGGACTTTATTACAATTTTATGCTAGATTTTGTGTTTATAGGTTGCGGTTTTAATTTTTATCATGCTTTAAGCTATTGTCTGAGTTTTTTAGCGGTTGATCTATGGCCATGTCCTTTCGGGCTATTAAGACTTTGGCCCAAACCCCACCAAAAGGTCGATGGGATTTAACTTAGTCTTGGGAGTTGGTAACTAAAACTATTGAACCCTGTCTGTCCTCATTGTTGTCTGTGAGTGATGTTGCGGGAGCCATGGTGATTTCACCTGGTTTGTGTTCAGTACCTGTGCCGAATCCTTCTCATTGTAGGTCGAAGATCCGATCGGATGAACTGGTGGATGTTTCATTTCTGAGTATTGATTCAAGGGTCTTGATGGGTCTGGTTAATGTTAGCCTTGGGTCGCATCCTCTGAAGCAGTGCGCAGAAGGATGTTGTTCTGATGTGGGTTCATTGCAGTCACCTGATAGTCTTTGCATTCCTTTGGTTTTTACGAGAAAGACTCAACAGGATGCGATTTCTGTGCCTGAGTTTTCCTCTGTTGAATTTGTGTCGGTAGCACAGTTTGCTAGCCATGTGGAGAATGGTGGCGAAGTATCAGAGACTATTCATGTTCATACTTCGATTCAACAGGAGACGCTGGTCAGTCCAGTGGATTTGGGTCAGGGTTTGGGGTTTGTTTGTGATGAATCAAATTTGGCGAATTTGGGTCTTGATATTAGTCTTGCGAAGGGTTTTATGTCTGAAGAAAGGAGCGACTGTATGGTGCCGAAGGCGGGTTTTGATGGTATTTCTTTTGATGGGTTTGATGAGGTACGATTGATACATGTTCAGATGGGGGTCTATGATGTGCATAGTCCCTTCGTGGGTTTGGAACCTAATTTTTTACCGGCTGTCCATAAGCGAAGAAAAAAACCTGTTCGCAAAGTGAATATCCTGCTTTTGGTGGTTGGAGAGGATATCGCTTTGAATGATATAGTGCTAACTAATGCACTTATGTTGGTGGGAAGATCTGGAGGTCACAGAGTTTCTTCTGATGGGGTGAAGAAATGGGTTCTTGAATCTTGGAAAAATATCATTACCTGTCGTGATATTTTTGTACTCCTGAGGGAATGGATTGCTTTCAAATTCAAAAATGAAGCAGATGCTGCACGTATTCTAGCTGGGGTATGGAAGTGGAACTGTTCTGGTTTATTGCTCAAACGCTGGACACCTCTTTTTGATCCATGAAATGAGAGGTATGATTCGATTCCTATATGGGTGAAGCTACCTAATTTACCTTTTGAATTCTGGTCATTGGAATTCTTTAAACTCATTGGTAATACCCTGGGGACTTTTCTGGAGGCTGATCTCTCCTTTTTAGAATCGGGGGTTTGTTGTCTAGGGAGGGTTTTGGTTTTACTAGATCTTCGAAATGGACTTGCATATGATATTGATATAAACCATGGGGAATATGTTTTCAGTCAATCATTGGATTATGTAGGAATACCTTTCAAATGTAACAGATGTCATGATTATGGTCATTTGGTTTCTCACTGTCACTTATCCTTAAATAGGAATTATTGTGATGAGATTAAACCAAAATTTGTTTGGAGGGTTAAAAAAACTGTTCTGCCTTCTGTTGACCTTTATGATGTGAGTACTAAATCTGTGAGCCCTAGGGATGAGGGTTTGGATGTATTTTCTAGTGGGAAGGATGTTCCTATGAAGTCCTACATTTAGTCTCTTAAACCCCTTAGTTTACCTTTTTAGGGTGCGAAGGTCACTGTTGGTAAATCTGAGGAGGGTTTTATGTCAATGTCTCCTTTAAGAAATTTGGGGTTCATTTCCCCTTTTAAGAAAACTGTTCATGGAAGTAGTTATTTACTTAGGTCCCGTACTAAATTAACAGGGAATTACCCTATTTCATCTGGCTTTGGATTGGGTAGAGGTATATCGGGTTTTTGTTCTGATGGTCTACCTATGAAGGAGAGTGATCATCATAATGCTATCGGGGAAGTTAGAGCAGTGTTAGCCCTTGCTAAGGTTACCTTATCATTTTAATAACCCTTAACTGTCGTGGTTTGTCTAGTAAACCAAAAAAACTAGCGGTGTGCAGGTTAGTTGAAGATCAGGATATTGATGTTTTATTTTTGCAAGAATCTATGGGTAATGGGATCTTGTTTGTGGATGAATTGGAATCCATGATGAGTGGCTAGACATTTCTATATGTGGATGCTAGAGGCAAATTTGGAGGTCTTTTGTTAGGTTGGAGATCTAGATTTTTTCACCTATTGAATGCCTGGGGTGTGGGTCGGGTCTTTGTGCATATTTGTTTTCTATTGAACTTAATTTGGATGTTTGTTTTGCCAACATCTATGGTCCTTACAATGACAGAGTAGTTTTCTGGAATAATCTTATGGAATTGGATTGTCTTAAATGTGAAAAGTTAATCCTAGGAGGGGATTTGAATTTCTCCATGGGTTTATCTGAGATTAGGGGTACTAGAGCTAGATTGGATTCTCTATTTGATTTTTTTATAAAATCCCTGGAGACCTTTGGACTTGTGGACATTGTACCTTCTATTATGCTTCCCAAATGGACTAATAGAAGAGTAGGGGATGAAAGCATTTGTAAAAGACTGGATAGGTTTCTTGTATCAGCTGACCTATTAGATCTTAATTATTTTTATTGTCAGTGGGTGGGCAGTGGTGGGGACTTTGATCATCAACTTGTTTTTCTTCAGATTCTGAATAGGGGGATTCAGATGAGAAGTCCATTCAAGTTTAATGCTCATTGGCTTGAAAATGATGATTTGGTTAAATCATTAAAAGAATCATGGGTGACTTATTCTGACAACCTACATGTTTCACCTGCTTCTGACTTTGCTTCTAATCTCAAGCGTATTAAGGATGTTTCTATTGCTTGGTCTGTTAAGAAAAAGGAGATGGAGTTCAAAGATTTAGTGGAAATTGAAATTTTGCTCACTGTTTTTTCTCATAAGATTGGTTTTGGCTTCTCATCTGATGAGGATAAGGCAGCTCTGATTGATTTGGAATCTCGAAAGAGAAAAGTCCTCTTGGATCGAGAACATGAAGCCAGATAGAAGAGTAGGGCTATTTGGTTGCTTTGTGGGGATGATAATACATATTTTTTCCATAAATTTTCCAATAAAAAAAATGTTAATTCTATATGGAAGATCAAAGATGATAGGGGAAGCATGGTGGAAGGTTTTGATGCTATTGCTGGGGCTGGTTACATCATTTTGAGACACTTTTTCAGGCTGATACAAATCTTCATCTTTCTGAAATTTTGAAAATTTCTGATAGTTTTCCATCATTTATTACTGTAGAGGAGAATTCTGAACTTATGACACCTGTTACTTTGGATGAGATAAAATCTGTTCTTACTCTAAGTAAGAACAATAAGAGTCCTGGTCTGGATGGGATTCCTGTAGAGGTTTATAGGGTTTTTTTTGATGTGATGAGTATGGATCTGTTAAGAGTTTTTGAGGATTCAAGGAAGAATGGTAAAATTCCAACTGTTTTTAACTCAACTTTTATAGCCTTGATACCTAAATCGGATTGCCCTAGTACTTTTGATGGTTACAGGCCCATTTCTTTATGTAATTTCAGTTATAAGATTATTGGTAAGATTATATCTACCAGGATTAAGAAGGTATTGGGTAGATATATCTCAAATGAGCAGTTTGGGTTTTTGCTTGGTAGGCAAATTCATGATGTTGTGGGGGCCATTCAGGAAGGCATACACTCTATACATTGTAAGGGTTTAAATTCAGTGGTTCTGAAAATTGATCTATCTAAAGCCTATGATAGAGTCAGTTGGATTTATCTGTGGGTTATTTTAAACAAAATGGGTTTTGATGTATCCTTCATTACTTGGGTTATGAACAGCCTAACCTCTGTTTCTATTTATGTTTTGATTAATGGTGTGGCATCTAGCTTCTTTAGGTCTGGACGAGGACTTAGACAAGGGTGTCCACTTGCCTCTTTGCTTTTTCTTGTTGTTGTTGAAGGTTTGGGTAGGGCTCTTTTATCTGCTAAATTCAATGGTGTTTTCAGGGGCATCTCTTTTGGAAATAATATTTCATTGACTCATGTTCTTTTTGTGGATGACACTGTTATGATCACTGATGGTTTTGCTCAGTCTTTATCAACTTTGTATGAAATTTTGATGGAATTTACTAAAGCCTCAGGGATGATGATTAATGAGGATAAATCATCTTTCTATTATTCTAGGCTTGATGAAACAGAGTTGATCTCTTTACAGAATATTTTTTCATACACTGTCCTAAAAATTAACAGTGGTATGGAATACCTTGGTTTTTATTTAAAACCTTGCAGATATTTATTAAAAGATTGGGATTGGATCATTACAAAAGCTAAAAAACACATCAAGAATTGGAGTTTTAGATGGTTGTCCAGGGGTGGTATGCTTATTTTGATAAAGTCTGTCCTTGAAGCTTTGCCTATATACTGGATGCAATTTTGGATTCCAATTGGGATTATTGAGAAAATCAGAAAGCTTTGTTTTAAATTTTTATGGTCTAGTAGTTGTGGATCATCCTCTGGATTGCCTTGGACTTCATGGAAGGTCTTGGAAAATCCAAAATCTATGGGTGGATGGGGTTTGAAAGTACCTGCTCTTTTTGCCAAAGCACTTGCTGCTAAGAGTGTATGGAACATAATACATGGCTCAGGGCTATGGGTACAGATTGCCACTCAGAAATATATTAGGCCACTCACATTGTTGGATTGGATCAGAGAAAAGGATAAAAAGAAATCAGGTATATCTATTTGTTGGAAATCTGTGCTCTGGTCTTTTCATCTTATTGGTGATTTTATTGTTTGGAAGATTGGGAATGGAGCTGATGTTTGTATTGGTTTGGATCCTTGGGTAGGTTGTAAATGGCATCATAGCTTACCCTCACACTTGATTGATATTTTGCATTCTGGAGGTTAAATTACTTTTTGAAAGATATTGGGACATCAACAGTGTCATACTTGATGGAACAAGGATGGTTAAGTACTGATATCCTTGGTCTTGTTGAGGATCAGGATATTAATGCATGGAATGGATATCTAGCCATTCTAAAATCTAGTCATATCAGACTTAAAAATGAGAATGATGTGCTTGTTTGGAACCAGGATAAATCTGGTAAGTATTCTCCTAAAGGTGGATACATGCATTTGATTCTAGAACAACATGAAATGGAAACTGCTTAGTGGTGGAACATGATTTGGCATCTTAAGTGTCCCCTTAAGTCAAAATTTTTTTGCTGGTTTTTATTCTTAGGGAAAGCCCTTACTTGGGATATTCTAAATATTAGGGGTTGGGAAGGACCAGGACGATGCTACCTGTGTAAAGGTGATGTTAAAACTAATTTTCATTTAGGGGCTGATTGTCCTTATACTAAATCTGTTTGGAAGGATATTGAATCTAAGGTTAAAATTCAGAATCTATGGGTTGGGGACTCGATTCTTTCTTGTTTGAAGAATTGGGTTTTCAATAACAAGGTAAAATCAATCAGATCTCTGCTTGTTAATGTAACTTGGTTTATATGGAAGGCTAAAAATCATAGCTATTTTGATAACTTTACTCCATCTGCTGCGTAGGTGACAACATCTAGTTTGGGTTTGCTTTCATCTTATCCTCAGGATAATGAAGTATTGAAGATTAGAATCATCGTTGAGGAAATTATTGATAAAACTAAACCTTGGGGTTTTTTTGATGGATTTGCTTCTGGCTATCCACATTTGTGTGGTGCTGGGGGTATACTTTTCCTCAAAGATGATCATTATTTCACTTTTAAAGCTGGGTTGGGGGTAGGGACCAACAATCTTGCCGAGTTATATACTTTGAAATTACTTTTAATTTTGGCATTGGACAAACAGATTTCTAAAATCTAGGTTTTTGGTGACTCACTGCTAGTCATTAATTGGATTACAGGTAAATTCAGAATATGCAATTTGCAATTTGCACAGTTATTACAAGAAGTCAACAGACTTTCTGATTTTTTTGAGCAGTCAGATTTCAAACACATTTATAGAGAAAGAAATGCATCGGCTGATAAGTTAGCCAATGACGGTGGGAAAGTTTAGAATGGTTGTTGGCTTATCTCTAAGTTTAATGGATCTGAAAGACATGATTCCTACCAGTTTTTTAAGTACAGAGATTTGGTCTTGGTGACAATCTGAATTGTTTCAGTTTAACTGATGGACTTAGTTACTATGGAGATACTTTTTCTATGATTGGTGCCGATTACTGTATGGAACAATATGTTTTATCTGTTTTATATATACAAGGCTTGTATACATGGATGATTTTTGATGACTTTGATGGCAATGATTTGGTGGTTATACAGTTGGATAGTTTGCTGATTACTGTATGGAGATACTTTTGGACAGTTTGTTTACTGTTTGGTGATACTTTTGTTGACTACTGTTTTTTGGACAGTTTGATGCTAATTACTTATTTGGATAGTTTGCTCATTATGGCTGATACCTGTGAAGTATTATTATATGGAGCTGAACATTTTATGAAGTATTTGGGGACAAAAGATTGACATGTTGTTATATTTGCAATATAGTTTTTTTGTAATTAAGACTTATATTTTTTATATTATGTATAAGCTGTTTTGAGCAGTATGTATTAATCAAATGGACACTTATCTTTTTTTGATAGTGGATCATTTGCAAAATGTAATTTGTATCTAGTATATAAAATTATGATTTTTTTCTATGGAAAAAAAAATAAGGATTATTTCTCCTTAGAAGGATTTTGTATAGTTTATAGGTGAGCTAGAAGGACATAATTAAGGATATTAAAAGCATTAAAGCATTTAAACAAGAAAGTTTTATCTGATCTTTTGAAGGTGGGTGGTATTAACCTTGTTACAACAAGATGATAAAGAAAACGTAAGTTCTTGTCTTTTAGATAAAAAGTACAATATAACAATATATATCATTCATGTCGGATCAAAACAATCTTTCATGATAATAAAGAAACATCAAAAAATGGTTACATATAAAAATAAGGTGATAATAAAGAAACTTCAAAAAAAGGGTTACATATAAAAATAAGGTGTATGTATTTATGTCAGCTAAACATAAAATAATAAAATACAACATTTTTATTTCTATAACTAACAAAAGGTAGAGATTATTAAATGTAAGCTAGATCAATAACAAACTTCAATATATTGTTGTCATTATTGTCATTAGATTAAGAAAAACAAATTCATGACTGCATGTTCAAATTCTAGACACAAATCCTTAATACGTTGGAGCACATATGTCCTCCAAAATTTAGGGATATATATTATCATGGATTCTATAGTTGTTTTAAAACCATGCATATTTTTTGTTCCACTAGTCATCACATCTACTTTACAAGCAATTATCTTTTACCCTTCCCAGTGTTGTAATTTTGTTCTTAAGAGGTTTGCTTTGGTTCTTAAGCGAAGATGCTTGACCTGTCTTAAGAGGAAATTATATTTCCCTTTTGCTTGTTTCAATCATGAAATTATATTTCCCTTTTGTTTGCTTCAAGCACAACCATTGAATGGGTATTTATAGTATTTGAATGATAATAATGACTAGGCACACCACAACAACATCAAAATCTTAAGCAAAGATCAACATTATTTGGTCTCTCTAATTTTAGGCCAAGGAATTGGCGTTTTAAGTATATGTAGTCCTTCTTGCTCCTAGACATCTACAAGGAATTCAACCATTTTGTGCATCAAAAGTGGCTAAAGCTAGCCATTATATAGATTGCATGCGTGTAACGCACTAAAAGAACCTAAATATTTGTTGTTTAAAAGACTTTAAGTTATTATTTTGATATTTTGACCAAGTAAAATCAAAATAAATGTAAAAGAATTATTAATTATTAATTAAAAATTGGAAGAATCAAAACAAAAGTAATTGTTACAGAGTGTTTGCTGACACACAAGGGTGAATGACAAGTGTCAAAAGAAAATTCCAAATTCCAAATGGTTGAATTAAAACTCAAGTGATGCAAGAGGCATCCTCCCTAAAAATCAAGTCGAGACTCATTGTCGAGTAATAATGAGTAGGTAGCTCACAAATGAACAAGTCCTAAGAAAAATACTATAATTATTGAACCCATCGAATGAGCAGGAGGCTTGTGATGGAGGGGAAAGTGAACTATTTTAGCCAAAGAGAGCATTGTGACCAGTCTTTGTTCTTGTGGTTCAACAAACAGGCTCGGGGGTTTTAGAGCAAGTAACTTGGTTGTTCTGGAAGTTGGTTGGGAGGAACAATGATATTTAGTTTTGATTTCCCATTAGTTGGTACCAAGTTCCATTCTATCTAATCTTATTTTGGAATTGTTTAGTTATATTTTTTCTGCCATGACTAACTTTGAAAGGAGTAAAGTACTTACAGTTTTAACTCGAAATCTATGCCAAGAGGAAGTTCAAGGGTTTGAAGTAGAGCCACCATAACCAGAATTGTATCGAGAGAACGGTATTATTCTTTGGCCAAATTCAAAGTTCAAATAGAACCAAAAACTTAATAAAAAACGAATTGATTGTACCTTGCATCCTTCTCTTCACCTGTACTATTCAATAAATGAATTAGAAGCCTTTTATATGCATAACATTACCTTTTAAGAAAAATGAGACACAAGAATATTAGAGACCCTACTTACCTTACATGTAAATGTTCGAAGGTACCAAGGTTCTTCATCAACGAATACACCGTCACAAACCCTGTGTAAAAACACTTTTGTATTAGCTTTAAAACCCTGATAAATCTTATGCATGTAAAAACTGTAAAGAATGGTGGAAGTTACCTTGAGAAATGGTAGCATCCTCCTAGCTTAAGAAAAAATCCAACATGAACAATATAAAAATGCAGAAGCCAAACCACCAATCATTCCACAAAAAAGAAGCAAATAAAGCTCAAGTAAAATGCAAAGCCAAAGAAAGAGAGACATAGCTCGAATTTGTTAGTTCCACACCCTTCTACTCTTCATAAATAGAAACCCTTCCGCTAAATGCTTATTGCAGAGCTCAATTGAGAAGCATGTGTAAGACTAATTTCCTAAATTAGTTTTTAATGACCCACATGATGAGACGCATGTGCTGGCAGCAGTTACATTTTTCACCGAGTTCTTGCTAATGAATTCAGGGGAATGGTCTCGAATCTCCTACTATTATGGGGAAGTGGAGAATAACGATCTTGGGGAAACCGGTCCTCTCTCCACCCATAAGAAGAACCTTCAGAATACCCATCAAATCGATCTGAAAGAGCGTATTGGAAAAGGGTAAGAGAGAGAAACAGGTTTTCTGTTTTAAAGAAGACTGAAGCAAAGGGTTTACTGTTCAGAAGTCTGGTAGCAGAGGATTTACTGTGCTGAAGCCTGAAGTAGAGAGGGTTTACTATTCTGAAGATCTGAAGTAGTCAGATATCTATAAAAAACAAAATGGAGTCGGGTAATAAATTAATTCATGTTCAAATTCCGCTTTATATAATGCTGGTAAAGAACCTGAAAGTTCTAGATCCTGTAATTAAATAACTGATATTGATTACTAAACAGATTATGAAAATTTCAAACATGTGGTATCAGAGCCTGTGTATAGAACTTTCTTTTCTCTTTCATTAAATTTTTATCTGAATCATATATCAGTTTCGTGAATACATAGTAATAGACAGGTTGAAAGCCACTGTATGAAATTAGGGCATACAGTGTGCAAATTATAGACAAAATTAACTGTTAATGAATCCAGTTACAGAAAGGTGAGGTGTTGAAAACTCAACCAAGTTTTAGTTTCCCGTAAGTGTAATTATTATAGTGAATCTTTCTTTTACTCTGTTATAGTGAATGCTTTCTTTTTGTTATAGTGAATGGTGACAGAATGTTTTATTTTACTCTGTTGAAACACATTACTGTTAATTCAATATGCAAAGTCGTTACATTGATTTAAGGTCTATATTAAGATATGGTTTGGTAGCCACCAAAGTAGTCCAACCGGAAAGACACGTAGATATTAAGTCAAATTATCAAAATTTAATGCTTGTTTTCCCTGGTGTTAAAATAATGACTTTGCAAATCGCAATTATTTAGTCACAAGAATATTAGGTTGACCCAAAGGTGCACCAATTTTTGAAAGATTAATTAATTGGAGTAGGATGGTTGATGGGTATTCACAATTGAGGCTAGTATGGATACTCAAAGGTAACATACTTACTTAGTTGTGAATATTTTATCAATTAGTCCTATTAGGTGAAAGGAAATCACCATAATTGTTAATAGTTTACCATAATGAGCCCAAAGGTAGGTCACGGTAATACTATTCTCTATTGTTTAACCATGTTTTTCAAATTATTTATAACTCTTAGCATTAATGTCACAAGCATGTGTTTATGATTGCAGTATCAGTTCCTATTTCGCTGCACTCGCATGCCTCTTCTGTCCCGATCTTGAATGGAATGAATTTCTCATATTGGAAAGAACAGGTTCAGTTTCACCTCGGTGTTCTGGATCTGGATGTAGCACTTGAATCTGAAAAACTGGCTGCTATTGCTAGTGACAGCAGTACAGAAGAAAAATCTACATTCAAAGCATGGGAAATATCGAATAGACTGAGTCTTAAGTTTATGCGGATGACTGTAGCAAACAACATTAAGTCAACTCTTCCTAATACTGAAAATGCTAAAGAATTTCTGAAATCTGTGGAAGAGCGTTTCAAAATTGCAGACAAGTCTTTTGCTGGGACACTGATGGCTAAGCTTACCACCATGAAGTTTGATGGTACGCGTGGAATGCATGAGCATGTCCTTGAAATGACAAACTTGGCTGCTCAATTAAAGACTCTTGAGATGAATGTGGATGAGTTCTTTCTTGTGCAATTCATTTTAAACTCCTTACCTCCTCAGTATGGGCCATTTCAGATTCACTATAATACTATTAAGGATAAGTGGAATGTGAATGAGTTGCCCGGTATGCTCAATCAAGAAGAGGCAAGACTTAAGCAACATGGACAACATTCAGTTCATTTCACAACTCAAGGAGCCGAAAGGAAAGGGAAAAAGCCTAGAAAGGGCATGAAGCGAACACCTTCCAAGGCTAATGAGCCTATTAAGGTTCTCAGGCTTATCGGAAGGAAAGGAACAGTGATAAGTGTCACTTCTGTAAAAAATCGAGACACTATCAGAAAAACTGTCTAAAACGTAAGGAATGGTTCGAAAAGAAAGGTATGAATTTCATTTCTGTTTGTTTCGAATCAAACCTAACTGAAGTTCTTTCTAATACTTGGTGGATTGACTCTGGGACTACTACTCATGTTTCTAATACCATGCAGGGATTCCTTACAACCCAGACCACAAATCCAAATGAGAATTTTCTGTTCATGGGAAATCCGGTTAAAGCTCCAATTGAAGCCATTAGGACTTATCGTTTATTTCTAGATTCTGGTTATCATTTGGATTTGTTTGAGACTCTTTATGTTCCTTCTATTTCCAGAAATTTAATTTCCTTGTCTAGACTTGATATTGATGGTTACTCCTGTAATTTTGGAAATAAAAGTTTCAGTTTGTTTAAGAGTACCTATTTTGTTGGTTCGGGCATTATTTCTGATGGTTTGTACAAATTAAAACTTGATAATCAATTTGCTGAAACTATTCTTACCCTGCATCATAATGTTGGTATTAAACGTAGTCTCATGAATGAAAATTCCTCATACTTGTGGCATAAAAGGCTGGGACATATTTCCAGAGAAAGGTTACTTAGATTAGTAAAAGATGGGATTCTCTTGAACTTAGATTTTTCTGATCTTGGAGTGTGTGTAGATTTTATTAAGGGAAAACAAATCAAACACACTAGAAAAAGTGCCACAAGAAGTACTGAGCTTCTGGAGATTATCCATACAGACATTTGTGGGCCTTTTGACAATCCATCTTTTGGTGGAGAAAAGTATTTTATCACCTTTATTGACGATTTTTCATGCTATGGTTATGTCTATTTGCTGCATGAAAAATCTCAATCGGTGGATGCCCTTGAGGTATATATTATTGAGGTTGAAAGGAAATTAGACAGCAAAAGTGAAAATCATCAGATCTGATAGAGGTGGTGAATACTATGGAAAGTATGATGAAACAGGGCAGTGCCCTGGCCCATTTGCTAAAATCCTTGAAAAGCATGGCATATGTGCATAGTATACTATGCCTGGAACGCCACAACAGAATGGTGTAGTTTAAAGGCGTAATCGTACTTTAATGGATATGGTTAGGAGTATGTTAAGTAATTCCAATTTACCCAAGTCATTGTGGATGTATGCTCTTAAGACCGCTGTATACTTATTAAATTGGGTTCCTAGTAAGTCAGTTCGAAAAACCCCTTTTGAACTGTGGACAGGAAGGAAACCGAGTTTAAGACACCTGCACGTTTGGGGTTGTCTAGCAGAGGTTAGATTGTACAATCCACATGAAAATAAATTGGATTTTAGAACAATCAGTGGTTATTTTATTGGTTACCTTGAAAAATCCAAAGGGATAGGTTTTATTGCTCTAATCACAGTACAAGAATTGTAAAGACCGATCATGCTAGATTCATTGAAAATGGTGAAGTCAGTGGGAGTGATAAATTACAAAATGTGGTTATCCAAGAAGTTAGGGTACAAGTTCCTGTACCTATGGCTTCAAAGGAAATTGTTGTTCCTATCATTGATAAACAACTTGACAACATTGAACAACAAATTAATGAACCACCACTCCATAATGAGGCTGTCATCGATGAACCGATGGTAGATGGACCACAAGAAGTAGTATTAAGGAGATCTCAAAGGGATAGGAGGTCTGCTATTTCGGATGATTATGTGGTTTATCTACAAGAATAAGATTTTGATGTAGGAACGTGTAAGGATCCGGTTTCATTTTCACAAGCCATAGAAAGTAATGATTCTGCTAAATGGATTAATGCCATGAATGATGAATTGAAATCAATGGACCAAAATGAAGTCTAGGATCTCGTTGAATTTCCCGAAGGATACAAGAAAGTTGGTTGCAAATGGGTCTTTAAGACCAAACGCGACTCTAAGGGTAATATCGAACGACATAAAGCTAGACTTGTGGCCAAAGGTTTCACTCAGAAAGGAGGCATAGATTATAGAGAGACCTTCTCTCCTGTGTCCAAGAAGGACTCACTTAGAATCATTATGGCATTGGTAGCTCATTACGATTTATAACTGCACCAAATGGATGTGAAAACAGCTTTTCTGAATGGGAGTTTAGAGGAAGAAGTCTATATGGATCAACCTGAGGGTTTCTCCATTAAAGGAAAAGAACACCTGGCTTGCAAAATTAAGAAATCAATATATGGACTTAAACAAGCTTCCCAACAGTGGTATCTTAAGTTTCATAATACCATTACTTCTTTTTTATTTAAGGAAAACACTGTTGACCGATGTATATATCTGAAGGTTAGTGGGAGTAAGTTTATATTTCTGATTTTGTATGTTGATGACATATTGCTTGCCACCAGTAATCTTGGCAATTACATGAAACCAAAACGTTTCTCTCTATGAATTTTGAAATGAAAGATATGGGTGAGGCATCTTACGTGATAGGAATTGAAATTTTCTAGGATCGATCACATAGATTGTTAGGATTGTCTCAGAAGGCTTATATCGAAAGAGTTCTAGAAAGAATCAGAATGAATAAATGTTCAGCTGGTGATGCCCCTATTCAGAAAGGGGATAAATTCAGCGTTATGCAATGTCCGTAGAATGAATGGGAACGAAAATAGATGGAAGGAATTCCTTATGCTTCTGCAGTAGGAAGTTTAATGTATGCACAGACTTGCACTAGACCAGACATCAGTTTTGCAGTTGGTATGTTGGGAAGATACCAAATTAATCCTGGATTGGATCACTGGAAAGCTACAAAGAAAGTGATGAGGTACTTGAAGGGAACGAAGGATTACATGCTCACATTTAGGAGGTCTGATAATCTAGAGGTGATTGGCTACTCAGATTCGGATTTTGCTGGATGTGTTGACAGTAGGAAGTCCACTTTTGGTTATTTGTTCCTATTAGCTGGAGGAGCAATATCATGGAAAAGTGTGAAGCAAACCATCACTGCTTCATCCACTATGGAAGCTGAATTTGTGGCATGCTTTGAGGCAACGGTTCATGGATTGTGGTTGCGAAATTTTATCTCAGGACTTGGGGTTGTCGACTCTATTGCCAAGCCGCTGAGGATTTATTGTGATAACGCCGCAGCTGTATTTTTCTCTAAGAATGACAAGTATTTTAATGGTGCTAAACACATGGAACTGAAATACTTTGCTGTTAAAGAAGAAGTTTAGAAACAACAAGTGTCAATTGAACACATAAGCACACTGTTCATGGTTGTAGATCCATTGACAAAAGGATTACTACCAAAGACATTTAAGGAACATGCTAATAGAATGGGTATTGAACGTAGCACATAACAGTTGCTATTTTGATGAAATAAATCACATTATGTTGTTTGTTTTATTTGACACTTTGAGATCTTAATAAAGGTGTTTCTGTTTGATAAATCCTGTTCTAAATGTGTACGTACATGTATGAGAATAAAATGTATGATGACAGGAATAGTTTCTGACAAGGGACATTAATGTTGGACCTTATGAAGACACTCCTTTCTTACAAACTAATTAAATAGGTTACTAATGTTGTGGTACATGAAAGGGACTATGTTGTTTTATTGACATGGAACTGTCATGACTCGCACTACTAGGTTGTTTAATTATAATATTATGATGACCCACTGAAAACCAAGATGAATATGACTTATGGCGCATCTAATGTCTACTCTGTTAAACTCTAACGTTAAGCCATCATATGTGCCAAGTGGGAGAATGTAAGACTAATTTCCTAAATCAGTTTTTAATGACCCACATGATGAGACGCATGTGCTGGCAGCAGTTACATTTTTCACCGAGTTCTTGCTAACGAATTCAGGGGAATGGTCTCGAATCTCCTACTATGATGGGCAAGTGGAGAATAACGGTCTTGGGGAAACCGGTCCTCTCTCCACCCATAAGAAGAACCTTCAGAATACCCATCAAATCGATCTGAAAGAGTGTATTGGAAAATGGTAAGAGAGAGAAACAGGTTTTCTGTTTTAAAGAAGACTGAAGCAAAGGTTTTACTGTTCAGAAGTCTGGTAGCAGAGGATTTACTGTGTTGAAGCCTGGAGCAGAGAGGGTTTACTGTTCTGAAGATTTGAAGCAGTCAGATATCTGTAAAAACTAAAATGGAGTCAGGTAATAAATTAATTCATGTTCAAATTCCGCTTTATATAATGCTGGTAAAGAATTTGAAAGTTCTAGATCCTGTAATCAAATAACTGATATTGATTACTAAACAGATTATGAAAATTTCAAATAGCATGGGCATAGTTTTCAGAGATGCAAGCATTGTGTTCACACCAAGGAGAAACATAACATCCACAGTAAGGTAAAAACCCTAGATGAGGTGGTCTGGGAAACAAAGAATGAAACAAAACCAACAAACAACTTCCACAATAACCAAGCCTAAGTTATGATAGAGTTAATGTTTCACACTTTCCAATTTCTATTCAAGCCCGAGGAAATAACATCCAACGACTGAGAGAAGACATAAGATCCAAGTGGAGGGCTATTATTCATCTATGATATTCTAGGTCTGAAGGGCAGTTATTTCACTGTAAGAAAAACAATTAACCACCCTAGTTGCATTGTCAACTCGCATGCCACGGGTTCAAGCATTAAAAGTGCAACATTAAAACCTTCCACATGGAATTAAAACATGTTAACGAGCCTTCCAATTTATCATTACAAACTTCCAACCATAATATTGTCGCATAGTTTTATTGCTTGGTAAGTCTATTGTATATACCATCGTATATATTGGTATAAATCTTAAACAAACTTTATCATGGAGTTAAAACCTTAACAAAGAAATACACATGGTATAGCATATGGTGGGTTTAAACTTAAAACAAGGTTTCAAAGGGTTAACCATTGTATACAACCTTTAACAATAAACAAAATCCTTATGCTTTAGCATTAGCACTAAGTTATGCATTGATCCAAGACTTAGGACTAAGGTTAAACCTATAGGTCCTAACCTTCAACTTATAGATAAAAAACAGACCTTGATTTTCAAATAACTTACTAGGGAATTTTTCAAGTGTATACAAGTAATTTACCTTTGTCAATCAACGATCCCAAGTAGTAGATTTGTACATTGCCAACATGCAAACAACCTTAGATTAGAACTTGAAATTAAACCAAGTGTGTAAAAGTTAAATAATTATGTGATCATTCTTATAAGACAAAGAGTGTGTGTGTGTTTTGGGATTGTGACAATGCGATTCCTAAAATCACATTTTCACATCAAAATTTGACAATAACAATTATCATGATCATTAAATAAAATGATATTCCATGTAAACTTTAAAAAAGAGGGATAAGTTGAAGAAATGGCTTATTGGTTCCAACAATGTCTTTTAAGATGTGTTCCAGGTAAAAGAAACATAACATTCCAAACAACATTAAGCTCGAATAAGAATGACCAACCAATTTTTCTATCTTGTTGTAATGCTAAATCAATTTATCTTTGCTTCTAAATATGTATTTTTCATGATATGTTGTAAAAAATTAAAAGCTTCCTCATAGACAAAGCACATATAGTTTCTAGTTTGGATATTTCCTTCTCCATATTCAGAGTCTTCTAGAATGAAATCTTCTATTATGCCAGATGAAGGGAAGGAAACATATACAACATCTTCATACTCTTATGAAGAATTTTTTTTTGTTGCAAACTCGTAATGAACTTATAACATTTAGCACTATATGATTAATTAATAAAATTAAAATTAAAATCAAACATTAATTAATACATATAATCTATTTAATTATATTTATCTTAATATTATAATTAATACTTTTTATAATTTTATCTTATTAATACATATGCAAACTAACTTATATATCTTATTTTTATAATTATATTTTAAAATCCGTCTTAATTCATTTAAATTTAAAATAAATTTAATTTAAAAAATTAAAATAAAAAAATTATAAAAAAACTATTAAATATAAAATTTATAATCTTACATTCTTAAAGTGGGCCTAAATATTGTCTCCATTGGGCTGAAATAATACTTACAACCATTTATCTTTTTAAATGCAAAACTATAAACTTAAACAATTTCTTTTGACACATTAATGGATAAGGATATGCATATAAATTTTAAAAATTTAAATGTAAAACCTTTCTCTTTATATATATGTTTACATATAATACTTTAATAAATATATATATAATTTAATGGTTATAATTATTATTTCAAAATTCTCATAAACATTATATTTTATTAGAAAAAAGATATATGAAAGAAAAAAGATTAATGATATTATTTTATAATAAATAAATGAAAATAATAAATAATACATAAATAAATAAAATAACATTTTATTAGATTTTAATTTGAATAATGGTATGTGATATTTAAACACAATCAAATTTTGATTTGGTAAAAAATGAAAAAGTTAAGTTTTATTAAGACAAATAAAAATTAGATTTTTTTAAAAATATTAATAAATAAATATAATTAATATTTTAATCAAAGGATTGTATTACATTTGATTAATATGTATGTACTTTTTTATTCAGTTTTTAATTAACAAAAGTGTACATATTTATTAAGGTGATAGGTGTATATATCTTAGAATTTTAGGGTAGATTACCATCTATGAGACAAGTGTAATGTCTAGATTGATTTGATTTTATGCTCGTTGTCTAAAATTCATAATTAATAATTTCAAAAAAATAAAAAATAGCTTAGTTAACATGTGATAAGTACAGTTCCCGATAGTTGGAAAAATTAAACTTCAAATTCAACTATTCCATTAATTACGTCGACAGATGTTTTTATTTGAGATTTAGAGTGGACTACGTCCTATGCTTTTTCACCTACGGACGAGGATGAGACAAGTGTACTATCCAGATTGATTTTATGGTAATCATTCAAAATTCAAAATAAACAATTATAAAAAAAGGAATATAAAAAATAACTGGTAATTGATGAATGCATAACTGGTAGCAATGTAGGGATAACTCATAGTTGATGAATGGATAACCAATCATTCATGGCAGATAGCTAGAAGAATGTGAGATAAAAAAGAAAAAGAATATAATAAATAACTAAAACTTTATAAATGGATAACACAAAGAATGTTGGTGATAACATGTAGCTAGGCATGGATAACTCACACTTGAACCGTTTAACTAGAACAATATGAGGAATACAAACATATTTTCCATTCCATAACTATCTCTCAACCATTTGAAACCTATCGATGTGGTCTTGCCACAAACTATGTGGGTGTGGCAGTAGATACAACTATGATCTTAACTCCATTGATTGATGATACAACTATTAGCTTAATGTCAACTCCAATCATGACTTTTACTTGAACTACAATTGTCGAGATATTAACTTTTAAATTAACTATGAGGTACAACTATTACTTGGAAACATTAATATTCAACTTTAACTATTCAATTATTAGATACAACTATTCTATTAATAGATATACAAGTATGAGCTTTAACTCCATTGATGATAGAACTATTAGCTTAACCTCAACTCCAATCATGACTTTTACTTGAAGTGCAATTGCTGATATATTAACTTTAAAATTAACTACTAGATGTTAATTCTACAACTATTAGCTTAACTTCATCTCTATTGGATAACTATTAGCTTAACTATTAGATACAAAGATTAGCTTATAAACTCCAATGATTTTAGAACTATTAGCTTAACTTCAACTCTAATCGCTTAAGGCTTAGTCTATATACAGTTGGCATCTAGGAGTCTAGATAATGCGTACCCGTGTAACAGTCAAACTCCTAATATAATCGTTTGAACTCCTAATAAACTCCTCCATCTGGTAGTCGAGCATCTAGTTAATTACATTGATATGATTTTAGATCTTAGAATTTTGGGAAGGACTACCATCTATGATTTTTCACCTATGGACGAGAATGAGACAATTGTACTCTCCAAATTGATTTTATGAGCGTTGTTCAAAATTCATAATGAATAATTTCAAAAAATAAAAAAATCTCTTAGTTAACATGTGATAATTACAGTTTGTGATAGTTGGAAAAATTAAACTTCAACTTCAACTTGGTAATTACGTCGATAGGTGTTTTTATTTGAGATTTGGGGTGGAATACAACCTATGCTCTTTCATCTATGGCCAAGGATGAGACAAGTGTACTGTCGAGATTGATTCTATGGCAGCCATTCAAAATTTGAAATAAACAATTATAAACAAAAAGAATATAAAAAACAACTCGTAGCTAGCTAATGAATGGATAACTGGTAATAATGCATGGATAACTCATAGTTATGAATGAATAACCAATAGTTCATGAAAGATAACTAGAAGAATGTGAGATAAAGAGAAATAGGATATTAAAAATAACTATAGTTGATAAATGGATAACATGAAGAATGTCTCTGATAACATGTAGTTAGGTAGAGATAACTCACAGTTGAACCCATTTAACTAAAAGAATATGGCGAATAAAAAAAATTTCCAAACTGTCTTACATTCCATAACTATCTCTCAACCATTTGATCCCTATCGACATGATCCAACCACAAACTATGTGGGTGTGCTAGTTAAAACTCCAATCATGATGATGTACACCTATTTGATTATTCGATACAACTATTAGATTAACTCCAATGATGATACAACTTTAACTTAAATTCGACTCCAATAACGACTTTAACTTGAACTGCAATTGTTGATATATCAACTTTTAAATTCACTATTGGATACAATTAATAGCTTAAGTTCAATGATTTTACAACTATTAGCTTAACTTCAACTTTAATCATAGTTATATTAGATTAACTATTAGATAACTATTAATCATGGCCATCTGAATTTAGGAGTTATATCTCTCCTCGGAGCGAGCTCACGGTGTTTGAAGCTCGCGTCTAGGTTTTGCTGAGGGCTTCGGCCTCCTGCCGCCCCTCCAGCACTCTCATGGCCTCCAGTCCACCCTCGCGGCACATCTCAGCGTTGCCTCTGCCATGGCGGCCTCCAAATCGCCCTCCAGTTCGCCATCCGCCTCCAGATTGCCCTCCAGATCGCCCTTGCGGCCTCCAGCTCGCCCTCCGATTGTTGTTGCAGCCGCCATGAACTCCGTGGCTGTCCCGATCAGCGCCGGCCCTCCTCATTCAGATCCGGTTTTCTCTCTTGGCAACTCTCAGGCCTCTCAATGAAGGGTCTGCCCTTCTTTCAAAGAAGTGGCCTCTAGTCGGGGGGAGTCCTCTGTTTTGCC
>LPNX010483343.1:117506-349520 GCA_001517045.1 Pseudotsuga menziesii
TCCCCCAAAGAACTTGCTCAGAGAACAGACCCAGTAGAAATACCTCTGCCCACGTCGCCAAAGCCAACCCAGGGAGTCTCAAACTGGGCTGATATTGCCGATGCTGAAGAAACACAAGGTCAGACGGGAAACCACGAGCAAGGCCAAAGCAACGAATGGCAGACCGTATCAAAAAAAAAAAAAAAACCCATCCAACATCGGACAGATATAATGACACGAAGCCGATCTGGCTCGGCATATTTGTAGCTGAATATCTATGTATCAAGCTTTCGGTAGCTAAATACCGGCACTAATATAATCTACCCCTATGCTTCTGTCAAAAAAAAACTATTAGATAACTATTAATAATTCAAATATATACCTCTCTACTTATTCCAAACATATTAATTTTATTAATATGGTTATTGCTAGCAGTTAAAATAAAATGGAGTATATATATATAATAAAATTACACTAAAATTATAACTTAATAACTTAAGAATAAAATAAAAAAGTATTT
The DNA here is from genome assembly GCA_001517045.1 of Pseudotsuga menziesii. Taxonomy (NCBI): domain Eukaryota; kingdom Viridiplantae; phylum Streptophyta; class Pinopsida; order Pinales; family Pinaceae; genus Pseudotsuga; species Pseudotsuga menziesii. Next base: position 118,006 of record LPNX010483343.1, read on the forward strand.
ATAATTACGTCAATAGACGTTTTTATTTGAGATTTGGGGTGGACTATGACCTATGCTTTTTCATCTACGGACAAGCATGAGACAAGTGTACTGCCGAGATTGATTCTATGGCAGTCATTCAAAATTTGAAATAAAGAATTATACAAAAAGGAATATAAAAAATAACTTGTAGCTAGATGATGAATGGATAACTGGTAGCAATGCATGGATAACTCATAGTTGATGAATGGATAACCAGATCATGGCAGATAACTAGAAGAATGTGGAACAAAAAGAAAAAGAATATAAAAAATAACTGATAGTTGATAAATGGATAACAAGAAGAATGTCAGTGATAGCATGCAGCTAGGCATGGATAAGTCACACTTGAACCCGTTTAAGTAGAAGAATATGATGAATAAAAATATATTTCAAAGTGTCTTCCATTCTATAACTATTTCTTAACCATTTGATCCCTATCGACACGATCTAACTACAAACTATGTGGGTGTGCTAGTATATATATATATAGAAAAATAAAAATAAAATTTAAAATATAAGATAATAAATATAGTGAAAATATCTCATAACTTATATATAAAAAGAGTCACTTTCAAATATAAAATATTAATGAAATGAGAATAAAAAATAAATATTAATATAAATTAAAAGTGTATAATAATAAAAAATAAAATAAAGAAAAAAGAAAAAAAAAATAAAGAAAAAAGAAAAAAATGGAAAAATAAGAATATAGATTGTAAATTTTTTTTTTAAAGAAATAAAGCTAAGATAAAATATTAATAAAATTATAAGTATTAATATAAATTAAAAATGTATAATAATAAAAATCAAAATATAGGAAAAAGGTAAACGTGGAAAAATAAAAAAGATAAATTGTAATTTTTTATTTATTAAAGAAATAAAGTTAAGATTGGAATTAGTGAAAATAAAATTTAGAGAATGAAAAAAACATGAAAAAACTAATATTTTTAAAATATTAAATTATTAAAATGATAAAAAACATTTATTTAAAATTTTTATAATGATGGTTGTGCACTTGTGTATAGAAATTCATTTTTAAGTTGATAAGCTTTTTTATTTGAGATTTGGGGTAGATTCTTGTTTATGCGTTTTTATCTACGGACGAGGATGAGACAAGTGTGCTATAGAGATTGATTCCATGGCAATCATTTAAAATTCAAAATAAACAATTATAAAAAAGAATTGATAACGATGCATAGATAACTCATAGCTAATGAATGAATTTAACCAATAGTTTATGGCAGATAGCTAGAATATTGTGAGATAAAAAAAAGATAAAAATTAACTATAGTGGATAAATAGAGAACATGAAGAATGCCATGATAACATGTAGCAAAGCATGGATAACTCAGAGTTGAACCTATTTAACTAAAAGAATATGAGAAATAAAAACAAAATTCCAAAAAGTCTTCCATTCTATTACTATGTCTCAACCATTTAATCTTTATCAACCATTTAATCTTTATCACGGTGATCCAACGATGAACTATGTATGTGCTAGTTATAAAACCCTTTACTAATAGAAAAATATATCCAAAATTATTCTAAATCTCCCAACAAAAAAAAATGTTTTCAATACTCGCCCTAAGATAGCAATCTATCCCATATGCCCATAAGGATCTTTATCGATTATTATAACGTTATAGTTTAGCCAAAATGAAATGCAGTTTAAAATTTATGCATCATTGAAAAACGTTTAAGGGTCATATGAATTTTTTTTACAGCACTTACATTCATTACATTCAAGTCTAGTACGTTTCAAAGCCGGTTCTTATTTTAGCTTTTTTATATAAGTACTTTATGATTTTTTGGAACATTGTTTTGAAAATATTGTTAAATTCCAATCTGCTTAAAATAAACATGAGGCTTTAAGGATTCAAAATTTAATTTCAATCAAATATCGTTTACAATTTATGACCCTTTTCATATCAAGATTTTGGAGACATCTAAATTGAGACCTTATATTTTATTTATGTATAATGTTAAGTATTGTGATTTTAACAGTTTATTATGGTTAAAAGTGCATTAATTAGTTGGTTAATTGAGTAGTTGATTAGGTTACTTTATCTAGAATTAGTGACCTATAGTATTTGTTGACCCATGGTATTGACTTATAGTTTTCTTGTAATACCCCGGTTTTGACCCCAAGGTATTTGAAATTTTACATGGTGTATATATTGTATGCGAATCATGGCAAGGAGCTCAAGGCCAAGGCCCTGCCAGTGATTGGTATTTTTGTGTATAGGTGATCAAGGTTGATGCCTATGGTTCATTGTGCTGGTAAAGCATAGAGCATTTTGAATATCATGTAAATACACACAATTTGATAAAATGCCATAGCTAGCTATGGAACTACAATGTGAAAAGAGATGGGGCATGATTTCATAGACGAACACAGAGGGATTAAACCAACAGATGCCAGGTGAGTGATTGCAGGTTCAATCCTATCAAAACCTAGTTTAATCAGCATAAAAACCTTCATTAATTTACACAGGAGGACACGAGATGGATTAAATCCTTTTGTATAAGAAATTTTGCGCTTGCCAGCTGATGTTAAACAACGCGCTAGTTGAATCAGCAGAATCCCTGTTGATCGTCGAATCTGTGTCCCCACCAGATCAATGGTGGACTCCAAACTTGTTGAGGCAGATTTTTTATTGAAATTTCACGTACTTCAAAAGTTTGTTTGGCCACGCAAGTTCAATTAGCAAAATTGTTGTGCGTCGTCTATCTGTTTGATGGTCGATCCCAGCCATAGATCTGCCCAAAAGTTGCTCGTTCTTTAACCCGTCCACCCTGCTTCGTCTCTGTGCTCCCGCATTCAATTTTCTTGCAAGAAATAGGCTGAGGCAGTTAATGCCTTGGGCAGAGCAAGCCACGGTGGCCGATTTCATGACTAAATAATCCTGTAGTCTACAGAGGCTATGTTCTTTCTTTTGAAGCAAGTAAAAATAGGAGTTGCATGCCCAGTTGTTAACCCAGTCTTTATCTGAACGTTGTGGTCATTGCATCCCATTTTACCATTCGAGGGGATCGATTGTGCAACGTGTTTCACTCTCCTAAAGCCGCAGAGAAGATCTCTATTCACGGTTGTGCAGTGTGGTTCACTCTTCATTATGGTTCAATCCATTTACATTGTGTTACAGAGTGGTCTGCAAAACTGTTATTTGTGTTCCAGAGTGGAGTCTGTGTTGCTGTGTTTTCCCTGTGGTTTGTTGTGATTTGTACCCTGGTTTGGGTTTGAACTGTATGCAAGGCTGCGGAGTGGAAGAGAAGAGGAATGGGCTTGATAAACCTAGTGCAGAGAGGAACCTCATGAAAAGGTAAAAGTGGCCGGTAAATCTTCACTGTATGCCGTGAAGAGCACTGGAAGGGAAGGCATAGCTCGAGGGACTGTAGAGCAGAAAAGGGGATTGTTTCTTGTGTTGGGTATGTAGGTAATGTGGATGCTAGGATAGATAGACCTTGTGGAGGTGTCCCTAGCTCTTGAATGAGCCACTAGCTTAGTCATTCTACCTTTCCACTGCCTTAGCAGCCTAATAAACCCAATTGGATATTGGTTTGGTTATTTCTTGTTGTGTTTTGTCCATGTATAATCCTTGGTTGGACAACCTAAGAAACCCACTGTGAATGATGGCTTGGCTAAATTCCTGATAAACCCATATGTGGCTTGGTTGGTCCTCATGGTGAAAGTTGGCTTGACTATGAATAGTCTGATAAACCCAACATCATGTTGGCTTGTCTGAGTAAGCATGATAAACCCAACATTGTTTGGCTTGCAAGCCTACAGCCTGATAAACCCAACTGAATTTTGGCTTGGATGGACCGTCTGATAAACCCAACTAAAGGTTGGTTTGTTTGTGTGTGTTTTGATCTAGCTGTGTGTGAATTTGTCATTCCCTAGTTCCCCGTGGAAATCATTCCTAGCTGGGGGGTGGAAGTGGTGTTGAGAGATTAATGAACACACTGGCCTATGGTTGGGTGGAACGTTGCAGCAACATAGCTAGTTGCGGGACAACTTAACCATCAAGATAAGTATCTCTATTATGCTTGTTTATGCAATGCATTTGATTATGAGTTATTATGATCATATTGAATGCTTAGTGATGGTTAAGTAGAAGTTTACTTCTGTTATGTTTTCAATCATTTTAATTCTGTACATGTCTTGTGTTTCTGCAATGCATTTGCCTAAGTTCATGGAGGATAGAATCTTGTAACGGAGTCACGAGGCAGCTAACATAGTGTTTTTGCCCCTTGGAATCCGCCTGAGGGAGGCGAAAGGCGGAAACCGGAAGAGGGAAAGTTGAACAAGGAATAATTGTTGTGTTTCTACAGCCCAGAATCCCTATGCAAAAGGCATAAAGGGCAGTTGAAAACAAGGTAGAAAGTGTGTTTTTCGATTCCCGAAGTCCAAGGTCGGAAAGCGAAATTCGGAAGTGCAGAAAAGGTTAAGGTCGTTTGTTGTTTTTCTGATTTTCGAGTTCCACCACGGAAGGCGGAAAACGGAAGTCAGAAGGTAGAGAGTGCATAAAGGATAATGTGTTAAATAAGGATATATTAATCTCTTTTAAATTCCTTTATCAGGTATGATTTCATTATGGTACGAAATTCATGCATTTATGTACACCCTTGCTAGATGACTGGGAAAAATTTATTAGTCTTACAGTTTTATTGATTCCGAGAGTTATGTGCATTCAAATGTAATTCTGTAAGTTGATGTAGTTTTTTAACTGAACCCTATATCCATTCCAACATTAATACTGATATTTAGTTGGGGCCGTACCTTGTTTAAAAAGCCTCCTCTGCACAGGGTCTCCCTGGGCCAAAACTGCCTGTTTTTCCCAAATATTTCCTAACAACCCCAAATCCTTCCAGAAATTTTATTGGCTATATGAAACTTTATTTGAAACCTATTACCACTATTTCAACACATCTTAACCCTTCCCAGGCCTCTGGTTTATTGGATTTGAAAAAGTATTCCTAATTGCACGGTTAGGTGACCCAAAACCGTGGAAGTAGGTTTCAGCGGAGCTGATTTCGAAACCTAAATGGTACCTGATATAAATGTGTTAGGGAATATAATTTATCAGTCCTAAAAGTGTCATTGGTTTCTCCCCTCATCCCACTTCCCTATTTATAAATTTCTCAGCAAAATACCCTTATCTGCCTAGTTCAAAAATTGGTTGATTGAGTGCAAGTTTTAATTCATAATTGTAATTAAATTTGCAGCAAGTTAATATTCTTAAATGTATACCAAATCAGTGATACTATAGTGGTATCATATCATGGTCCTCCATACCTTCTCTTGATATTCATTCATGGGTCCAAAATTTAATTTTGATTCAAAAAGGAAGGCCTTTGAAGAAGAGGAAATTGACTCTGTGGAAGGGACATTCCATGAAGACATGGATGAGAAGTATGAGTTTAGGAATTTTGCAAGGAAAATGTTGAAAGGGGTGCATGAATTTTAGCTAACATCATTTAGTCTGGCCAAGAGACTAGATTTCCTAGCTAAGCAGCTGGGTGTTAAAGATGGAGAAGGGAGCATCATTGGCTCCCATTGTGAAGAGAGAAAGATCATAGGGGGATCGATATTCTCTAGGAATGGGCCTAATTATAGGCCTTTGGAACATAAATATGAACATAAGTTGCAGCCCTGACCCACCATGCCCAATTTTATGGAATTCCCAAAGGAAGACCTTGAAGTGCAGATTGAAATAGTTTTTTCATGGGAGGAGAAATTTTCTTCCTATCAAACCTTGAGTGAGAAGTGCAGAAGGGTTCTGCCATTCAAAGAATTTTGTGAAACCCATTATAGAGGGAAGCCAAGAGGATTTCAAATGCTTCCATATCAGAATTTTGATTTGAAGAATGCCATTAGCAGAATCACCTTACCATACTTTGATGGCATTGCCAAGTGCACAATGAGTTCTTGGATTCATAAATTGGACACCTATTTCCAACTGAATCCTATGGCAGAGAGGGATGCCATCAAGTTGGTAGCATTACATATTGATGGGGAGGCCATTGACTGGTGGTTTTGTGGTATGACGAAATGGTCCATGATCAAGTAGTTATCTATGAGGAATTCACCCGGATATTAACAGAAAGGTTTATTTGAAGAGATCCTAACATCTCTTTCCATGATGTGGCACATATTAGACAAGTGGGAACTCCTGAAGCTTACATATCAGAATTCCAAAAGGTGGATGTAATGGTGACTGATATATCAGAAGCAAGGATGATCCTTTTGTTTACAAAAGGATTGGATGAACCTTTGAGAGGGATGGTGAAAGCTTATCGACCCACAACTCTGCAAGAAGCGATAATCATAACTAGAGACCTGCAGGATGCAATTTCGAGGACCAAGTATCCTCCTAGACCCTCTATTCCTTTTAAATTGCAGAATCAAAGACCTCCGGTGAGGAAATTTCCTACCCCTGGAAGGAAATATAAATCCTACAAGGATTGGGATGAGTTGAGGAGGAATTTTTTTTTCCCTATCAAGAACCTTGGGTTCCGCACTTCAAGTGTGTGAAGGGGAAGGCACATTAAATTGAAGTGTTCTATGAAAGTGATGAGGAGATGGTGGAAGAAGATGAGATGGACAATGGAGAATATGAAATAACTGAGGAAGAGGAGCAACTTCCTCAAACCAACAACAAAATTATAGTACTCAATGGAGTGCCCTAGTTCCATACACTGAGGCTGAAAGGAGTAATAAAAGGCCAAAGAATCACAGTCCTTTTTTATGGGAGTGCCACCCAGAATTTTATTGATGCATCCCTGGTGGATTCCAAACCTGCAAGTAAATTTTGGAGACTACACAATGAAGGACAAATTTTATGTTGTCAATGTGGCAGACACCAACATGGTGTTGGGAGTTCAATGGTTGTACTCCATTGGAGAACATTCCATGAATTACAAAATACCCCAGATAAGTTTCAAGGATGCTAAAGGGAAGCCAGTAGTTCTGAAGGGTATGAATACTTACCCAAGGCAAGTAATTTCTGCCAACAATATAAGATCCATTTTGAAGCATGGAGACATTGAATGGGATGTTGAATACTAGATCACGAATGAGGGGACTATAGTTAGAGTTTCCTACAATCCCAAAGTCATAAAAAAGATACTGCATAAGTACAAGGGGGTTTTTGAAAACCTTCCACATGGCAGGCCACCTGACAGTGGAATTGAACATAGAATTGAGCTGGGAGTTGGTACACTTTCAATAAAAATCCACCGTTATAAGCATCCAAAGAAATTCAAGGATGACATTGAAAAGGCCATCAAGAAGCTCCTTGAGTTGGGCCTCATTAGAACAAACTCCAATTTGCTTCTTTGGTGGTTCTAGTGAAGAAGAAATAAAGAATGTGCACAGACTACTGGGCCTTGAACCTGAAAACCATAAAGAACCAGTACCCAGTTACCCGGATTGATGAAATGATGGATGAACTGCATGTAGCAAAATTCTTCTCCAAAATAGACCTCCGGTTAGGATACCACCAAATTAGAATGAGGGAGGAAGACATACAAAAGACAACCTTCTGTTGTCATTTTGGTCTTTTAAAGTTTTTTGTCATGCCATTTGGTTTGACTAATGCTCTGAAAACCTTCCGATCATGCATGAATAAGGTGTTTAGTTAGTAGCTCTGTAAGTATGTCCTTGTCTTCTTTGATGACATTCTGATTTATAGCAGGACATGGGAGGAGCAATTGCTCCACTTAGATGTGGTGCTCACTATACTTGCAGATCAGTCCTTTTATGCCAAGCTGTCAAAGTGTGAGTTTGGCCTGACCGAATTTCCCTATCTCGGCCACATGATCTACCAAGAAGGGGTAAAAGTGCACCAAAACAAATAGAGGCCATATTTGGCTGGTCAAGCTAAGGAACATCACCGAACTGAGTAGATTCATTGGCCTTTGTAATTTCTACCAGAAATTTGTCAAAGGTTACTCCTAGTTCATGTGGCAACTTTGATAGATCTAACTAAGAAGGGTGCATTTAGTTGGAATGGGGAGGATGAAGAAGATTTCCAAAATATGAAGGAGATCACGAGCGATTGTCTGGTACTTACTTTACCTGATTTCTCCAAACCTTTTTGTGCTGGAATGTGATGCTTTTGGAGAAGGCATTGGAGCTATTTTGATGCAAGACAGGCACCCTATTGCATTCGAGGGAAAATTACAGCCTCATGAAAGTCTATATTCAATCTATGACAAGAAAATTTTGGCCATTATGCATGCATTGGCCAAGTTTCAACAGTATTTGGTGGGAGGTAAATTCATAGTGAAGACTAATCATAATAGTCTTAAACACTTCCTAACCCAAAAAGAGCTGAATGACAGGCAACAAAAATGGGTGAGAAAATTTCAGTCATATGACTTTGATATTGAATATAAAAGGGGGAAGATGAATGTTGTGGCTGATGCACTTTCCCGCAGGTCCACATTCTCGTTGCTACAAATGCTAACTAAGTGGAAGATACGGTTGGGCACATAATATTCAAAGAATCAGTTTGCTTGTGACGTTTTGGATGGGTTAATATAGAATCAAGAATACAAGGTCCATGATGACCTCATCTACTACAAAAATAGAATATTCTTAGTGCTCGGATTTGCACTAAAGAAGAAAATTATGGAAGTTGCAAATGATGCACCAATGGCTGGACACCCTGGTTTTCTGAATACTTACTAAAAGGTAAGAGATAGATTCACATGGAAGGGTCTCAAATATCATGTTCTCATGTATGTGAGGGAATGTTTTTCATGCCAATAGAGCAAGGTGGAGCACACACACCATGCTGAACTCCTCCAGCCTCTTCCTATTCCTGAATAGAAATGGGAGAGTCACTCTCCATGGAATTCATCACTATGATGCCAAAGGCTCAAGGAAAAGACAACATTTATGTGGTGGTTGACAGATTGACAAAATTTTCACACTTTTTTTGTAGTCACATCCACTATTTCAGCTAGTGAGGTCGCTGCTCCATTTTTCTAGGATATGTTTTAGCCTGGATGGATTGCCCAGAACTATAATAAGTGACAGGGGTAGCAAGTTCACTAGTGGATTTTGGTAGACACTGTTTGGGCTGGTTGGAACAAACTTGAGCATGAGCACAAGCTATCACCCCCAGATAGATCAAAAAACTGAAAGAGTGAATCAATGGCTTGAAGGGTACCTTCGTAATATGTTATGGGAAAACAAAGAGCTTGGGAAACCTAGCTCCACTTGGGTGAGTTCTACTATAATACTACATTTAATCTTTCTATCAGAATGACCCCATTTATGGCCTTGTATGGGTATGAGGCTTTGTATTTTGCAGATTTAATGTTTGTAGACCGCATAGCCTAAACGGCTAAATATGGGTTACAAGAAAACCAAGACATTCTAAGGGTGTTAAAAGAGAACCTGCAGATGACACAATACCCACATAAAGTGTATGCAGACAAGCAATGAATTTACAGAGTATTCTAGGTAGAAGACTTGGCCTACCTAAGGATGCAACCTTATAGAAAGTCTTCTTTGAAGAAGAACAGGGTTGGAAAACTTCATCCAATATTCTTACAAGATTCTAAGAAAAATTGGTGAAGTGTCTTATGAGTTGGAACTACCATCAAAAAGTAGAATCCATAATTTTTTCCATGTATCCTGTTTGAAGAAAGTAGTTGGCCAATAGGTAGTGACATCAGAAGAATTTCCTTCCTTGGATGATGAAGGCCACTTGGTCTTAGTACCTGAGAAAGTGTTGCAAATCAAAGAAAGGAAACTGAGGAACATAACCTTCTAAGAGTATCTGACTCTACAGTGGAAGGGGTTACCCAATGAAGATTCCACTTGGGAGGGTGAGCAGATCTTGTAGCATCCTGGTTTGTCTATGCTTAAGGACAAGTATATTTGGGAGGGGCCGACTGTCATATCCCCACCTAATTGATCACCAAAAGTGTGGACCATGTAAAAAACCTAGGGGGACTAAGAGACAGTAGTTAATTAGCCTAGGGAATTTTTCTAATTAATTATTATTGAGGCTTGTACTTAGTTTTATTATTGCAATTATTAAATAATATGAAAATTTAATTATGTGGCAATAAGTGCCATGTTAGGAGGGTGCACTTGGGCAAGCCAAATTTCCAAGGAGGTGATTTAGAAACTGTCAAGGGACTGACAAAAGAAAGCAGTCATAAGAAGAAGGAAATTTCCTAAAGCCAAGAAAAGCAGTCATAAGGAAAAGCATCCAACTATTGAAAAGAAGGGAGCAGTTTCATTTTGGAGGCTCAGTCTTAAAAAGAAGGAAAGACATAAAATATGTCATAAGGAAAAGAAGGAAACAACTAACTAAAGGAGGGCACAGTTTCCTCTTTTGAAGGCTCGGTCATAAAAGCAGTAAGGCAGAAAAGATGTCATAGGAAAAAGTAGCAACTCTGATCCTAAGGAGGGCACAATTTCTAAGTTGGATGAAATACATGGACATGGAAACATTTCACATGGCACCTACTTGCCAATTTATCAAGGAGGGTGCACCACTTGGCTAGGTTTAGGTTTTTATCAAGGGATACTTTCCCAACAGGTCACAAGTGGTATATTTAGTGATAATCCAAGCTCCTTTACTCAGTTGTGCCTAAGTCCCTTGGGATATGTGCCCCAAGTCCTTTCCCCTCTCTTATTCCTCCCATTTCATTTTCATTGCAGGTGTTGGAGAGCTAATGAACAACACCATAGATTCATATCAGATAGCTATTGTAGCCAATCCCTCCATTGATGTCGAGCTCCAATGAAGGGAACTTCACCTACGCTCCCATCTCCAACTTGGCATCAAATCTGGGCCTCCTACCCTTAGCTTTGGGTCCCATTTTTTGAGAGATAAGTCCTCCAAACTCTTCTTGATGTGATAAGTCCAAAAAATATGATTATGACTTCTGTAATATTATAATATTTCTGTTTAATAAGCTCTCATGTCAAGTTTTCATGACCTTTTATTTGCCCATAGATGAGGGTTTTGATCAGTTTAATGCTATGAGAATAAAGTAATGGCCATGAGAAGGATTCTGAATGATCTAATGTGTTAAATAAGGATATATTGATCTCTTTTAAATTCCATTATCAGGTCTGATTTCCATCTGGTACGAAATTCGTGCATTTATGTAAACCCTTGCTAGATGAGTGGGAAAAATTTACTAGTCTTACAGTTTATTAATTACGAGAATTATGTGCATCAAAATTTAATTCTGTAAGTTGATGTATTTTTTTAACTGACCCATATATCCATTCAAACCCTCATACTAATATTTTTTTGGGGTTGTACCTTTTTTGAACATCCTCCTTTGCGTAGGGTCTCCCTAGGCAAAAACTGTCAGTTTTTCCCAAATCTTTCCTAACATCCCCAAATAATTCCAGAGTTGTTCTTGGATGTCTAAAAATTTATTTGAAGCCTATTACCAATGTTTCAACACATATGGACCTTTCCCAAGCATCTGGTTGATTGGATTTGAAAAAATCTTCCTAGTTGCACGGTTAGGTGACCTAAAAGTGTGGGAGTACGTTTCAATGGAGCTGATTCCAAAACCTAAATGGTCCATGATAAAAATGTGTTAGGGAAGATAATTTATCATTCCTAAAAGTGTCCTTGGTTTCTTCCCTCGGCCCGCTTCCCCATTTATAAATTTCTCAGCAAAATACCCTTATTTGCCTAGTTAAAAAATTAACTGATTGAGTGCAAGTTTTAATTCAGAATTTTAATTAAATTTCTAGCAAGTTAATATTCTTATCTGTATATGAGATCAGGGATACTACACCACCCCACACATAACCTACACAACACAAGGAACAATTTATTAAAATTCGACAATTTTGTCACCAATTTCTAGAAAAGTAGAAAACAAAACCAATGAAATTAATCATGGAACAACTACAAATAAACATGGAAGCCTCGACGTGACAGAACACATTAGAAAGCAATGAATATTTCATACCCCCATGAAAGAGTGTGGCAAAAAACAAACTTAACGAGTGAAATTAAGCATGGAAGCTTTAACAAGATTGAGAACATTAGCAAGTGATGAAGGTTCCAAAACCCAATGTAAACTTGTGAGATAAATTGATGTCTAAGAAAAGGAAAATGGAATGAAAACTCATAATGAGATGCCAGATTGGTTTTAAATGTTTGCTAACAGCTAATTAGAAACCACAGACTCACTGAAATATTTACGCCGATAGGTGTATATATGTTAGAATTTTTGGGTGGACTACCATCTATACTTTTTCATCTATGGATGATAATGATACAAGTGTACTGTCCATATTGATTCTATGGACGTTGTCCAAAATTCATAATTAATAATTAAAAAAAAATAGCTTAGTTAACATCTAATAAGTACAGTTCATGATAGTTAGAAAAAATAAACTTCAACTTCAACTATTCAATTAATAGATAAAACTATGAGCTTAACTCCATTGATGATACACCTATTAGCTTAATGTCAACTCCAATCATGACTTTTACTTGAACTACAGTTGGTGATATATTAACTTTTAAATTAACTATTAGATACAACTATTACTTGGAAAAATTAAACTTCAACTTCAACTATTTGATTATTAAATACAATTATTCTATTAATAGATACAACTATGAGCTTAATTCCATTGATGATATAACTATTAGCTTAACTTCAACTCCAATCATGATTTTTACTTGAACTGCAATTGCTGATATATTAAATTTTAAATTAACTATTAGATACAACTATGAGCTTAACTCCAATGATTCTACAACTATTATCTTAACTTCAACCCTAATCACAGTTAGATTGGATAACTGTTAGCTACAAATATTAGCTTAACTCCAATGGTTCTACAACTATTAGCTTAACTTCAACTCTAATTGTTTAAGGCTTAGTCAAAGTACATTTGGCATCTAGGAGTCTAGCTAATGTGCACTCGTGTAACAATCGAACTCATAATAAAATAGTTCGAACTCCTAATAAACTCCTCCATTTGGTATTTGAGCATCTAGCTAATTACGTTGATATGCGTATATATCTTAGAATATTTGGGTGGACTACCATCTATTCCTTTTCATGTACGAATGATAATGAGATAAGTGTACTATCCAGATTGATTCTATGGGTGTTGTCCAAAATTCATAATTCATAATTAATATATATATATATATATATATATATATATATATATTAGTTAACGTTTGATAAGTACAATTCGTGATAGTTGGAAAAATTAAAATTCAACTTCAACTATTCGATTATTAGATACAACTATTTGATTAATAGATACAACTATGAGCTTAACTCCATTGATGATACACGTATTAGCTTAATGTCAACTCCAATCATGACTTTTACTTGAACTGCAATTGCCGATATATTAACTTTTAAATTAACTATTAGATACAACTATTAATTGGAAAATTAAACTTCAACTTCAACTATTCCATTATTAGATACAACTGTTTGATTAATATATACACCTATGAGCTTAACTCCATTGATGATAAAACTACTAGATTAACTTCAACTCCAATCATGACTTTTACTTGAACTGCAATTGTTGATATATTAACTTTTAAATTAACTATTAGATGTTAATTCTACAACTATTAGCTTAACTTCAACTGTAATCGCTTAAGGCTTAGTCTAAGTACATTTTGAATCTAGAATTCTAGCTAATGTGCACTCGCGTAACAATCGAACTCCTAATAAAATCTTTTGAAATCCTAATAAAATCCTCCATCTAGCAGTTTGATGTCTAGCTAATTACATTGATATGTGTTTATATCTTAGAATTTTGGGGTGAACTACCATCTATGGACGAGAATGAGACAAGTGTACTATCCAAATTGATTTTATGGACGCCATTCAAAATTCATAATTAACAATCTCAAAAAAATAAAAAAATAGCTTAGTTAACATGTAATAAGTATAGTTCGTGATAGTTGGAAAAATTAAACTTCAACTTCAACTTGGTAATTAAAACTCCAATAATGATGATGTACAACTATTTCATTGTTAGATACATCTATTAGATTAACTCCAATGATGATACAACTTTAGCTTAACTTCAACTCCAATAATGACTTTTACTTGAATTGCAATTGCTGATATATTAACTTTTAAATTGGCTATTAGATACAATTATTAGTTTAAATTCAATGATTTTACAACTATTACCTTGACTTCAACTCTAATAGTAGTTATATTATATTAACTATTAATAATTCAAATATATGATATTCCAGACATATTAATCTTATTAATATGGTTTTTGTTAATTACATAAAATTAAAATGTAATATAAGGTATTGTATTTTTAAAAAAAAATTTAACTAATCAATTCAATGATAAATTTTTTTTAATCAATGGTTATTCTCTAACAAAAATTTAGAAAAAAATAATAATAAAATGCATTAGAAAATCATTTTATTCTTGTTTTTGTTGGTAAATAAAATGTTTTTCAATAAATTGATGTTACTTTAATATTTATTAACACAAGTATCAATTCTTATGTTTTAATTTTCAATCTCTGTTGGATACTAGCTACCATATTATGGAAATGATTATTTTTCTCATATTCAACTTGCATGTACTCATATATGCGAAATTATGAACGCAAACCTTAAATTTTACCACCTATATAGTCATCACCTCCCAAGTATATTCATTGGAGCATGCATATTATAATAAATTAGAATCATATATGTGAAATTATGAACGCAAACCTTAAATTTTATCATTTTTTTTTTCCAAGGAAAAAAATCGTAACTTTATTCAAAATTACACTCATCAAATGAACCACTATCTTTTACAGATAAGTGTCCATTACCTCAATACTTCAGCACATACCATGCTTAATTACATTAGATAATAATTGATTATGAAATCAAATTATATCCAAACCAATCAACAAGATCATTACAACTACATTCAATGATAGGTATACCATTTAACCAAAATGTAGTATAATCCATATGTATATCAACATATTACAGCCTTTATAAAAACTATGTATGATTTATATTTCATCTAAATAAGTCTTTATCAATATAAGGCTTACATCCTTAAAAAAATTGTCATATAAGTTTACCGTTCACAATCTGTCCATAGCTCCCATTCTTTATCATCAAAAATCTGTCATAAGTTTGTTTACCAAAAACTATCACAATCTGTCCATATATAGTCTTTACCATCATATCCAAATATCTGTAACTCATTCAGCCTATTACCAGCCAAAAGCATCACTGAAAAGACAACAATAATATATCAAAAAACTTGTTCATAAAAAAATAAAATTAGTCATAAGCCCCAAGTTCCCCCTTCTCAAAATAGTCATAAGCCTCCAAAGGCCCAAGTTCACATAAATTTTATCACCTATATGGTCATCACCTCCCAAGTATATTCATTGGAGCATGCATATTATAATAAATTAGAAACATGGTAAGGTAGAAAGAGATTAAGAAAAGAATGTTTAAATATAAACTGAAAAACAAAAGTATAGATCAATTTAAATTACAAATCGATTCAATATTGAGAGGGTTTCCAAAAGAAAGATTTAGATGTAAATTTCTTAATGTTTAAAAGATTAAGTATATATGGATTCGTCTCAATGTGTATATAATTAATGCCGAGTATTTTTTTACAATATATGTTTATTTTAGCATTTCAATTTTTAAAATTCGATATTTAAATCAAAATTTTATTTTAAACCCTTTTTTAATGTCAAAATTCAGTATAAAACAACAATTAAATTAAATTTTCTCTCTCAACGTATGTTACTTAAGATATATTATTCTACTAACGTAACTTAAGCAATGTTACGGACATCACTTAAGTGATATCATTTTCGCTCATATTTAGTTAGGCATATATAAAAACCTTTTGGTTGACATAGTGTTTCATAAGTGATATTGTGTGATTTTTTTTATTCTTAACGATGATTATTATATGTTTCATACATGTTTTTATTGTTACCAACATCATCATAATCATCATTATTGTTGTTTTCATCATCATCATCATCATCATTGTAATCATCATAATCATTTGCATGATGATCATCATTGTCATTATCCTAAACATCCTCATTATCATCCTCGTCGATGACAATAACAATGATGAAAGTTAATGATGTATCATAATGTTAACGATGAAAATAGTCATTATCACCAACATCATTGTCATGGTATCACTATCATCCAACTTCCATGCCCAAAAACCCTAGTAGGGGCTAATTTTGTGGTTTTTAGGTGTTTTACATGGCCCTTGATCTTAGAAAGGCTCAAGTAGGTTTTAAGGCCCTTATTTTACCCCTTGACCATTCTTGGACATCATGTCTCATTTCTAGTGCACTAAACAACCTTGTGGCCCTTATATCCCACTTGGAGGGGGGATAATATTGTAGTTTAAATGCGTTGTTCATGGCCCTTGATCTCCAAAAGGTTAAATTCAAGTTTCATTCCCTTTTTGCACCGCCTTGACCATGTTTAGGCATCAATACTCTTTTCCAATGCACAAAACAATCTTATGGCCCATATATCCCACCTGGATGCCTACACAGAACTCATATAAGGGGTCATGGGTTAGTGGTTATAATAGGGATTGTGGTTTATATTATGGGTCAAAGTTTATATTAGAAGTTAAGGATTCATGCCATATTTTATATTAGGTTTTATATTAGTGTGGGATTATGGTTCATATTATTATAGGGTTAGCAATTATATAAATAAGGGCTATAATAATGTAGGGTGTGGATTTTTATTATAGGAAGAGGGTTAATGGTTAAATTAGTATGAGATCATGGGATAGATATTATATTAATATATGGGTTTAGGATTTATGTTGCATACTTAAATATTCCAACCAAACTCTTATGCTTAATTTTTTTTGGGTGTACACTTGGATAAATTGCTTTATGGATGCTTCCTTGGAAGGTGCTCCATTGCATTCTATAAAGCAAATCAATGGGTATTATATTCATGGTAATGATTTAGTATAATGTCCATGATTAATATCATGGAATTTTATATCCCAAAATGGCACTTCTCTTTTCGTGATGATATTTACATGTTTGGTCGCATGACGACATTCCATGATGACACTTCATGAAAGTTGCCGTCAGTCACTCAAAGGAAACCTGTGGATAGAAAGACCATATATGGAGTTCTGTAACTCCTTTTAACCTCTTTGTTGGACCATTGGAAAGGTATCAGACCAATGAACAACTTTGTAGAAGATACCAACTCTTGAAAATGCTTGGAAATACCCAAAAAAATTCCTTTTTTAACCCACTCACAAGGTATCAGACCAATGAACAACTTTGTAGAAGATACCAACTCTTGAAAATGCTTGGAAATACCCAAAAAAATTCCTTTTTTTACCCACTCACAAATTGTTAGTGGGAAACCCACAAATTTCAACCTTGTACATGTGAATTGTTAGAAGGAAACCTGTGAGTATTCCTGTAAGTATTAAAAAAATATAAAATTATCAAAATTTGGGTGGTTTGGGTAGTTTTGGAACTGCTCCTTCGGTTGTAACTGATCCATCCTCGACCCTAACTCTTAAGAATACTATATAAGAGATGGAGAGGGGTCCATGAATTGGGACGTAGCCTTTGGCATTGTTATGATGGTGAAATTGGGACTCTCATCCCCCCTACCTTTTCCTTATATGTCATCTCCCTTTTTTGCAGAACTTGGAGGCTGAGATTATTGGAGGAGAGAAGAAGGAGATCCATATCGAAGGTTTCATGAGGTGCCTTGCATGAGGAGAAAGTATATCTTGTACTTCTTCCATTAATTAATAAATATTTGATGCTCTTCCCTTTCTAAATCAATGTATGATAGATGTTGCATCTTTGTTTGTGATAATATGTTGATTTTAATGAGATTAGGGTTTCAGATTATCTTGATTATCATTGTCTTACATGTGGTCAAATTGGTTTGAGGAAGGTTGAAATTGTTTTGCATGTCTCTTGGTTAGAGAGAAAGAAGATGGATCAAGGATAAATCTTGGATCAACCTTCAGTGCATGAGGTATGAACCCTTATAACCCTTTAAATATTGTTTAATTTATGCTTGCAAATATTTCTATATCAATATTTGTGCCTCTAGTACGTTGGTGGCCTCAACCCCAGCCATAGGAACGATTTCCTTAACAACAGAATTTATGACTCTGTTGGGGAAGCCTTGTTTGTTTTGGGGTCTCCTTGTCTTGTTTTTCGAGTGTAATTGAAGTTATAAGTCCTTCTTGTAGGTCAAGATTCATTCTTATGTCTTTCTGGACACCTTCCTTACCCTTTTAAGGTTTTTTTGAGCTTTTTGGGCCTTTCACCACCCATACACGACTGTTACACTACACAGTAGGGTATTCCTGACCCATTCACGAGTTTCCTGTGGTGAACCTGTGTGTCACATGTGACTTTGCTTAAGGAAACCTGTGTGTGCCTCTTTCCAATGATTTTTTCACCTTTTTGGGCCTATTTGGAATGGTCCGGTGATGTTTGTGGGGTCCTCCTAGGTCCCTTACGTGTGTAAGACCACTGGGAAGTGGTGTCTCTTTTTGAATGTGCTCTTAACCTGACTTGTAAGCCTTTCTAGAGCCTCTAGGCTTGACTTTTTCTCTTCCCCTCACTTCCTTCCCTAGCATGAACCTGTTGTGCAAGGTGTTGATTAGCCTTTGTTAGCTAGTTTAGACAGAACCTAGGACCTTTTTGATCCTTGTATTTTTCATTCTTGTTGATTGACTTCTTCATGAAAAATTGGTTGTCTTGTTCCCTTATGCAAATATCCTTCCCAAGAGAGGTCTAGTCAAACTTTAGGGAAACTTAGGGTCTGTTTGGTGGTCGTAGAGCATAAGTCCTTTTGGTTTGTTTACATTATCTGCATGCACTTGTTGGTAGTTTGTTTTTCTTTCGCATTTATAAAGAAAAAGTAAAAAAGAAAATGTATTTGTTTTACAATTATTTAGGATAGGGTTTAGTCTTAGGTGCATTGCATACCTTTGTCTTTTGAAAATACAAAAATATCTTTCTTTTGTGGCCTCCATTTCCAGTTTTGAAAAGAAAAGAGAAGTAAAAGTTTGCATTTTGAATCTCTTTCACGTTAGGCTTGTTGTTTCTACTTTCAATTCAAAACATCACTAGTTTCATGACCACTACCTTTTGAGTAATCAATAGACCTTAAATAGAGCGTTAATATTTAAAACATATTAGTAATATTTTCTTTCTAGGGACACACACACTAGTCTAGGCTAGTGTTTTGGGGTAGGTTTATCCTTTAACTACCCAAAATTTTAAACTCAAACATAGTGGCATTTCGTTCAGGAAATACAGTCTCATAAATAAGGAAACAGGAAAGCTCCTCTAACATAGGAGTCAAGCACGAGGTCGTGCGATACTGAGTTGTGGAGATACCCCTACTATAATTGGTTGATCATACACCAGAGTTGCTGTAGGTTTGTGGAATTACTCAGTACCTCCTTCCGTCCCCGTGTGGTTCCTGGTGCTGTTTGAGTTTTAGGATTAACTACCCTTCCCATGTGCATCGATTGGAGTGACGACTATTCCTCTGAAATTTCTTTGTGATTTTGGTAGCCTTAACATCTTGACCTCTAGGACTCTACACGATCAGACAGTGGAAGGCTATTTCCAATGTACCTGGGGAATACATTGGAGGAAAACCCGTGAAATTCTTTGGAAAATTGGTTGGTGATTCAAACGCTTTCCCCAAAGTGATTCTATTGGGACCCCGGGTAACTATCCTTCTCCCTTCACTGGTTAGTTCTTGGCCCTCATCATCCCAAACTCTCCTTTGTAAGGTATCCTTGTGTTCTTGGTCTGGATACTTAGGATTTTATTCTAGTGGTGTTCTCTCTATGCTATTGGTTTCTAGTAGACCTCATACTTTTATTTATTGTTGAGTCAGAGACCATGGCTAGTACCCCTATAGACACCAACCAAAATGCCCCCATGCAAGGGGATTCTTGTGAGTTTCCTTTTACTGGGAATGTTGGTGTTCTCCTGAAGATCACTTTGAATCTTCCTGGATTCACCCTTGGGTTGCCGATTTGGTTCTTTTCCACTATGTCTATATTGAATGATCTTGGTGCTTCTCAAGCAAGTACATTATATCAAGGGCATCCAAACAATGTCTCCCATTCACCTGTATCAACCTCTCCTCCTCCTTCTACCTTATGCAGTGAAAGTTTTGATACTAGTAACCTACGGTTTAAAAGGAATAGAAGGAGGAATAATAAGAAGAAGACATGAAATAAAGGGGGCACACATCCGACCTCTGCAAGTCATGTTGGACCCAGTCACCCAACCTCTGCAGATCATGCTGGGGGCACCCATTCAACCTCTATAAGTCATGTTGAACCTATGCACCCAGCCTTTGTAGGTCATGTTAGGGGCACACATCCAACCTCTGCAAGTCATGTTGGACCTAGCCACCCATCCTATGGAAGTCATGATTGGGGCACACACTCAACCTATGCAATTCATATTTACCTTCACCACCCATCCTATGGAATTCATGCTAGGGGAAAACAACCAGCCTCTGCAAGTCATGCTGGACCCAACCAGCTAGCCATTGGAGGTCATGCCGGGGGAGAAAGTCAGCCAATGAAAGTCATGTTGACACCATTGATAAAAACAACCATTCAAGACACAAATCTAAGTTCCCTTGGGAGCTTTGTAAGAGAGACCACCTTACTCATCAATGCCTTTCCATTGAAGAGGTACGAAGAGTGTGGTCCAAGTCTCAAGGATATCCTGCTCCTAAATAACCCATGATTTCCCAACAACCTATTTAACCTTTGGTTAATTAAGTGATTGAACTAATGCGATATTTTGTCAATACATCTCTTCCTTTAGAGAGTGAACCTCACAAAGTGGGATAACCAATGCAATATTTGGTCAATCCCACTCTTCCTTCAGAGAGTGACCTTATTAAAGTAGTTGAATCATTTCAGTCTTCGATCAACCTCACTCTTCCTTCAGAAAGTAAGTTGTTTTCTAGTCAAGTTTGCTTCATTGCCAGTTCAAAAATTTCTAGACAAGGGGGAACTGACTTGATTTTGAATGAACCGCCACCAAGCCCTCAGATTGATTCCTTTGATTGGGATAGCCTAGCTTAGCCACCCATTCCTTCGATTGCACCTTTTCATATTAAGATCCAAGTTGAAAACTACATGATTTCTCATTGTATTGTAGATGAAGGAGCCTCTGTCAGTATTTTATCCATGTGTGGTTGGATCGGTATGGGATCTCCTAGCCTCATGTCGACTGCTAATAAGCTCTTGACTTTTTGATAGAAGAAATAGTCAAACTTTGGGAATTCTTACTCAAGCACATGTTACTTTGGGTGGAAAGAATGTCTTAGTTTATTTTATGGTTATAGAGGACTCCTTGGACTTTAATATGATCCTAGGGCATGATTGTGTATATGCTATGAAATTTGTGGTGTCTATGCTCTTTTCTGTGATGTAATTTCCTAACAACTAAAAAATCATCACTATTGATCAAATGACATTCATCGATACCCCTCTTGACCTGGCTGTACACCAAGTCTATCCTTTGTTAATTCCCAGTGTTTCAGTAGACACTACCCACCACAGGTGAATTATGTGGCCTCATATCCCTCGTGTCCAATTTCTACTGAGAAGAAGCCTTTGTATTCATTCTTATATTCTTGGGACTCGATCCCATCAGTTGACCAGGTGATCTGTCCAATGGGAACTTTGGAGCCCGCTCTCCACCCTATTGATCTAATTGAATGTTTAGACATGTGTCCTATCGGGGATGGTCTACTTCCTTCAGATGAAGTATTCCTAGAGTCTATGATACAATATGACCTTCTTATGGATATTAACTCAATTATGGCTAAATCTAGCTTTGATTTTCTTATTGAGTCTGATCTTTCTGATGATTGATCATCAAGCTCTGATGCTGTTGAGTTTTTGGACTTTCTCGAAGAGCAGCAAGTAGGTGATCCTAATGACTTTGATTCATCTTGTACAATTTTTGACTCCTGTGTTGTTGAGTTTGTTCTTGTAGACCCCATTACCTATGCCAACTTTATATTACCTCTTGAGGTTGATCTTATTGATTATAAATCCTTGGGCCTTGGCACTATAGAGTCTTCTTTGGTCGACTCTGCGTCAAATATGCCTTTTTGGGAAGAAAGCAATTTAAGTTGCAAATGTTTCTACCAAAGTGACCTTTTTTGGATCTCTTCTTCTGAATATTTTTTTGATACTATTGTTTCTTGGAGATAGGTTTCTTAGTTGGATTCACCACTTCTTACTAGTCTTTCCTTTTTGTTCAAATTGTAACCACATTTGCCTACACCCTGCCTACGCTTATGAGCTTGATGTCTGTTTCCACGCTTTTACCTCATTGTATAAGACCTCATCTCTGCTCTCATCATTGCTCAACATTGTATCTTTCTACCATTGCAACTTGACACCTTTTACCTGAAAGAGACACTCCCCAAGTTCCCTTATCTTGCTTGTGTCCCTTCCACTATACTTAAGCTTGTTCCTTGTGCTTGAAACTAGTTTCGCATGCCCATGACACTCGTCTCCTCACATTTAGAGCAATCTTCTATATTTCCTTTGAGCTCATTAAAAGCAGTAAGGATGTATAATATTAAAAAGACACGACCTTTCAAATCCAGTTCCTAAGTTGTATATAAGAGGCGACAATCATTTGTAATAATAATCTTTCATCAATATATTGATCAATTATTCAATATGTGGGTTATTTAAGAAATTATGGGTTTATTTCGAATTATTTGAGAATATTTGGATACAGATATTACAGTGGTATCAGAGCCAATCCAAGGATTCCTTGAATTAGGTCTTTGACCTTAGTCAAAAGAAAGAGAGAAAGTTAAAAAAATGAAAATAAAGTGAAAACTAAAAACTAAAAAAATTAAAGAGAAAATAAAATATAGAAACCACACATGGTTTCTTAAAAAAACTATACATGGTTTTTTTTCTAACAATAAACAATACATAATTTAATAAATTCAAAATTACACAATAATATTTATATTATTAATATTGAATTTTTAAAATTCTATTTTTCTAAACTTTGTATATATTAATTTATAATAATAACATTTATTGTTATAAAATTACTCAATCCCAAATATTTAAAATATTGTTATTAATTATAATAACATATATTATTATTATTATTATTATTATTATTATTATTATTATTATTATTATAGATATAGTTATTAATTTTAATAACTATTGGAAAAAAAAGGAAAAAAACAAAACAAAAGAGATTAATAGATATTATTATAATTCCAATAGTTATAAAACAAAACAAAAGGGATTATAAATATTATTATAATTATTATTTTGGAAAAATAAAGAAGAGAGGAAATACCAAAAAGGGAAAAGTCAAAATTTCTCCAAGAACCAGATCAAGGATTATTACATTTTTGTATCTACTTATTGTCGAATAAAAGAATACAATTAAAGCGAAGTCGTAATCGCAACTATGAAAAACACATATTCAGTTATTAAGTCGCAATTACAAGCAATATTGGAAGACTTAGAGAAATATTAGGTGACCAATAAACATCTACAAGTTGAGGTTAAGGCGAATGATTTGTTAAAATAAAAAAGATACGATGAAAATTGTCACTTAAAAAATTAAAATCGACAACTGGAACTAACGAGAAGAGATACCGATAAAATGTTATCTAATAAGGATAAAGAAATATCTTGTTTAAAAGTTCACAATCAATACTTAGAAGACCAGATCAGAATGTAAAAAAATGAGGATAAATCACCATATTGAAACAATAATGAATTGTAAAAAGAAATAAGGCGTCTAAATAGGCTCATTATGGACAAAGATATAGAATTGGCGCAAGTCCGCAAAACATTAGAAAGTCAAGAAGAAGAGATAGGTCAACTTCAACAATAGATTAATGAACTCCAACAGAAAGAGAATGACACTAAAAAATGCACAAATTGGAGATTGCAGTTGTCAAAAACACGTTATCAAATAACAACGAAGAAATTTTCAGATTAAAGAACCATAACAAGATGTTAGTCATGAAAATTAAGAAGTTGAAAAATAGTTGGAAGGAAGAAAACTCTATTGAAGACATTGAAGGAAAACTTTTAGACAAGCAGGAAGAAAATAGCTACATCAGAAATCATAACAAAGATCTTAAGGATCCACTTAAGAAGCCCGAAGATGATATAAAATCGCAAGTAGAATTGATTAAAAAGTTAAAAAATGATAACATACAATTAGAAAACAAGTTGGAAAAGATACGAAACGAAACGTTAAAAACTCAAGGAATGAAAATACAACGTCCAACACAGATCAATGCTCAAAAGACGACTTTCGTGAAATAAAATAATATTGTGAAAATTCCCTATCGACACCTGAACCATATAAACCGGTATCCTAGAAAGTGGAAATTGTTGAAAGATAATGGTGCTAATGTAATCAAAGCTTTTGATGAAAGATCAATAGGGAATCCCAACAATTAGCAACAAATCAATTTGGGATTGATTGATCCGTCAACATATTGGAAGTTATGCTCTACACTTAAATATTCATATCGACATGTTTCGTTAGCTACGACGTCACAAGGAACGATGCAACCACATTATAAGGATTTGAGGACAAATCCTTTCTAAGAGAGAGGAAACATTACAAAGATAAATTAAAAAAAATTAATAATAATTAATAATAATTAATAGTCATTGATAGGTATAATATTAAAAATACATGATCTTTCAAAACCAATCCCTATGTTGTATATAAGAGGCGACAATCATTTGTAATAATAATCTTTCATCAATATATTTATCAATTATTCAATATGTGGGTTATTTAAAAAATGATGGGTTTATTCCGAATTATTTTAGAGTATCTGGATACATATATTACATGATCCTCTAGCTCTGACATTGTTGAGTTTTTGGACTTTCTCGGAGAGCAACAAGTAGGTGATCTTGATGAGTTTCATTCGTCTTGTAGAATTTTTGATTCCCGTGTTGTTGAGTTTGTCCTTGTAGACCCCATTAGCTGTGTCAACTTTAGATTTTCTCTCGAGGTTGATCTTATTGATTATAAATACTTGGGCCTTGGCATTATCGAGTCTTCTTCGGTCGATTCTGCGTCGACTATGCCTTTTGGGGAAGAAAGCAAAGTTGAAAATGTTTCTACGAAAGTGACATTTTTTGGATCTCTTCTTCTGAATATGATTTTGATACTGTTGCTTCTTGGAGATAGGTTTATTAGTTGGATTCACCACTTCTTACTAGTATCTCCTTTTTGTTCAAGTTGTAACCACATTTTCTACACCCTTCCTATGCTTATGAGCATGATGTCGATTTCCACGCCTTTATCTCATTGTATAAGACCTCATCTTTGCTCTCGTCATCACTCAACCTTGTATCTTTATGCCATTGCAACTTGAAACCTTTTACCTGGAGGAGAAACTCCCCGAGTGCCCTTATCTTTCTTGTGTCCCTTCCACTATGCTTAAGCTTGTTCCTTGTTCTTGGAACTAGTTTCGCATGATCATGACACTCATCTCCTCACATTTAGAGCATTATTCTAGATTTTCTTTGAGCTCGTTAAAAACAGTAAGGAGGCCACGAGTTGAATTTTATGGGCTTGCTAAAAATTTACAGGAAAGGTATATGGAGTTACCTTTAAGCTCTGGTATGAATCTCTAAACATGACTAGATTGTCGAGTTTTCTTGTCTCTTCAAACTTGTTAAAGGATGTGAAGAAACATCCACATCGGTATATATTTAACCCCTTTTTGGACCATGTGGATTACTTGCAAAACATGAATACTCTAGTTTTTTCTGACTAGAAGCATATTTCCAAGTATAGGTTTATCTCTTTTTTGGGCTTGGAGAACTAAATTTACGAAAAATTAACCCGCTTGAGATTAATTTTTTCTTTTCGTGCTTTGGTTTAAAATATGAAAAAGATTCTAAGCATTCTTTATCCCATTGTCATGCTTGCTAAAACCTAAGTACAAAGCATTGAGTTTATTGTTGGCTTCCCCATACTTGTAAATAAATGGAACATAGCGAGTGATCTTTCCTTCCTTCAAACTCATTAAACTAACTCTATATGCTTGCTTTTTAAGGAGAGCCGGTTTGGTGATAGTTTACCCCTTTTTCAAACCTTGCCGACTAAGTATGAAAAATGTATGCCTTAGTTCTTCGGAAAATAAGAGAGTTCTCCTTTGGATTGTTTTATACTTTTTCATACTCAAGAGACTAACTTTACGAAAAAACACCCCCCTATATTCTTCTTTGCAATTTCCAGACTCTCAAAATCATGAAAACACCATCAAGAATCCACTAATTCTAGCTCGTAAAATCCACAGATTAGTACTTTATTAAGCATTCTTCTATCTATTCTTCGAGCTCCTTACAATAAAGAAGGTCTCGAGTTTTATTTCTTGGACTCGTTAAACCTTTACAACAAAGAAGGAAGGGGAATTTCATTCAAATGTCTTTTATCATGGAAACAAGTCTTGTCTCCTTGAACAAAGCATCAATTTTGAGTCTATCAGCAGTCGAGTTCTAGTTTTTGACTTTAGGATTTAAGCATGATCTCAGAGTTCTCACTTCTTCAGTTGGATACTCTTCCAATTATATGGAGAATTTGTCAATATCTCCTACATTGCATATTTGTATCATTGATCCTTTTGTGTTTAAAAGATTCTCGAGTCATGTCTGTGTTGTGCTCACTGTTCAAGGATAAAACCCATGTCGGTCATTCTACAGTTTCCTTGACCATCTGCGTCGGCCATTCCCTTGTATCATTTCATTACTTCGAGTCTTCAATGGTCCTTTTTACAAAACTTTGTCCCAGTTCCAAATCAAATCAGTCATTGATTTTCCTCGTGTTGGATGATGGAGGATGCCTTAATGCCTTCCATCCAACGGATCTCTTCCTATCAAATTCAACACATCCTACTCTGGGAATGAGATTTAGAGTTGATGACAGTACCTTGGGGATTACAGTCATTAGTGGTAATTTCCCTTGCTATTGGGTAGTGAGAATACTTTAATGTCTCCTACTCGATGGATTATTTAGGTCTTCGACTTCAAAAAACATTTATTGACACTTGTTAGAATGTACTAGGTACCTTGGGGACCATTTTCATTATTGGTCATTTCCCTTGCATTGGTTAACAGTCCTCATCAATGACCTGTAACAAAATGGTTTCCTCCATGTTCGACGTCAAATTATTTATTCGCATGGTTAGGATTCGTACCTTTGGGCTGTTTGGATTGAAGACCTTGGGTCAACAATATCATCATCATCTTTTTCTATTTCCCGAGTTGTGCAAGACCTTGTCACACTTCATATGGAATTTGATCAGACATAGATCCACCTTGTATTCTTCTGGATATGATCGATTATTGAGCATGGATCCACGTTGTTCATTTGTGGCCACGACTCATTTAGATTTTACATGGTGCTTTTTTGCATATTGTGTGGCCATGATAGTTACATCAGTTATACACATGTGGGATCTGCCTTGTATATTTATGGAGATCATTTGTATATGGACATGTATGTCCTAGAGATAAGTTTGTCTGACATTGATCTCTCTTTCAGGTACCTTTGTTTGAGGCTACGATCTTGGATTCTCTACTTTCTTCGACTCCATGATTCAACTGTTCCCTATTTAATAATGTATTTCAGCTATCTTCTTTCCCTCTAACCTCATACATTACGGGACGCATGTTATATCCCAAAATGACACTTCTCCATATGTGAGGACATTTACATGTTTGGTCGCATGATGACACTTCATGAAAGCTGTTGTCAGTCACTCAAAGGAAACATTTGGATGGAAGGGCCATATATGGATTTTTGTAACTCTGATTAACCTCTTTTCTAGACCATTGGAAAGGTATTGGACCAAGGAACAACTTTATAAAAGAAGCCAACTCTTAAAAATAGTTAGAAATACCCCAAAAATTCCCTGTTTTAACCCACTCGTGAGTTGTCAATGGGAGACCCATGAATTTCAACCTTGTACACATGACTTGTCAGAAGGAAACCCATAAGTATTCTTGTAAGTTGTCAAAAAATAAAAACTCTTGAAATTTGGGTGGTTTGGGTAGATTTGGAACTACTCCTTCAGTTGTAATTGATCCATCCTTGACCCTAACTCTTTAGAATTCTATATAAGAGAGGGAGAGGGGTCCATGAATTGGGCCTTAGCCTGTGGCATTTTTATGCTGGTGAAATTGGGACTCTCACCCCCCTACCTTTTCCCTAGCTGTCATATCCATTTCTTGCATAGTTTGGAGGTTGATATTCTTGGAGGAGAGAAGCAAAAGATCCAGATCAAAGGTTTCACAAGGTTCCTTGCATGAGGAGAAGGTATATCTTGTACTTATTCCATTAATTAATAAAGATTTGATTCTCTCCCCTTTCCAAATCAGTGTATGATAGATGTTGCATCTCTGTTTGTGATCAAATGTTGATGTTAATCAGATTATGGTTTCAAATTATCTTGATTATCATTGTCTTACATGTGGTCAAATTGGTTTGAGGAAGGTTGAAATTGTTTTGCAGGTCTCTTGGTTGGAGAACAAGAAGAGGGATCAAAGATAAATATTGGATCAACCTTCAGTGCATGAGGTATAAACCCTTCTAACCCTTTAAATCTTATTTAATTTATTCTTGCAAATATTTCTATATCATTATTTATACCCCTAGTGCGTTGGTGGCCTCAACCCCAACCATAGGAACAATTTCCTTAACAACATAGATATATGTTGTTCTTCAAAGTAATACAATTTGAAAATTTAAATCCATCATTGAAGGTTTAAAACCTCATCATATGTTTTCATGGACTAGTAATAATTGTTACCATCTTCTTAGAAGCTATTGTTGAATTTTTGTGCAAATGTCTTGAGCTTTGATCTTTAAAATTTAAGCGCGAAAATACTGGATACTTGAATCAATAGAACATTTAATCACATAAAGCATTCCGCTATAACACATGATGTACCCTAGGGGAAATCCTCAAAACTATGAAGATGAAAACCCCACCAATTATTCTTAGTATAATTATGATAGATAGCAGAGAATATCTTTTACAATATCATATTGCTTTCAACACCCTAGGTGCAAAATATAGAGAGATATAAACACCCTAGTTGTAGATACAGAGAAATAGAGAAGAGAGATAAAACAAATCAATCAGATGAACTCAAGTGTCGTATTTTAGTTTAACTAAAGTGTTGTCTTTTAGTTTAACTAAAATGTCATCATGCAAAACACTTTATTTAACTAATTCATTTTGATTAACACTTTAGTTAACTATTCTTAATTGAAATCATGATGATTGATTTTACTTGAAGTGATCAGCGAGTTATCCTTTAATTAACTGATGTATACATTAATACTTTAACTGAATCTTTAACATAATCTTTAATTGATACATTCATTTTTATTTAATCAAAACTTTAACAGAGGCATGCATTTCTATTTAACTGAAGCTTTAACTGAATCTTATAACAATTCGAGTTTCACTTCAATCAATTAAAGTCATCTCATGAGCAATTCGTATTCTCTTATTATCTATGCATTTATCTATATCTCTTATCTTTTTACTGCATGGTCAATATGTGCTAGATTTTAATTATCTATCATATCATATTATACTAAGAAGATTCATAAGATGATGCAATCATATTATATTACTTCGAACCAAATGATCATATGCTAAAGTAATTCACTCTAGAGGTGGCCAGTCTCTAAAGGAGACTTAATGTCAATCGATGACCATGGTTAGTAATACATCACACAACATTAAATGATTCAAAATGCAAAGCATTACCTCTATATAGGAGGTCCACCCCATGGGTACCTACTAAAACTAAAGGTACACATGAGAATCTTGACTTGACACTCAAAAGTCCAAAGCCTTGTCCAACAAGACTTTACGACATCATCACTTTGATAAATTAAAGCATTCACCTCTATATGGGAGGAATAACCTTTATATGGAATCCTTGGTCATCCTTGAGTCCAACTCAAAAATCTATTCCAAGTACTTGAGTCCAAATTAGGATTCTCTACATAAACACATGAGGTCCAATCCTTGATGCACAAGATTGAATTGGAGAATGACTTGTGATGCTATACATTTAACACTCCCTCTCAGCAAAGGAGGCATTCTATGCAACACCAATCTTGTCTCAGAAGTACCTATACTTTGTCACATACATAGGATTTTTTAACACATCTACAATATCATATGCAATATGCTCATCAATAGAAATGCACCAAAGTTTTACTAAACCATGTCTTCGATGAAGTGATACTTCATCTCTATGTGTTTCAACTTATCATGGAACATAGAGTTTTCAGAATCTTGATGCATCTTTTATTGTCACAATGAACTCAAGATTTTAACCTAGCAAGTAACTTCTCAAGCCACATGACTTATTGGTAGGTATTAATAGCCGCAATATACTTCGCTTCTATAGTACTAGCTGAAATACACTTTGCTTATGTAGTACTAGCCATAATACTATGTAGTACTAGTACTAGCCATAATACTATGTAGTACTAGTACTAGCTGAAATACACTTCACTTAGGATGGTAGTGCTAACCGCAATACTACCATCCTAAATGGAGTTGGCATAACTAAGTAACTTTACCTCACTACTAGAGGTAAAAACTGAGTCCATAAGTAACAATACCTCAAACGTATATAACCACATGCTTAAAGTCTATGTCTAATGTTGAATGTACAACATCAAAAGTCATTCTTGGGACTTGTGAGTAATATCAAGTCATACTTGTGAGTCATATCAAGTCCTATGCATCATCATATGATTGGGGTGGTGATGTTGTATTGTAAATATTGTGAGTAATATCAAGACTAGACTTGTGAGTAATATCAAGTCAAGTATTCTCATAGAAGGTACCCTATGAGAATGGATCTCCAATTTTGGAGATGATCTTGTGTTGTATCAAGATTGAAGTCTTGTGTTGTATCAAGAATATGGACCTCCATTTTTTGAGGTGGTTATACTATGTGATATATTTCTAGTCATGGTCACTTAGTTCTATTATTCTCCTTTAGGGCTTACCTACCCCTAGAGTGAATTAGTTTAGCTAATGACTATATGGACCGGGGTAATATATATGATCATCAGTATGCATGGAATAATGATTTTGAATAAGATATTCTAAGATGGATAAATAATACACATGTGTACCATGCATTAATTATTTAGATAATGATATAATACATAGAGATAGAGAATTCGAATTGCCCATGCAAATATCTGAGTGAAATCTAGTTATAAAGCTTTAGTAAAATATGAATGCCTCAATCAATGCCTCATTCAAAGAATCAGTTGAACTATTAATGAATGTAATTAGTTAACTAAAGAAGAGCTTAATGTTCATCAATAAACATGCATCAATTGACTAAAGAGATCCATGCAAAAGTTAGTAGTATAAACTGTGCATGGATGACACCAAGAGTGAAGCACCGATGACACTTAAGTTATCCTGTTAGCTAAGTGATCAATATTTAGTTAAAGATTGAATTTAGTTAACATTTAGTTCAAGTCAGTTCACATTCAGTTCAAGTAAATTTAACATTTAGTTCAAGTCAGTTAACATTAAGTTCAGGTCAATTAACATTCAGTTCAAGTCAGTTAACATTCAACTCAAGTAAGTTAACATTCAGCTCAAGTTAGTTAACATTCATTTCAAGTCAATTAACATTCAATTCAAGTAAGTTAACATTCAGTTCAAGTAAGTTCACTTTCAGTTGAAAACAATGAACATTTGGTTAAAGCTAATTGAGGAAAGGAAGGGTGCTAATGTTTACATGGAGGGAGTTCTAGTTAGCCCCTCCTTGTGAATGCACTATGTGGTGATCTTAGTGTGTTTACTGAGCCTTCTATGTGCTACCTTATCCATGATAAGTTTTTTGGATTGTTATTAATATGCTAGGCATATGGAAAGTTCAGCACAATTGCATATAGTTGTTTTTGCAGGGTTACATTGGATCTCTCTTCTCTACTTCTATGGTGATATCTCTTATCGAGAAATCTGCTTATGTGTTGTCAACCATTCTCTACAAATATATCTATCATACTGAAAGAATTGCTAGGTTTTTCATCCTCTGTGTTTGGAGGGTTTTCCCACAATATATCTTGTCTCTTATGGTTGATTGATTTATCTGGCTGATTTATTTATGAGATTCATATGTGGCTGATATAAATATTCATATGTGGCTGATTTATGACATTTACAAGTGCTGAAAATATTTGATAAATTTTTTAAAGTTCAAGCATCTCTGATTTTTCTCAAACATCAGCAAATTTCAGACATGTTTTGACTCATAGTGTAATATATAATAGGTCTACTATGTATCAAATACATTACAGGACCAATGCACTATCTATACTTGGTAGCATCTATTGGATCTGATCCAGAATATGACTCATTGTAGTTTCTTCAAACTAGAAATTATCAGCGAAGTCATGGATTTTGCAATCCATCATTCCCAACCTTTGAAACACATCAATTTTGTACTTTCATAGAAAAAAAAATATTACCTTTCCTTTTCCAAACTTAGCACATAAGACTCAAGTCTTGAAACTCAAAGGTGAGCTCCCTATTGCACCAAACTATCTGTTGTTCGTTTCCAATAAGGAACAAAACATAAACATAGAGAACCAATATCAACGGTTGGTTCTTCACATTCTTGAAGTACAAGTTTGGATCAGATTTGTTCTTAGAGACACCCAGTCTTTGAATATAGTTGTGAAATCTCGAATACCAAGCCCTAGAAGCTTGTTTAATCCCATACAAGGATTTATTTAGGTTTCAAACATGGTTCCCATGCACTACAAACCCCACTAGCCAACTATATGGCTATCTGACCTCTCCAAGAGGTTTGACTACTCCCTTATAGTCCTAACTATAACTCATTCAAGTATCTATAGTCATTGATAGTCGGGGAGACCTTGACTATTATCTAATAGTCATCTAAGGTCATGACTATAACTCTTATCATGTGGGTGCACTCCACATGAGATACCACAATCCCTAACAGAGTCATGTACCTTGACTAACTAGCATTTGAGTTAGATATTCCTACATTACTTAATCTGAGCTATGCATGACTGGGTGGCTTATCTCCAACATGGCTTAAATGAGCCATGTACCACTACATAACTAATATGAGCAATATATTACTGTATGGCTTAACCAATTTCAGATTCATGTACCACTCCATGGATTTAATGGCAGGGAGAACTCCTAAGTCATGTCCCACATGAATTATCGGTGGGGATTTTATCTATCTGCTACTACCTATGAATAAAGATCAACACTCCCTATCAACTAGAGGAGTTATTAAGTACTACACTAAGCTTGTCCTGGAAGTACTCAAATTTATTTTTGACAAAGAATTAGTAATTATATAGGAAATTCTATCATATGGGGATATGTACTAGAGTTCACATTGCTTCTCTTTGCACCATGTCTTAGATATAACCTACCCAAGACATATCTGAGTCCATATCCAATCATTCCATGTAGGTACCACAACACATGGTTTTCTTTATATGTCTATGTACCAACTACAAAGCATATAATCATCCCAGTGCTAACCAAGAACATCTAGGATCAACTCAACTGACTGTAAGATTATCCAAATATGAAGAAGAATCAACTTCAAATTCATCATCATATGTGTGGCCATGGACTTATAGCTCAATGTCCTGAATCTCTTCAAGGTCTCTACTTTGTATTTTCCTTGACTGAGGAAAATATCATCTAGTTTCTACCTCATCTCAAATGCCAAGAATCATGCCTATATTCTTGAATATTGTAGTGGGAGCCATGCATATCTCCTCTTAGCAGGATGTTCATCAACTAGTTCTATTGGTTCTTCAAGATCTAGCGAATCTAAGAACACTTTTTGGATTCTCCCTCTGAATCTCTAACTAGGGAGAACCATAATCTAGGTCCTCCAAAATAGGAGACTCAATCTCCTCATGTTTGTATCATACTGAATATATTTTGATCACTTGAATGCAACTTCTTCATGGAATGTCACATATTGACTAACTTCAATATGTCTTTTAGCTGGCACATATATTCTATAGGCTTTAGATGATTTGCTATAACCAACAAGATTTCCCTTCTTTCTGGATGGATCCATGTTTATCCTCTTCTCTTTTGGGATCTTCCATTGGAATGACTCCATATTCAATACTTGTCATTCTTTGCTTGTAGGTCATAGCATATGATATTTCCCTACAAGTCAAAATTTGTCAAGTAATTGGCAACCTTTCATAACCATGAAATTCAATCATATGAGTATTTCAATGCAATGAAAAATAACCCACACAGCCATGCAAAAATTTTAACGAATGTTTTAGTACAACTTCCATTCATATATCATGGAATGTTATGACATATGCTACTTATTTAATTATAACATGTTTTACATGAACTTTATTGTTTTCCAATAAAAGAAAACTATAACATATGCTCATCATGTTATACTATAACATACTTCATGATTCTAGGAATAGAAATATGCATATAAGTATAATGAAACATATTCAAAACAATTCAAATCTTATTTAGATGAGCATATGATAATCAAAATATAAATACTAATCTTTTATTGTTTTGTGGTCTCCCTCTTGATCTCTACTTCCTTGCAGATATTACTGGAGTCCCTAGGTCTTGATATTCTTTCTTGATGGAAGATTTCTACGTCTTAACTTGCAAATTTTGAATCCATGCATGAGGTAGCAAAGATCTGCATCAGTGTCAAAAGCCTCATGCATACTATGGTGAATCGATGCATGGAGAGAGTGATATGAAACTCAAACTCATTAATCCTATCTTATCCTTGCTGTGAGATAATTTTTTTCTTCTTGGGTGCATACAATCTTGCTCTGGATTCACCCTTTCTCTTAAATGTAGTCATGCCATAACCTCTCGAAGTTCGGTTGAACCTCTCGATCATTTATTGCAGTGAAGAATGTCTCCCACGAGGATGAGATACCATTAATAGTAATTTGAAGAAGATCATGTTCATCCACCACAACTCTAATGTTAGCAAGTTGATATCTTTCCTAAGATATCTTAGTGAATAAAGAGGCTACCGTCTCATCCTTCTGCATATTAAGGTTTCGTATCTTGTTTGTCAATTCCCTCTTTTGATTTGGGGCCTTCTTCTCATATAGGTTTTTCAATGTATCAAAGCATTCCTTTGCCATCTTCAATAGAGTAATCATGGACATTAAGTTTCCCTTCACCAAATCATAGACGATACATTTAGCTTTAGCTTGGTTCTTCTTGGATTCCCTGCATTGGATGTAGGATCGTCCATCACAGTGGATACATAGCTATCCAATTCATGTTCCTCCAGGATGTTCAGAACCCTGGCCTTCTAAGTGTTGAAATTCGAAGTGCCCTCAAGATAGTCTTCCGATCAAATTGAGATCAATGCCATGGTATTCAAGTCTTGTGATCAACTCCTTAGGATCTACATAGGCTCAATTTTTCTTTCCAATTATTAGCTACTCATGTCCTGAGCTTTGATACCATGTTGAATTTTTGTGCAAATATGTTGAGATTTGATCTTTAAAAATTTAACTATGGAAATACTGAATACTTGAATCAATAGAACATTCAATCACATGAAGCATTCAACCATAACACAAGATGTACTTTGGGGAAAACCCACAAAACCCACAAAACTATGAGGATGAAAAACCCCAACAAATCTTCTCAGTATAATTATGATAGATAGCATAGAATGTCTTTTACAATAACATATTTCTTTTGACACCCTAGGTGCAAGATACAAAGGGATAGAAACACTCCAGATGTAGTTATGGAGCAATAGAAAAGAGAAATAAATTGGATGAAATTTGTAGTGACTTCAATAAATTAATAAATTGTAAAAACCACTGCCATGCAAGGAATAACGAATCACTGCATGAGGAAATATCCTCCCATGCAAACTATAGCGAATTGCCTTCTTGGAGAAATTGTGTTGTGCTTCGGTTTCTTCAATACTGGATAACATAATGCATAATTCATTTCTTATTTGACATTAAATAATTATCTATTGACTTTAGAGTGAACTCACATCATAAATGGATGTAGGATCACGTAGTTAGTATGTTAACTCAAGTGTCATAACTTAAGTATCATCTTTTTTTTTGTAACTAGGGGAATCGACAACTTGGATGGGGTTGGTACTTGCGTGAAATAGGGTCTAGGGGTCCAATCCCATCCACTACCACTACACCCCTAGGTGAAACCACCAAGCCTACCACAATGGAGCATGAGTTATCCAAGATTTGAACCAGTGAACTCTATTTCAAGGCTTACACGGGCTTGACGATTGGTCTACACTCCAATGGGAAAGTGTTGTCTTTTAACTTAAATGTCGCCTTTTATTTTAACTAAAGTGTCATATTTTAGTTTAACTAAAGTTTCATCATGCAAAACACTTTAGTTAACTAATTCCTTTTGATTAACACTTTAGTTAACTATACTTAACTGAGATCATGTTGTTTGATTTTACTTGAAGTGATCATTAAGTTATCCTTTAATTAACTGATGCATACATTAACACTTTAACTGAAGATTTAATGGAATCTTTAACTGAGACATGCATTGCTAGTTAATTAAATATTTAATGAAAGCTTTAACTGAGGCATGCATTCCTATTTAACTAAAGCTTATAAAAATTCAAGTTTCACTTTAATTGGTTGAGGTCATCCCATGAGCAATTCAAATTCTCTTATTCTCTATTCATTTATCTTTATCTCTTATCTTTTCACTGCATGGTCAATATGTTCTAAATTTTAATTATCTATCATATCATATTATACTAAGAATATTTATCGTATGTTGTGATCATATTGTATTACTCTGGACCAAATGATTATATGCTAAAGTAATTCACTCTAGAGGTGACTAGTCTCTAAAGGAGACTTAATGGAATTCGATGAAGTAATACATCACACAACATTAAATGCTTCAACATGCAAAGCATTACCTCTATTCGGGAGGTCCACCCCATAGGTACCTACTACAACTGGAGGTCCACATGAGAATCTTGACTTGACATACACAAGTTTGGAGCCTTGTCCAACAAGACTTTACAAAATCATCAGTTTGATAAATCAAAGCATTCACCTATATATGGGAGGAATAACCTTTATACGAAAGTCTTATTCATCCTTGATTCCAACTCAAGAATCTACTCCAAGTACCTGATCCCAACTCAGGCTTCCCCACCTCAACACATGAGGCTCAATCCTAGATGCACAAGATTGGATTGGAAAATAACTCATGATGCTATACATTTAACAACCACTCCAAGCATTTTAAATCAACCCTTGGTTAACATTTTTATAACACAAAATGGGTTTTGACTCACTCATGACAGACTCTACACTCATCATTATTATCATCATTATACATTCATCATGCCCAAATCATTCTCATCCTCATCCTCATCATCATTGTTTTTGTCATCAT
Source organism: Pseudotsuga menziesii (assembly GCA_001517045.1). NCBI lineage: Eukaryota > Viridiplantae > Streptophyta > Pinopsida > Pinales > Pinaceae > Pseudotsuga > Pseudotsuga menziesii. Next base: position 155,625 of record LPNX010483343.1, read on the forward strand.
AATATCATATAATCACATCATCATCATTGTCATCGTTATCAATATCATGATCAATGTGCGGCGACATCATCATCATCATGCTAGAAGACATTTTAAGTATTTTCTATCAACCCTTGGTCAACATGTAGTTGACATAAAATGGTTTTTGATTAACTCAAAAACTCTATATTGATCATCATTATCATCATCGTTGTCTCCATTGCCATCATAATCATCATTGTCATAATCAATGTTGTGATCATGGTCATCATTGTCATCATCATATAATAATGTGATCATGTGCCCTTGTGATCACCTTTTCCAAAGGAATTCATTGTAATCCAATCACCTTTTTGTTGTATAATACAGTTATGAAACTCAATTAATTGTTTGGGCGATGACATAAATAGTAATATACATAGGGTATATTACAAGTAGGTTTATAAAGTAATAATTATTGTGTAATAGTATCATAAAGAAATTATTATGTAATGTAATAATTAGGGTGTTATAATGATAAGTCATGCCCTCTACCACGGACATGAATTATCACCCATTACTTGTATTTATATACATTTCCATTGCACATATCAATCATCAATCTATTACATATTCACATAAAATATAACTATTATTTTATATGGATAAATTGTATTCCTTATGTTGCATCCATGAATGATTTCGTGAAGTGAGCAATATGGTGCACTTCAATTAGTATGAAATTGGTTGTTCTGTTAGACTATGATCAAGTACATTTTTTTCAGTTGTTCCCTTGATCTTTGATCGAGTTTATTTTTCAAGTGGCATTTAAAGAATTAAAAAGTAGAGAAAAAAATTACTCCAAGCTAGAGGCCTGATCTTTATTCCCACAATAGGAAAATGATCAAGAATAAAAAGATCCCATCCGTTAGCCTAAATAAAGTGAATTTCTAAGTATATGGTAATAAAATGTAATTAAAATATAACTATTATATTATATTATATGGATAAATTGTATTTCTTTATAACCATAACTATAAAATATAACTATTATTTTATATGGATAAATTATATTCCTTTATGTTGCATCCATGAATGATTTCGTGATTTTATTTGGATAAATTGTATTCCTTTATGTTGCATCCATGAATGATTTCGTGAAGTGAGCAATATGGTTCACTTCAATTGGTATGAAATTGGAACAACAATTGGTTGTTCCGTTTGGACTATTCGGTTGTTCCCTTGATCTTTGATAAGTTTATTTTTCTAGTGGCATTTAAAGAATAAAAAAGTAAAGAAAAAAAATTACTCCAAGCTAGAAGGCTAATCTTTATTTTTATAATAGGAAAATGATTAAGAATCAAAAGATCTCATACTTTAGCATCAGTAAAGTGAATTTCCATGTATATGATAATAAAATGTAATTAAAAATGAATGCTTTTGATTTATTTAAAGTGAGCGTGAAGAAAGATCAAGTTAAACAAAATATTTTGTATTAGCATAGAAGTAAAGTCAAAAGCAAGTTACATAAAAGTGAATAAAATGAATAACTAGATAATCTTGGTAACTTGAATAACATGAAAAAGTCGTAATTAAAAAGTGGAACAAAAGTAACTTTTCAATCAAAAGGATATAAAAAGTGGAAGTATTAGTGTTAATAAGAGATATTCTTATTATATAAGAGTGAACGTATTAAAGTTAGTAAATGTGGTTGGTGAATGGATTCAAAGTTACAAGGAAAAAAGAAATTGTTGCTTTACATAAGCATATACATATAAACGTATTTTTAATATATATCATTGAATTGACGACTTTAGATTATTAAAATTTAAAAGAAATGATAATATTAATGATATTTGTGTATAAAGAGTAAAAATAAATTGATATTAACTTTGTAATGTACCTAATCCCAAAACTAAGGTTAAAGGCACCAAATGGTCAAGGAGAAGGCTGAATCAAGACAAAGCATAGTGGAATAATGTTTCTAAGGCTATGTCTTCATATCATTAATATAATTAAATAAATATTCATACTTAAAAAAATAATTGCAACACTTTTTTAAATGCAAAAATAGTCTTTCCAATTACGCGTGCAGATGCAATATCATGAAACTTAACCATATTCACTAGATTATTAGAATTATGACTTAGAATAATAAAAAATTCCATGGATGTCACTAATAAACCCCATAACACTAAATAATTAGATTTACAAAATTATTTGCAAACAACTACAAACTAGAATTTCCAATAGTTAAACTAGGCAATTTACGACACTTTAGTAAATCTAGATTTCGATAGTTTATTTAATAGTCTTGCATTGCTAATAAGATAATATATAAAACTAAGATATACATCCATTCAATAATGAAAAACAAAAGATGCATGTCTACCATCTACAAACATTGAATCATACAGGAGATCATATCTATAACTAGCTAGTAAATTCACAACTAACTCATTCGATAAATGTTCGATTCCCTACAAAGCCAACTGTGAGTCCAAATAAACAACACATCATCATATGGAGGAATTATATAGCCATGAATGACACACTAGCATGATCAGGTACATCCATACAACAATTGATAGTCAGATCTACAAATAAATTATCAGTTCATTCTAGTTTTCTAGCAAAAAAACCCATTTTATAGTGATCAAAACTTTATAATTTCTCATGTAGAATCATCTAAATGATCTAATCAGTCATAGAGGGAGAAATTACAGGTGAATTTAAATAAAATATACATAAATAAATCATACCATAAGTTTTTCTAACAATCATATCTACAAATCATGCGGAAGTTAGCTAGTTTCACCAAAACGATCATCCACCCTGCAACCAACTGTTAGAAACTATTCCATAAAAATAAACACAATTGAACTCAGCCACTAAGGTGTTAAAATATTGTAACTTCGGAACATATTCTAGTTGTTCTAATTGTATTGCTCCTTTGGAGTTGTCATTGATGTTACTGGTAATCTAAAAGTCACGAGGTAAAACCTCCGTTGTATATTGGGGCAATGTTGATGTATTTGTAACTTTGGAAGATATTCTGATGTATATTATCATTGTATGTTGTTGTAACCCCATTGGATACGTGTTTTCCTTCTTGTGGGATGCTTGCATTGTGTCTATACCTTGAGGTACAAACTCCATTGTAAGCCGAGGAAATAGTCCCCAGTGTAACATCATGTAATGTGTATTTGGAGTCTCTCTAGGAGAAGTCGACCCTATTAAAGAAATAAGTCGGCCCCAGTCATGCAAAAGGTCAGTCAATTGAAAGGTATAAATACGGAGGCGCTCTCCCTCATTTATACATAACTCCCACTCTCAAGTTCACATGATATATAGAGATATAAAAGGGAGGAGAGATAGATAGTTGTTGAATACTTATTATTACTGGGTTTGATAATCTTATGACATAGACTTTGTGACTGTACTATTCTGAGGAAGTTTGCGGGGTTTTCTCCTTTATGGTTTCCTCGAATCTTTGTGTCTTGTGTATATGTTATATCTTATGCATCTTGCTGTACTTGTTATTATTTCAAACAAAGATTCTAATCAGGCTAATAATATCTAAGAAAACCTAACATGGTATCAGAGCCTCTCTGAAAGAAGGAATTGTGTGACACCAAAAACTAGGGATTCCTAATTCAAGCTGTTCTCTCCACATATCATCAAGAAAAGAGGGCTAGGATAACTCGCCTCAGTAGGGTGGATTTTTTGGTGGAAGTAGTTTTATATTTGAAGAAGTTTCATTTTTGACCCTGTCACTAGTGCCTGGAGAAACTACGACATCAAGTTTCAGAGGCTTCCCACCTCATTCTTCAGAAAGTGACCTTGCTGAGCAACTCGCCTTAAGGAGGTGCATATTTCTGTCCAAACAGAATTCCCAAACTCCAAGTTTGGAAAATTATGGTTTCTCTCACAAACCTTAGGTCAGCCAGCTCCAGAACTTGGTTGGACACCTCAAATCAGTAAGATCTAAATCTTTGCTATTTCCAATTGAGTTTCTCATTTGAAAAGATGACTCACCACTCAGCTTGAGGACAAGCTTGGAGGGGTTGATAAATTTCGGGCATGGAAGTAAAAAATATCCCCGATCCTTGAAGAGAATGAATTGGATCAGTACATCACTAAAGAAGTTCCAGAACCAAAGGGAGATGAGGCTAATGCTGCTTATAACAGGAGCATGGATAAGGCCAAGAAAATCATTATAGATTCTATTAAGGATCACCTAATGCCCCATGTGTCTTCATTCAAGACACCGAAGGAAGTATATGATGCTTTGAAAAATATGTTCGAAGGGAAGAACATCAACCAGAAGATGACTTTGAGGAACCAGTTGAAGAATGTGAAGATACAGAACTTCGATACTATATAGTCTTACTTCACAAGGGTTGCTCAAATAAAAGAACAACTTGAAGCAGTTGAAGAGAATGTTGATGAAGGAGAAATTGTAATGACTACCTAAATGATCTCCCTAGATCACATGACATTCATTCAAGGAATTTTTGCAAGAAGGAGGCTGTTCTCTTTCAACATATTCCAAGAATAATGTGCACAAGAAGAATCTCGACTCATAACAAGAGAATAGAAGATCGGAGAAACTAAATATCATACACTCACAGTTCACTCCAGGAATAAATTAATGAAGAAGGATAAGAAGAAGAACTTTCATCACAAAAAGAAGAAGGACAAGAAAGAAAAGAATACTAAGAGATATCCTTCCAATGTTCGATGCTATACGTGTGATGAAAAGGGACACTTTGCAAGAGATTGTCCCATCAGGAAAAAGAGATACCATTCTCATGTCGCCAAAGACAATGAACCAACAAACAAAATATTTAGAAGAGAGAAGGATGATTTAGATGAAGAGTATGTGCTAATATCAACACTTACTGGCACTATCTCACACATAAGCAATGGTTGGCTTGTGGATAGTGGACATTCTAAACACATGACGGGATACAAGGAATCATTCGTCAATATGTCTGAACATGAGTCACCACACAAGGTGAAACTTGAGGATGATTATCAATACCCCATAAAAGGGAGTGGAGAATCTTCATACAATCTTGACTCTTGGAAATCATTAAAGATGAAGGATGTGCTATATGTTCCAGGATTGAAGAATAATCTTCTCTCCCTATCTGCACTAGATGCAAAGGGAATTAGAGTTTCATTTATCAATGGTGAGGATTTATGTAGGAATGCAATGGGATACAAAAATAACCATAAAAACAAAGATGTAGCAGAAATAACACTTCATTTCATTAATATCAAAGAACTGAAACTTGTTTAAAATAGGATGAAAATAAACTAGCTAGAGTGCTGGTAGCTTATCTTTGGGAAGAGATGTGGCAGCTACATGCCTCTAAAATATATGTTACAATGAGGCTCGAAGGCCTATATATTATTGAGAATCAATGGAAAATCCTACACATCCAAAAACCTAACCCTAGGAGGTCAACCGCCAAAACATGGGCCCCGTTGGGTAACTTGATACATCAATTTTCTGGGATCGTAAATTTGGCATACCATCTCTGTTTGATGCACATGATACATCATTAGAAATATCTAATCAAGGAATACATCCATTAATGGAAAATATTGAGTCCGAAACGGTCCACATCCATTCAATGCCAAAAAAACATTGTTTAGGGGCTCAAAACAGATTCGGAAGTTTAGGACCCAGAAACTGCCAAAAATAGTAAATTGTGCTACAATGAATGAAACTAAAAAATTAAAAGAAATGATGTTGGGGGTCCAAGTGGAATAGGCAGGTGGCCACCAATATCCTCCTAGATCAGATGGCCAATTTCTAATGTGGCCTAGAGGGAAGACAATAGAGGATGCAACAATGATTGGAGAAGAAGACAGAGGATTGTACAAGCTAAAGGGACAACGTGAACAAGCACTGGTTTGTGAGTCAATTGAACCAAGTGAAATATGAAACCGAAGGATTTCACATGTGCATTACAGAGCACTACCGATGGAAAGTTAAGAAGTCTTTGCACTGTCAAAGATCCAAGAAAATCATGAAGGAATTTGCAAAGGATGTGCACAAGGAAAGAATGCGAAGAAGATATTTCCCAGTAGTGAGAGAAAGGCCGAAGGACTACTGGAGATAGTACACTCCGATGTATGTGGACCCATGTATTCTAGCTCATTAATCGGGTATGTGTACTATGTGTCCTTTATATATGATTTATTAGGTAATACTTGGATATATTTCTTGAAAGAGAAAAATGATTTTTCAGTAAATTCAAGGAATATAAAGCCTTGGTAAAGAACCAAACCGATAGGAAGATCAAGACTCTGCAGTCAGATAATGGCAGAGATTTCACCTTGGAATAATTCAAGGAAATCTATAGAGAATGTGGGATTAAGAGGGATTTGAGAACTCCATACAATCCTCAGCAGAATGGGGCTACAAAACGAAAGAACCGAACCATCATGGAAGCAACAAAAGAAATGCTGCATGACCAGGATCTTCCTATGCACCTTTGAGCGGAGGTAGCAAGGACAACTGTGTATGTACAAAACCATACTCCTCATCGAGTAATTGAGAACAAGACTCCTGAAGAGGATTTCTTAGGACAGAAACTAGAAGTCATCCATCTGAGAATATTTGGCTTCCCGGTGTACATACATATCACAAAGGAGAAAAGGACCAAGCTTGATCCTTTTGGGAGGAAGGCTATATTAAGAGGATATGGTGATACATCAAAGGCCTCTCGAATATATTTCCTAGGATTCAAGAATATCGACATTAGTAGAGATGTAACCTTTGATGAAGAGTTGGTATACTTTAGATCCAAGAGGACACCTATTCAAGAGGTCGAGGAACTTGAAGATATGAGATCCCAAGGTATGGAAATTGGAGAAGCAATTCCAGAAGACCATGAATATCATGACATGGAAGAACCATAAGAATCGGTAGAGACAATCCTCAAGAAGGACTCCCACAAGAGGATACCAACATGGCCACATGAGCTCATGAGCTCATATGAGAGGTAGAAAGGTATGTCTCTCCAGAAGGAATACATAGAGAGAGAAAAAGGGAAAATACCTACAATAGCTATGTGGCCCTACTATGTGACATCATTGACATAAACCTTCCACCTATGAAGAGGCTGTGAAAAATAAAGAATGGAAGGATGCTATGATCAAGGAATATCAATCAATTATGAAGAATGATGTCTGGGAGACAGTTTCTATACCGGAAAAGAATTTTATTGTAACTTCAAAGTGGATCTATAATATCAATCATGATGTAGATTGAAGCATTGAGAAATACAAGGCAAGGTTCATAGCATGAGGATTCTCACAAAAAGAAGGCATATGCTATTAAGAGATATTTGCACCTGTGGCAAGGTACACTTCCAATAGGAGCATACTTGCATTGACATCAGTTTTGAAATGGAAAATACACCAGATGGATGTCAAGACAACTTTCTTGAATGGTGTAGTCGAGGAGGAAGTGTATGTTGAACAACCATTGGGATTCGAGACACATGATAGGAAGACCCATGTGTCCAAATTGAAGAAGGCCTTTTATGGATTGAAACAAGCATCGAGGACATGGTATGACAGGATGGATACCTTCCCGATGAGCCTAGGATTTACCAAGAGTAAAGAAGATTCCAACCTTTAATTCAAGGTTGAAGACGGAATACCAGTGATGCTCATGATATATGTTGATGACTTGTTTCTGACAGGTGAAGAGGAATTCATTAAAGATGCAAGGAGGAGACTTGCTAAAGAGTTCAAGATGAAAAACTTAGGTATGATGCACTACTTCTTAGGCATGGAGCTATGGCAGATTTCATATGGGATCTTCCTTTGTCAAGGAAATTATGCAGTGGAGATTCTGAAGAGATCCAGAATGTTGGTCTGCAAGGAAATATCCACACCTATGGCATCTAAATTGAAGATTCAGATTGATGCTTCATCTGATATGGTTGATTCCATGATGTATCGTCAAATGATTGGCTCATTGATGTACCTGACAAATACGAGGGCAGACATATGCTTTGCGTTGAACACCATGATGGATCCAGTTCATGATGGATCGGAGACATTTTCACCTGATAGCTGCAAAGTATGTACTAAGGTACCTAGAAGGTACAATGGATTATGGGCTCAAATTTGATGTGAATTAGAAGATTAACCTACACGGTTATGTTGAATTAGATTGGGAAGGTAGCACCACCAACACGAAGAGAACCTTAGATTGCTGCTTCAGTTTGGGATCTACCATGATCTCCTAGTTCAATAGGAATCAATCATGCATTGCACTGAACCGAGGCAGAGTATGTTTTCTCTTGCTTGACTAGTTGCAAGGAAGTGTGGCTATGAAAGCTAGTGTATGACTTGTTTGATCTCCAGTTGGGTGTGACTTGTATCTTCTGCGATAATCATATTTACGTGAAACTTTCAGAAAGCCCTATGTTCCATGAAAATTCAAAGCACATCAAGACCAAGTTCCACTATATCAAGGATATGGTGCAAAGAGGAGAAGTGAAGCTCCAATACGTGGAAACAGATGAGTAGATAGTCGATGTGTTGACAAATCCTCTAGCCATAGTGAAGTTCAAGTTCTTCAAAGAAAGACTTGGTGTGATCCATATAGAGACCCCTTAAAAGAGGGAGTGATGTGTTCTAGCATAGCTAGAGAGACAGGTTGTCTGAGCATAAAATCTTGGTGAAGATCGTAGGTTGCTCAGATGTAATCAGTCCTGTAGGTTGTCCTTGGATGTAATAATTCCTGGCGAAGCTCACAATTTACCCTTGGTGTAATCAATCTTGATATGATTCTTTTCTAGAAATAACGGATGCATGATATCTCACATGGGAAATGAGACAGGTTGTCTGAGCGGGAAAAATCATGGTGAAGCAGGATGATCGAATGTAATTATTCCTGTAGGTTGTCCTCAGATGTAATCAGTCCCAACAAAGCTTGTAGGTTATCCTTGTATGTAATTAGTCCTGAGATAGGTTATTCGAGTGTAAATATGAGCCCTAGCATGGTACGTAGGTTACTCGAATGTAATAAGTCCTGTGGGTTGTCTAAGTTTAAAAGGAGACATGGCGTAGTATGTAGGTTGCTTAGATGTAATACACATTGAAGGTTATCTGAATGGAAAATATACTAGATGTAGTTTGTTCATACATAATAAGTCCTTGAGGTTGACCTAGATACAACAGGATTTGAGCCCAAAATCCGAAGAGAAAATCCGATGAAATCCGATGAAAAGTACCTTTTTATTGGAACACAATGATGAAAAGTACTGTTTTGTCTGATTTGTTTTTGTCATCTTGAAGAATCATTGATTTTTTGACCTTCATGGTCGTCTATTTTTCAACCAGGCTTGTTGTCGATTAAGCAATGAAAGGTCGTTGGATTTGCGACGAGAAGGCCGTCGGATTTGCGAGGAAAGGTCGTTGGATTTGCGATGAGGTCAGGCTATTTATTTATAATAGTATAAAGGAATATTTCCAACGGTAAGTACGTTCATATTGTCGGATATTCGAAGACAGTGAAACTTGAAAATATATAAATTACAAAACATTCCGACGTGTTTTCTATAGAAGCGATGGACGGTTTGCAGAAATTATTTATTCCTCGACAGGAGGTTTGAGGAACTGGTTTATTATTCGACGACTGGTTTGTGAAATTATTTTTTTCTTCAACAGACAGTTGGTAGAATTTTTTTAATTCTTCGACAAACCATCGCTCGTGAAAATAGTGATGTGTGGACCTTGATTTTTTAAGATTTTCGATAGTATTCATTCACAAATTTTGTGACAAAATGTCAAATAACAATATTCCTGATCCAAACGAACAAAATCAACAATTTCTTGCTAGACTATTGGATGGAGCGAAAATAAGGGGTGATGGGAAATGTTATTGTCCATGTAGTCAATGCAGGGGCTTTAAGAGGAGAAGAATATTGATCACAACAACCACAAAACATTGTAGGGAACATGGACACACTCAAGGGGGGAATGAATATCGTCTATTTGTAAGTTTAGCATTATAAAGTTTTTTATATTTTTTGCCTTGTTAAATGTATGTATTATTTTAATATTTCCTATATTAACTTATATCTATTGATGTATTCATGTATTTATAAAGGAAATAAATCCTAGGACATATCGTCCAAAGGAAGTGCTTTCAGAACAAGTACCAGAGGAACATGGAGTGCCTATGCTTAATGGAGAACAAGTGAATGATCGTATTGAAGAAGATGATCATACTGATAATGTAGTTGAAGATGATGGTACAAATACATTAATCCATGATTCACTTAATGTTAGAATGGATGATGATGATGATGATGATAATTAAAATATTGATGACTTTGATGATGTTCACGATATACCTCTTCTTGAGAAGGCATACACACCCCTTTATGAAGGCTACAAAACAAATATTCTCTCTGCTATATTACTGATAATGAACTTGAAGGTTATGAATGGTATTTCAAACATACCAATCACATGGATGTTAAGGTATCTAAAATAATCCATCATATATACGATCATGATAAAGTTTTTATTTATTCCTCTAATAATTGTATTGTTAATCCATAATTCAAATTAAAACGAATGAAGTGTGTTTCGTTGATATTATTTATATATTAAATTAAGTCTATTTTTATTTTTATTTGATGTATCTTGATAGTTGAATTTTTGTTACCACCATCAAATATTTTACCTTACACATATCTAGATTTATCTTCCACCATGAAAGAGAATGGAATGCATTATGAAGCAATTCATGCATGCTCTGATGACCATGTTATATATTATAATCAACATGAATTTGCAACAGAATGTCCCGAATGTCATATAAGTAGATATCGAACAGATCAAGTAACAAAAAAGGTGCCTCACAAAGTTCTTCGTTATATTCCCATCATTCCACGTTTGCAACAACTATTCAGGTGAAATAACATAGTGCAATTTATGGATTACCATGCCAGGAACAAAATTCAAGATGATGTTATTCGAATTCCTGTAGATGGTTTTGCATTTAGAGATATGGAGGAAAAGTGGCCTCACTTTAAATAAGAACCCCACAATATTAGGATTTCTTTGACATCAGATGGTGTTAACCCATTTGCACAGATGACATCCATTTACATGATGTGGCCTATTTTTTTATTATCAACAATAACATTCCTCCATGGTTATCAATAAAGAGGGAGCACATAATGTTGTCGATGATTATTCTAGGTATAGTGTGTCTACAACTGTTTTATTTTTAATGTAGTTGTGGCATCTCGTTTGTCGTATTTTGTTTCCTAATGTCATATCTCTCTCTCTCTCTCTCTCTCTATATATATATATATATATATATTATTTTACTCTTCTGCGTGGTTTATATATCTTAATGGTTCTCATAATTATATATTTTATATGTACTTCAATTCAATCAGTAGTAAGTTCCAAGTCAAAGATATGAATTTATATATCGAACCTCTTATAGACGGGCTACTGAAGTTATGGAATGGAATCAATATCTATGACGTATCTAGACCAATACGACAATGGAAATTTGAATTCCATGCAATGGTTGTATGGACAATACACAATGCCCCAGGGTTAACCCATTTTTGTGGTTTGTATTTTTAAGTTCCACTTTAATTGCATTTAATTATATGAAGTAGGTAATATAGTTTATATATAATTATAATTGACATTGATATTCCATATCTATATATTGTAGGTCTTCAGACAAAGGGAAATTTTGCATGTCTATTTTGTGGTCCCAAGATCAAATTTCGTCGCTCAAAAAGATTAAGAAAGGAGGTGTTTGATGAGTATAGGAACTTCCTCTCTAAGAATCATAGGCATAGAACAACTGAAAAAATATTTTCAATGGTAAGCAAGAGATTGCATTAAAACCACGGAGATGTGCCAGGATGGTGTGAAATTTGGCATGGTGAGACTATACACATGCATTGACGACGTGGGAGGGTTTCCAGACTCAAACATCATCCATCATCATCATCATCATCATTGTCGTCATTGTCGTCATCATCATCATCGTCGTCATTGTCATCAACAACATTATCAGCATCATCATCATCATCATCCTCATCATCATCTTCATCTTCATCATTTCATATGAGATCAACATGGTGATCACCATATTCATCATCATCATCATCATCATCTTCATCATTTCATATGAGATCAACATGGTGATCACATTATGTTTCTTAAAATCATTAACTTTTATGAATTGCTTTGCACTTTAGTTTTATATGCAATTTCTTCTTCTGTTTTTTTAAAACCATGAATTTAATAAGAAAATAATAAAACAAAAAACTGGAAATAAGAAAACCTATTTTTCATATTTTGTATGGCCATACATATAATAAAAAATACTAAGATATTTTTAAAATAGTGTGACAAAGAGATGTTATATTTAAAATATGTTTTTTTCCTTCACATAAAGAAGACCATTTTTTATAAGCATATTTGTATAAATATATTTGTTTATATGGAAGTGCTTTGTGTTTGATAGAACCTTATTTAATAAGAAATAAAAATATTCTTGGATCTCAAATTATTTATGTTTAGTCAATAATTTAAGACTAATGTCATTGTGGTATTGTTAAAATATTTTTATCAAAAAAGATTTGTTGCTATAGCTAATTACAAATTATACAATTGTTTTTTGTATTATATTTTCTTATGTGCATTTTAAATTATGTTTGTAAAAGTATGTTTTTTTGGCATTATGCATAAACAAAACCAGTTCTTATTATTTATATTTATCAATGTATACTCTATATTTTATTTTCACGTGTTGTATAATTACTTATGTGACACTAAATATTAATACAAATAACAAAAATTTATAATAGTTAATTCAAAAAAAGACAAATAAAAATGGTTGAAATTTTATTTATTATTTTTAAAGTTATTTTTACAATTAAACATAAACGTAGATCAAGTTAATTGCTTTAATTATTGTAGTTAATTATTAGATACACATATAGCTTTTTAAAATTCAAAAAAATATTTTTAAAATTTTAAATATTTAATTTAATATTTGAATTTTACAAATTTTTTTTAAATTTATAGTATACTTAAAAATTATTTTGTTTTAACTAAAATTCAAACTAATAATGAAGAAGGGCGCATATTTATAATATATTTTAAAAAAGGGGCACATATTTATAATATATTACAAATAAGGGGCACATATTTATAATATATTTTAAAAAGGGGCACATATTTAAAATATATTTTAAAAACCTTTATATGATACTTAAAATTAGCTAAACTTTAATTAAATCCTATATTTATAAATTTTTTAAAAACTTTAAGTATATAGTTTAAAAACCTTAAGTATCCAATATGACATCAACAAAAAAAAAGGAAGCATGACCTATAGAGCCCTTCCTAGAAGTGCAAAGTTAAAATTTGCCTTAAAAAAATTCAAAATCTTATTTTTACCCTTCCAATTAAGAAGGACACAATTTATAACAACATTTCAAAAGAAGGGTAAGGTTTTAAATTACCCATTAATATAAATTTCATAGTGTGTTTAAATTCATAAACTATAAAGTTTAGTGATACCATTAAAATCCTATGACACAAATAAAAAATGCCTTATGAGCCTGCATGAACCATTGACCTTCAAACATTTGGCTCACTATGTAAAATATTGGAATTTGGAAATGTCATAATTCATAAGTCTTAGGAATTTAGGTCATTATGCAAATGAAGGTTGGTTTGCAGTGATTATATCGAAATGAAAAAATATTTATATTAGGTATTCAAAAAAGTTGTATTAGCTAGACATGAAATTATATAATTTTCTCCTTATGTGTGTGTATGTAGTTATTTATCCTAAAGGAGATAGTATGTTGAATATGATCAAATGGCCAATTTCGCCATTGGAATGCTGGTCTACCTAGTAAATGAGGGCTTCTATTGTTATATATGTAATTTCTCCATAAACTGTTATATACGAAATTTCATCACCATCTTTATCATCATCATCATCATCGTCGTCGTCGTCGTCGTTGTCATCATCATCATCAACATCATCAAAATCATCGTCAACATCATCAACATCATCAACAACATCATCAACATCATCGCCATCAACATTATCATCATCATCATAATCATAATCATCATCATCATCATCATCGTCGTCGTCATCGTCGTCATCGTCATCATCATCATCGTCATCCACATCATCATCATCATCATCATCATCTTCGTCATCTTCGTCATCTTCGTCATCCTCATCAACATCATCAACATCATCATCATCAAGTACATCATCATCATCAACATCAACATCATCATCATCAACATCATCATCATCATCATCGTCGTTGTCATCAACAACATCATCATCATCGTCATCATCGACATCATCGTCATCATCTTCATCATTTCATATGATATCAACATGGTCATCACCACCACCACCATCATCATCATCATCATCATCATTGTCATCATCATCATCAACATCAACATCATCAACATTATCCTCAACATCATCAACATCATCATCAACATCATCATCATCAACATCATCATCATCATCATCATCATCGTCATCATCATCATCATCATCATCGTCATCATCATCCTCATCCTCATCATCAAAATATTTGTGAACTAATTCATCATCATCTTCATTGTCAAACATGTCTGTGACTAACAAATCGAGAAACAAAAACCATACCTATAAATTAGTTAATGTGCTACGTGGGACCAATGATGAAATATTTTATGTATGTGCCGAGATGGCGTGAAATTTGGTATGGTTAGAATAGACACATGCATTTATGGTGTGGGAGGGTTTTCCAGACTCAAACATCATCAACGTCATCATCATCATCATCATCGTCGTCGTCGTCGTCGTCGTCATGATCAAAATCATCATCAGCATCAACACCATCAACATCATCATCATAATCATCATCATCATCATCATCATCATTGTCATCATCCTCATTATCATCTTCATCATCCTCATCCTCATCCCCATCCTCATCCTCATCATCCTCATCCTCATCCCCATCCTCATCCTCATCATCATCATCATCATCGTCATCATCCTCATCATTGTCATCATCATCCTCATCATCATAATATCCGTGAACTAATTCATCATCATCTTCATTGTCAAACATGTCCATCACTAACAAATCGTGCAACAAAGACCATACTTATAGATTAGTTAATGTGCTACGTGGGGCCAACGATGATATTTTTTATGTATGTGTTAGGATGGTGTGAAATTTGGTATGGTTACACTAGACACATGCATTGAAAGTCTAGTTAAGTAAAATTTAGATAAGACTCAATTCTAGTTAAGTAAAATTTTGAATACTTGGTTTAAATGTCCAACTATATTAGTAACGCAAATATGCGTGTTTTCTAATGAGATTCAAATTTTGGTGTTTGGGAAGGGATAAGTGAAGTAAGGACTTCATCTTGTGACCTATCTTCTTAAAGGATGGTACTTAATTAAGAATATGTAGGTCATAATGTTTGTCCCATCGGAAAGTCAGTAAAATTTATAATTGTGTCAAAATGATGTCATAGGATGGTGTTTTTATGGAAAATATCTCATGCAATTTAAGTCAACATGATAGTTGTGATTAACATAGGAACACAATGTACACTTTAGTAGGGGAATGCACCTCAATCTCATGAAAGTGAGTACAATAATGTGATGAATTTGGAAGTCGATCTTATGTCATATGTTGATAGGTGACAACAACCTACAATTTTTCCTTGTCATAACATCCATGTCACACATGGAGTTCAATTATACACCTTTGCATGTTTTGTATCAAAGGTAACATATGGAAGCATTGATTTACTTCATCTACACTCAATCTTTCAAATGCTACTATAACAAATACACAAATAGTCATTTTTATACAATCTAACTAGGTTCTTAGCTAAAGAGGAGACATGGAGACTTCAATATTCTATGCTTTCCATGAACAACTCATAATTGAACTCATTGCATTCAATAATTCCATAAATTATTCAAGTGTTTAAAGTATTTACCAATTCTTTGTTACATAGATTCTCTAAGCTATGAACTCCAATTTAAGTTGTCGGGATGGAGAAATATTGACCCAAGGTAAAGTTCATTGTACCCATAAGGTCATTGAATGACATTCATCTAAAATTCAATGAACATGGCTTGTCTTATTGCCAAAAATTGAACTTTTTAATTAATTTTGGCTTGTCTTTTCAAATAATTCATGGCTCAGGTTTGTCATTTTGAAAATTTGGACTAGCTCACGGTTGACATTTTGATTCACAACGCAGGGTTATCATTTCCACGATTTGGACTGGATCACAGTTGATTCGCAACTTAGGGTTATCATTTCGATGATTTGGAATAGCTCATGGTTCACATTCCGATTCGTAGCTCAGGGTTCTCATTTGGACAATTTGGAGCTCATGGTTCGCATTTCGATTTCTAGCTCAGGGTTCTTATCATTTCAATTTTCAGCTCAGGGTTCTCATTTTGATTTAGAGATCATGCTCGCCATTACTTGATCATGGTTAAACTTGGAGGAAACATTCAAGGTTCTCATTTGATTTGGAGCTCAAAGTTCTCATTTCAATTTGGAGCTCACGCATGCCATTTCTTGAACACGGTTCAACTTGACAGGTGACGGTTTTGCATCCAAGTGTTAATATTGAAGCAAGGAAAAGGATTTCTCATGGCTCAATGGGTAAGCATGACCTCCTTATACACAATATGAACCTGTCCTGGACTCTTAGGTTCACCCACAATGGGGTTTGGAGTCAATTGTTTCTGTTGGATGCTTCCCATTCCACCAATATACAGTGAAACCCTTGGAAGTTTTCCCATTTTGAGGCATTGAATTTTCAGGCCTTGGCTTCATAGATATATATTGTTTTTGGACCAACAATACATCACTTTAACAACCCTAAATCATGATTAATGGGTATATTTAGGGACTTTACTGTGTACAATATAAGTAAAACTACATTCCTAACCCTAGATATAGAGAATAATCAATATTTTTGTGTTGAGCCATGGATTTTATGAAGAAATTTTGGTTTTTAAGGTTTAGATTTGTATCAATGGATCAAGAAACAACACCATTAGGGTCTTTTTGGGAATTCTGTGATAGTAGATTTCATCCCCTTGACATCTTTTGAACTATAAGCAACTGAGGAATTATTTTATGTTTGATTAAGGGGCTTCCAATAAGGGACATCCAACACCTTTTCTACCTCATGTATATCAAATAGAGGAGGTGTTAGAAAATTCATTTGGCAAGTATAAAAATATAAAGATAAACACAGGTGTCAGTGAATGCTAGATGGATATGTTGTCCTCCCTTAGGTCTGTTTGTCACTTGCAATCACTCTGGAAGCAAGGATATTCACTCAAATTGACTGCAAAAATGAAAAAATCATTGTTTAAAACTTTTAAAGGACATTTATCTATTTCCTAGGTGAGTATAAGTTCAAACCACTAATTAAATAGGGGATCACAAGTTTGAATCGTGTTTCTTGAGTCAAGCTCTGACAACTGCAATTTTGACTCAACCAATGCACAAAATCTCTTATGGGGGCCAATCCAAGTCAAAATTTGGATTAGGTGAGTTTGACTCTTAGTCGCTATGATACTGCCATAAGCTCTATGTTCCATTAGATATATATAGGAGTACAAAATTGTGGTGGGTTGAGGCAGATGGAGATTTAGGTGCAGGTAGATAAATTGTTCAGTGAGTTATCATATTTAACAAAATCATATTTACAATGATATATGTGAAATGTAAAATAAAACATTAAAAATATAACACAAGTTTTCCATTTGGACTTTGTCCATTAGGATCGACGATTAAGTCTCGTTATTTCCTCCCTGCTAAAGAGGAAATTATCCTCAATTTTTGTTGACAATACACCCTAAGATATAATAGTGTGTGTTGGATTGACCCATGTTGGTGTTGGGAGAAGGTGAAGAAAACAATATTATAAAGTAAGAATGTCAAATATGAGTGGAACATGTTGTTCAATTCCAGTGGTGAGAAGAAAAAAAATTGTAAATGTCCTACCTACTGAAGAACCAAACTAACTGTGTGTTATTCATGCACCTTTGCATAAGAGTTGACATGTACATATCCTTGGATTGAGGTGAAACACAAACATTTTTGTTCTTATAGGGATATATCATAATTTTCTTTGTGGTTGAGCTAAGTTGGGCACTGTTACTCAGTCCTTGGCAGTGGCCCTCCTTGATGTAGTGTGACCCTATGGAGTAGGTTGTTATAGAAACTACTATAAGTTTAGATCTAGTCAATTCAAACCAAACCAACCAGTTCTAAGCCAGTGTGTGAGTGTGTAATATGTTCCTGTGTGACCCTGTGTGTGTGTGATATCTTTTCCAAGTGGCTATCCAAAAATGATGTTTCATCTGCATGGCCCACTATAACCTTAAAACCTTTGTCATCACCTACATATCTCATACTTTGCATGCTCAGTTGTGTTGCATCTCATTATAGGTATGCATTCATAATTGTAAGTATGATTATATAAGTATAACGTTAGTAGAGTACTCACACAAGGATTAAAATTGATCATTTTTAGGTCATGATAA
Organism: Pseudotsuga menziesii; assembly: GCA_001517045.1. NCBI lineage: Eukaryota > Viridiplantae > Streptophyta > Pinopsida > Pinales > Pinaceae > Pseudotsuga > Pseudotsuga menziesii. The sequence continues at coordinate 174,238 of LPNX010483343.1, forward strand.
AGGAAAATAATCCCCAGTGGTTATATTTTGGCTTTATTGGAGTAAACTTCTTATTTGTTTTTTGAAATCAATCCATTCCTCTTTGAATCAATTCGTGTAATGCATGGTAAAGATGTCAATTTCTATCGATTAACTTATCCTATTGGGGGTCAATATTAACTATTGGAAAAAAAGATTCATAGTATCCAATGGTTTAAAATGAGAAGCAAAATACTTAAGTTGTATCTAGTCTTCCTTATATGACTTGAATTAGTTGCAAGTGATGTTTTAAGTTTCAGCTCTTCAAGCAATGTGACAAGGTAAGAATGAAAAACAAGTCCACCAGATGATGATCAAAGTAGCAAGGTTTACCAACCCAATAAGTAAAACTCGAAATCTAGCTTCAACCGAAGAAAATTGGATGAGTAAATCAACTTTTTTCAGAATTGCAATACGTGAGTGATCTCCAAGACTGATAAGGAAAACAAATAGTAGTATAGGTCTATAGGTTAGTGGTTTTATTAAATGCACAAAACATAGCATTTTTTTATAATTAAACACATTGAGGTCTTGGTTTATCAAATTAAACACATTTTTGCATGGCATTGAGGTCCACAATTTACTGCATAGTGAATTAAAAAGAATGGTATTCATCACCTCTGGTTGGAAAATACTAAGAAAAACTATAAGAATAAATTCTATCTCTCACAGAAATTATCTTGATCCAATGCTTGGGGTTATATCTTGATCCAATACACAATGTTGATGAGCTTTGGATGGTTGTTTTGGAGAGAAAGAAACCTTGTGATGGTGGGCTCTTGAAAAATTCCTCCCATGCTTTAAGATCACGCCCCTTGAAGAGCCTTGTTGTATCATGTGTACACCTTGAATAGAGAGAAATTCAAGTGGAGACCCTATCTTGACAATAGATTAGGTTTCTTATGGATTTAGTACACTTCACTATTATTGGTCTCTCTCACCTATTATATATGAGGTGAAGAGAGAGTATTTAGTTCTAGTAGTAATATAGAATCACGTGAGAGTTCATTGGATCAATTGTATCTTGAAGAAAAAATTTCCTCGCGTCTTTATACTTGTATTTATGCATGGAAGGAAGGTGCTAGGTTTTTTGAAAGACAAGACCTAGAAGATAGTTTAAGGGATGGGGTTTGTGAAAGAAAAAACTTAGAGGATAATTGAAGTGCTAGGGTTTGAGTCCATATGAGAAGGGACTAGGGTTTGTGGGAAATAAATCCTAGAGGATTCTTGGAGGACTTTGCTTGGAGAGTTTGTGTGATGTAAACTTGGTGAAATATTATGAATGGACTTGTTGGTGTTGATGGTCACTTAATTTAAATATTTTGGTGTGGCTAAATAGTTTGGTGGGATTAATTTATAGGCCTTTGTATTTCTCATTAGCATTTTCTATTGATGGGATTTATCATTAGTTGTGAAATTTTAAAGGAGAGTATAGCTGATTTTCTATATAGATTTTTTTAAGATTAAAGTCTAACTAATTATCATTTTCAACAAAGATTTAAGTTATTGGTTGCATCACACAAATAAAAACTTTTAGTACTATATATATTGGAAGAAAGTGTGGCTCCTTTGTAGTTGTGGTCCTCCCTGGTTAAAAGGGCTAGGTTTAGATCCTTGTTGTTTCTAGGTGTGGCTCCTCAGTGACTACGGGCTTCTCTGGTTACAATACTAGTTCATACATACACCTACATCCATGATTCTTAAATCAAGTATGGTTGTTAGGAATAGGTATGAAGTATAGTTTTTAGGCATAAGTTTCACTTGAGACTCATGTTCCACCTTCTTGGATTTGATCTTCAAATCCTTTTGTTCTTCTATCATTCCTTGAATTTTGAAGAAAATCAACCAGTTGTTTCAGCTTGTTCAAATTCAAAGCCTCTCAGGGGTTCACCTTTTGATGTGTCATTGGATGTTTTGAAGTATGGAGTTGTTTCATTCGCTCTCATTGTCATGCTTCCTATCCACTACAAAATTTGGATTGGCATATGTTCTCATAGTTGAACAGAAGATGTAGGAAACCACTATTTTCTTAGAGCTAATCCTACTTCATTTGGACCTGATATTGGTTCGAATGTCATGGCTCCAACACCTCAAGAATCATTTGGTCCTAATCTCAGGAAGTTCAAGTCTAGTGAGCATCACCTTTCTCTTGCAAACTATGTACATATCAAGAACACGATCCAAACATAGGAGCAATAACCTCTTCTTCCCAAGCAGAAGATTCCTCCAGACATATAATCAATTTCACGCCTACTTGAGTTTGGAGCAATTTATTTCTGGTGTATTTCATATCCATTTTTAGTGTGAATTTTTCCCACTAGTTTTTTCCTCTTTCCTTTGTTTACATGGACAAATAAAAGTTGTAAAGGTTGACCATAAGCCTTTGTTTCTTGGGCCTATTGACGCTTTATTTTTCACCCCCCTCTCAATTTTGCAAATGTAGCAAAAACACCAAATTGACGCTTTACTATCCTAAGAATTGCTACTTGACTTTAACTTTGAGTTTACTACACATTTTGTCCTTAAATAAATGCTTGTTTGATACCAAGGTTTAACTAGTCAAGTTGTAAAAGGGGGGACCCACTAGGATGAAGGAATTAATATATTCTTAAATTTTACCTCAAACATATAAAATTGGTTCATTTTGATGATACATTCATTGGTGTCTTTCACATTTGTGAATAAATTTTTTATTATTTGGAATGATATGAGCTTCTTTTTAAGTCAGCATTGGTTGATGGTGATATGGTATGGTTCATGTTTTGAAAAGAGACCTTGAAAATTTTCAAATGGTAAATGAGGTAAAATATTTATTAAATAGTAATCACCATGGTTGTGAAGAATGCTTTAATTATTGCATGCATTTTAATAAAGAGATTGCGTTGTGTATTACACAATGTGACTGGTAGGGATTTTTAAAGCAGCCGGATTTCAGTTTTGAATTCATAGTTTGTTTTAGAATATTTAAATTAATATGGTGGAATTACAGGTTGTATTATGTTACTATGCAAATTGGAAATCCTCCACAACAATACTTTTTGGATGTGGACAGTGGTAGTGATCTCACCTGGTTCCAGTGTGATGTTCTAGAAAGCAGTTGTGTCAAGGTATGTAGCTTAGGCCAGTCTAGGCATTGCTCATTTCATTGAGTAATTTGAGTAGAATGTAGATCCTTTCATATAATAGTTGGTAGTAGGCCTATCACACTTGGAGGAAATGACCAGTACTTTGGAAAGTTTATTTTCCCTGAATGTTTTAAGTTTTTGTTCCTGAAATTTTTGAGTTTAGGTTCCTTGATTTTTTAATAAGCTAAGTTATGAGCCTACTAAGTCTCAGAGTTGGGTGAATAGCCCATGCATTGCTTGTTTGTATCTTATATCTCCTTGTTTATGCATACATTCCAATCCGACAATTATCAAATGGGATTTCTAGATATTCTTGAACGACATGGTATTTGAGTTAGAATTCATGGTGATTGAAAGGATCCAATTGATGCATATGAAATTTGTTTTCTACTTGTTCGCATATGCATCATGGGAGGAAATTGTTCTATGTTCTATTAGTTGTATTTCTCCATTTATGTCTTGGATATGTCTTAGGAAATTCCTTGATTTATTGTAATGGATTTATTTGACTCACATCATCTAAACATTTTGGGTCATGAGTGAACATTTTTAATATTTCTTGAATTCCTTCTATCTTGGGTTCGACAGTTTGAGACAACATGAAAGGGTTATGTCTTTTGTGCAAGGACCAAATCGCTTGGACAATCCAAAGGAACTTGTGCCAAGAAAGGATCCTCTGTGTGATGTTGTGAAGGGAAGGAGTGGGAAAGGGGATTCTCCAAAGTGATATTATCATATTGATTATGCTGATCATAGTTATTCTGAGGGAGCCCTTATTAGATACAATGTTCGGGTGCTGCTCATTAGTAAAACTGTGTCGACAAAAAATTTTGTGTTTGGGTTTGTGTTGCTTCTTTTAATTAGTTTGTTTGTGTCAAGTGGATTTCATTTCTTTGAAACAACTTCTAAAACTGTGAACATTACTAAATTAGGGATTCTGATAAGAGATATCCTTGGTTATCTAGATAAAGTCACTACATATTTTAATAAGGCTTGATAGACCTCCCTGGTATGGGGATGTAGAAAAAGAAAATGGAAAAGGTATTTTAGGTGAAGACCTTACTGATCATGATGGGAAAAACAATCGAGGTGATAAATAATGTTCATAAATGTATTTTATGATAGGTGTGCAAAACACTAGGGGGAACCTTCATTCAAGTCCCCTCCACACACAGATCGTGTTTTGGGTCTTGGAAGTGGTATGGAAAGTCTTCCATTTCAATGAGAAAATCAAGGCCTTATTAAGAATGTTATAGGCCACTGCATTTCTGGAGTAGGACAATATGGAGGATACATGTTCTTTGGTGATGATATTGTACCTGCCTTAGCCATGACTTGGGTTCAAATGCATGGCAGGTCATCTGTGTAAGATAAAAATACATCTACTTTCTTTGATCTCTATGTGTTTTCAATTTAAGGTTACACATAATCAAGTAGAATATTTCTCCACATATTTCCTAAATACATAAAAGTTCCATAAATATAATAAGTATTGAATCAAAATTCATCACATGTCATAATTCATGTTTAAGTTTCAACCTCAAATATTCATAGATGTTCGTTTTGTATACATGACCTAAGGATTCGTTAAATATTTCAACGGGAAAAGGAAAAGATACCATGGGGTAAATGCCAAACAATACATTAAACCAAACCCTAAAAAGGAATAACATGACACACATCTATTGCTGAGTGTTATAAGAGCTTTCACAAAGAACTCAATGTTGGTGAGACTCATATTTCTACTATACTAAAATTAAATCAACAACATAAAGGTATTTTGATTCCACTAGTTTGTGAAGTTAGTTCTAATACTTTGAGTAAGATCGAAAAAAAACTTGAAAGAAACTTCAAGGATCAATGCTCTTCCCAACAACCAATGTAAATATATTGATATGAAGGTATTTGAAGACAGTAAAAACCTTATAGTTTTAATCAATTATCCTACCAAAGATATTGAATGTAAGTTAGTTTCAATGGAGGCACGTGCAAACAAATATATCTTAGAGGGAAAGGTGGTCTCTATATCTTTTACCACACCTTCTCAAATGTTGGGAAATGAAGTTGGTAAATATGGCATTAATTCCCATAGATTCTCTTAAGCATTCCCCTCTTTTGATCACCACTATGGGATTCATGTTCGAATGGATGATGAATTAAAATAGTCAAATGTAAGGGATAGAGGAAATACTTATTACCTGTCAATCGGAAAAATAAAAGCACAAACTTGTCATCTTGCAGGAAATATAATGGGAAGTTTGACAAAGATAGGTTCATTGAATGGAAACATTTATGATACACCAATAGAGATTTCAAATGAAACATCTTTATGGAGACCTTCCAAATGAGTATTAAGACCACAATTCCCAACCACTTTTATATCAAAGATAGGTTTCAATTCCTTTAGCGAGACTTCGAGGTCCCTAAAAAAAATATTATTTCCAAACCACAGATGTCTATCACTCTCTATAAGGGAGGTTTTAGAACAAATATATAGAGATGGCTAACATTATTTTGCAAGACAAAATCAACAATGGAAACCATGTTTGAATAATATTGGATAGCTTTAAACAATCTCTAGGGATAAGTACAAGGACTTCATGATAGTAGATTTTGGCTATGTATAAAAAATGTTGAATTCAAGAAATCAATGCCTACTAGGAATTGTCATAACAAAAAATTTAGACAAGAAAAATTTCCTTGCATTAAGCTTATAAGAAAAATCATTGATTTGAGGTGTTAAATCTAGTCACTCTTCCAACATTTAATATTTTGTAGTTTGACATAATTTACTTTGAAAAATATGAAGGTTTTGTTTATTGGGACACTATATATTGTGAATGTGCATCCTAAGCACACTTTAGTACTATCATTCCCAAAACATGGAATACAAATTTTGACTAAAAACATTTAAGGTAAACTCTCATGTTCCTAACCAAATGAGGATGCACCCTCTAATTTTTGAAAATTTCCTAGTTTCGTAAAGTTTAAAATCATGACACTCTAGATTTGAAGTTTTTTTTAGACTTTTTCTTGTGTGAAGCTTTACAAGAACAAAATTGATTAACATAGAACTTGATAAATCATGTTCCTGACCAATTTGGTTTTCTTCTCTATTTCGAAATGTTTCCGGGTGCATCCATGGAGGTGGGTTATATTTTGGTAAGCAATTTCAGAAAAAACAAAAAAACGCTCCTCGATCAAGCTTTTCTTAAACCCTCGATCAAGGTCTTAACACCTCAATTGATGGTTTATAAAATGATTGATCGAGGTCTTCTTAAAACGTCGATCGAGATTTTGATAAACCCCCTATTGAGGGTTTAAGAACTTGATCGAGGGTTAAAAAAAAGCTCGATCGAGCATCTATAATCGTTATAACTATAAATAAAAAACAAACCCATGATTTAATTCACTGCATTTGTTGGATAGAAAAGGGCCATTTATATTCATTTGTAGATATGGGTCGCTGAGTAATTGGAGTTATAGATATGATTGATCACATCTATGACTCCAATTACTCCACGACTAATATCTACACATAAAATCTAGAGGAAGTGGCAGTAGTAATTATTTTACTTGTTTCTTCTTCAAGGTATGTACTATTACCCACAAGTATCATTCTTCTAGTCGAAATTATGTTTTATTAATTTATTATCATATAATTCTATGTTTGATTTTAATTGAATTCGAATACCTTGTTCCCATGAACAATACGGGATTTTAAAAACTTTGATTAAAGAAATTTTTGGGTGTCTCTATTTGTGTGCACACACAAATATTTTATTAGTTAAATTTTTGAAACACTCGATTAAGATGCTAGATCAATCGATATTTTCTCTAACCGCACATAAACATTCAATAGAGGTATTTAAAAACAAGTGCAAAATATCGATCGATGGTTTTAGAGACCTTGATCAAAATCATAGCTTGATATTGGCATTATATTTCCATATGCATCATGTAAAGTTTCATTTAATGAAGTATTCCAAAAGATGCTTAAACACCTTGTATTTTGAATCCCTATTTGAATTCATGTCATTGAACATTTTCAATTCTTGTTGACATGAGATGCAGTATCACGTTTAATTTCCATACTTTTTGTTTTTTGGTTCCCACAGTCGCCATAACACCTTTTCTTTTATTTATTTTCCTCCACTCTTAGCATTATGAAACACCAAAACAATTAGTCACATGTTATTGATGTAAATTCTAATGTAATTAAATAATTTACTAACAAGATTAACTGCAAATGTGTGGCACAATAACAATTTTGAAGGGTAAAGGATTCCCTTGGATTTTTTTTGATTCGGCGTGAGGAGCTTGTCTGCTAGGTTTTCGTGCTTGCGATTGGCTCGTGATCACTGCTTTTCTCAAGGGTTTCGCCTTGAAGCATTGCTTCCCGGCCATGGCTACTCCAGGGGGAGGGGTCTCCCATCCCTCCTCTTCGGTTGAAGCCTTTCGAAGGTTGTTAGCCCCTCCTGGGACGAAACTGGCAACAAAGGAGGCCCCGAAATTTGTTAAGAAACTAGATTCAATTCCAGAAATTGCCTTTCCAGAGGAGCAATCCATCAAAATCGCCCTGGCACTAGCTGAAAGAGGTTTGGTTGGCCAGTTCACGGGGCTTTGGCCCTCCCCCAAAACCACGGATGACTGGATCCAGCGTAATTGGAGGCCTCACTTGAAGAATAGTGTCACCTGCTATCTGGTTGGTAGAGGATTCTTCATCTTCGAATTCATCTCAAAAGAAGATTGTGATCTTATCTTCCGAAGTGGCCCCTATTTCATGGGTTCTCAAGGACTTTACCTGAATAGGTGGACTCCGGACTTTGATCCTACTATTTATGTTTCGAAAGAGGTTCTGGTGTGGGTAAGGCTACCCAATCTGCTGATCCATTGCTGGAACCTTCAAGCCCTGGAAAAAATAGGAAATGCCCTAGGACGATTCATTAACAAAGTAGAGCACAAAGGCCAGTACTCCTGTGCTAGAATATGTGTTGAAGTTGATCTGGAGGCGGGGCTCCCAGAAGCCGTCAAACTCTCGGTAGGATCATGGACTCATTTCCAGAAACTCGATTATGAACAGCTTCCGTTTAAGTGTCGGATCTGCCATGAACATGGCCATTTCCAAAGTAACTGCCCAAAAACCCAGATGGCAGAAGAAAGTGAAGAGAAGGTCAAAAAAGGAAAGGCCCCAGGAAAGCCAATGGAAAAAAAGCTCCCAGCAACGCTCAGAAATCAGATCCCAAAGCTCCTCCGAAGAATCCCGTCCAGACTCAAGAGACTACTTAGCAGCCAGACACCACGGGCCGAGGAGCAAGTCCCTCGGCTGCGTATGCTCCAGAAGTACCTCCGGTTATTGTTATTCAAGATTCCTCGCCCACTAAAACTGCAACCCCAATGGAAATGCAAGACAATCCAGGTGTTAACTCATTGGAGCCAGGAGAAATCCAGCTAGAACCTGCGATCCCATTAGTTAGAAGCTCTCCCATCCGTGGAGACTCTCGAGATGCAGAAGCGGAACCGTCAGCCATGGAATCTGATCCAGGGGGAGACTCTGATGAAGGATCCACGGAGACCGGAAGCTCGTATGCAACCCCAATAAAGAAGCCAAGGGGCCAGAAATCCAACAAAAAGCAAAGGGAGGAAAGGTCTTATGCATATATTCTAAAAGGCTCCCAGCTAACTCTTAAAACTATGGTGAACACAAGATCCAAGCAAGGCCCGATCTCGAAAGGGGTCGTCCCCTCCAAAAGTAAATAATGCGGTACATCTCCTGGAACTGTAGAGGTCTTGGTAGTCCGCAGAAAGTTGAAGCAATAAAAGATCTAGTAAGAATCAATAAGCCAGAGATTCTACTTGTCCAGGAAAAAAAATGGAGGATAGCTCGGCCCTCCATGTAGGGAATTCATTCTGGAAAAAAGGCCCGGGGAAAGCTGTCAGCTCCAGGGGAGCCTCAGGAGGTCTAGCCACCTTCTGGGACTCCTCCAAGTATGAGCTAATCTTAGATCACAACACTACACACTGGATCTATACCAACCTCTTCCACAAAGATTCAAGTAATCATGTAAGTATGTTTAATCTTTATGTTCCAACCCTGTTAGCTGAAAAAAAAGCTTGCTGGGATTCTATTGTTTCGTTCTTAAGCCTCCAAAGTCCAAAGAACATTATTGTTGCAGGAGATCTAAATGTCACTCTAGTTGCAAATGAGAAAAAAGGTGGATCCATAGTCTGTGACCCTTCTCAGGAATGGGTTGAAGACACCATCTTAGGATGGGATCTAGTCGACATCAAACCTTCCAATGGAAACTTTACTTGGACTAATAAAAGAATAGGGCCAGGACACATAGCGGCCCGTCTTGACATATTTCAAGTCCATTCCTCCTTCCTCAACCTGGGGCTTCATGCTATGTCCAAAATCCTTCCCAATTGTATTTCCAATCATAAACCAGTCCTCCTTGAGCTCTCTGTTGAGGAAAATCTGGGTCCCATCCCTTTTAGGTTCAGTCCCCTTTGGATCCATGAAGAGGGCTTCGACCTCATTGTCTCTAACTCCCGGAGCAAAAAGGTCACTGGAAACCCTTCCTTTATTTGGGAAGTTAAGCTTAAAAGGCTAAAACATGATCTCAAGAATGGGGCCAAGTCTCTCCCCTCCCCGATCTCTTGCAGGAAAGATGCCCAAGATGCCTTGGAAAGCCATCAAATTCTCATGGAATCTGTTCCTATCACTGAAAGCATAATCCGGAAAGAAAGTACCCCTCAGAAAGATTATTATAAATCCTGCAGAGTTGAAGAAGAGTATTGGCGTCAAAAAATCTCGAAGCCTCTGGCTAGCAAGCGGTGACAAAAACACCTCTTTCTTTCATAAACAAGCTGAAGCTAGAAAAAACTTCAAAACTGTGAAGGAAATTACTCATCAAGGAAACCTGGTTAAAGATTTTGAAGGCATTAAACAGGCTGCTTTTTCCCACTTCCAAGACCTCTACACTGCTCCTAATGCTGATCCCATTGATACCAATGCTTACCCCCTCTCTTTGGTCCCCAAATTAGTCCTAGCCTCTGACAATAATACTCTTGATACTCCCGTTACTATGAAAGAACTCAAATCTGCTCTGGACCATATGAAACCTGACAATGCCCCTGCGCTAGATGGTTTCACAGCTAGATTTTACTCTAGATGCTGGGATATCATCAAATACCATCTGATGAAGATGGTCAGGAACTCTCAAATCCACCATAAGCTGGGAGGAAGCACAAACTCCTCTTTCCTGGCCTTGATCCTGAAGGAGATTGGTGCCTCCAATTTTTCTAGGTTCCGGCCCATCTCCCTTTGCAACACCGGATACAAGCTGGTTACTAAAATTATTGCCAAAAAGATTAAAAAAATACTGCCGAGAATCATTCCCGAGAATCAAGGAGGTTTCATAAAGGGAAGGAAAATTCTAGATAATGTGATTCTTGTTCAAGAAGCTATTCATTCCAGCTTCCTCCGAAAAGAGAAAGGCATGGTTGTAAAACTAGATCTAGCAAATTATTTTGACAGAGTAAATCATGATTTCCTTTTTGCAGTTATGAAGAAAATTGGTTTCTCCACTGAGCTCATTGGATGGATCAAAGGATGCATCTGTTCTCCTTGGGTATCCCCTCTGGTCAATGGAATGCCGACCAATTTCTTTCAGGTATCAAGAGGGCTCCGCCAGGGCTGCCCTTTGTCTCTGCTCCTCTATGCCATCCAGGCCTCCGTGTTCAGCTTCCAACTAAACAATTGTCTGCAAGATCTCTCCCTCCCTGGACTCCGCATGGCTCATAATGTAAAGGACATAAATCATGCCCAATTTGCAGATGATACTCTGCTGTTGGGAGGAGCTGGTGATCACTCTGCAAAGCACTTCAAGAAGGAACTAGATATCTATATTCAGATCTTAGGAAGCAAGATTAACTTGAAAAAAAGCAAAATATACTGCTGGAACTGCTCTGTAGCAGATATAGGAAGAACCTCAAGAGTTATAGAAATGGAAAGCTTGCAGAATTGGGACTCCTTCACATATCTTGGTGTCCCGATTTTTAAATCTGTTATCAAAACGAAGAACTGGAGCCCTATCGTGGAAACATTAAAAGCAAAGATCCAAAGGTGGGGGGCGAGCTAGCTCACCCTAGCTGGGAAAATTGTTCTGCTGAAATCTATTCTGTCCAGTATCCCAATTTACCAATCATCTATTCTGCTGGCCCCTTCTTCTGTCATCAGCAAGATTGAAAGTCTTTTCAAAAATTTCCTGTGGGAAGGAGGGAAAGGAAATGTGAAAAAGCTGCATCTTGTTAGCTGGGACAAATTCCAAAGACCCTATAGAGAAGGAGGCCTCCAAGTTAGAAGTATTCATGCTCAGAATTTAGCTATGGGAATCAAAATTCTCGGGAAGCTTGTCTCCGGGAAATCTAGCTGGAGCAAAAAGGTTCTGTGGAAAAAATATTTCTCCAGCCAGAGAATTCGCTGCCTAGACAAAAATCCAACTAGCAAAAATGGCTCTCCAATTTATAAGCTCTGTCTCAAAGCCCTGGATCACTTCAGATCCTCTTTGTATTGGGTACTTGGTAACGGGAAAAAAATAAATGTATGGGAAGATTCAATCCTCAGGGAAGAGCCTTTGGGGAAAAACTTTGAGATTCAGAATATAAAACAGTGGCTCAAGAACCAGCAGGTCTTCACTCTTTGGGAACTTTCTGACTGGGACAATGAAAACTGCTGGACAAATTGGAAGTTTGGTGACCTCCCCAATGTGCTAGAAGATGAGGCAAAGCTTCTGTCCAATCTCCTGCAAGGAAAAGCCCCCCTAAATCAAGCTACCTGTGATAAGAGAGGTTGGGGTTCAAAAACTGGAAATTTCATAGCAGCTAAAGGTTATCGGTCCATAATGACGATTCCTCATGCAGCTCCAAACCCGATCCAATGGAAGTTCGTTTGGTCCACCCTGTCTATTCCGAAAGTTGATCTGTTTTGCTGGAATGTGGTGCACAGAAGTATCCTAACAGTTGATAACCTAAGAAAGAGAGGCCTGGAAGGTCCCTCAAGATGCTCCCTGTGCAAGAGTGATGAAGAAAATATTGACCATCTTCTGCTGTCCTATCCTTTCTCCAGAGAAGTCTGGAAAGAAGCTCTTCCAACGAATTCTAATTTTATTATGCTAGCTTTAACTGCAGAGTTGTTTTCCAGATGGGTAGATTACTCCCCTTTTCAGCTCTCCAAAAATGACCTCCTCAAATCTGCCTGGATGCTTCTCCCTAAGTTTATTTTCTGGAAACTATGGCTTGAAAGGAACAACCGTCTGTTCAGGAATGTGGAAAGTTCTCCATCAAGGATCGTGATGAGAGCCAAAGCTCTACTTGGAGAAGCATTGGACCACAAGACTGATCTCTTGAATACTAGACCTATGGATGACAGAGAAACTTCTTGGCTCTCAGGCCTCGTCTCTAGTGCTCTAAAAGTCTCCATTATCAGAATTCCAACTCATGCTGATTAGGAAATAAGAATGGAAGAAGAAGATTTTCTAAATTGGAGACTCTCTCTACAGGTTCACTGTTTGTTTTTTGATGGTGCCTCTAAGGGCAATCTAGGACCATCGGGAGGGGGAGGAGTGATCCTCACGCCCTCAGGCTCCATTCAATCCTCCTTTGCTTGGGGGATAGGAGTGGATACTAATAATTTTGCAGAGTTTTATGCTCTGTGGCAGGGACTCCGACAAGCTCTAAGCCTAAAGATCCGAAATATCTCAGTCTTTGGGGACTCCAGACTCGTGATTCAGGCCATGCGATCGAAGTCTCGTCCCACCAACATCCACATGAACAGGATCGCCCAGAAAATTCATTCTTTAGCTGGCAAGTTTCAAACCATTAGTTTCTATCATGTACTTCGCCATCTTAACAAGCAAGCTGATCTTGAAGCCAATCATGCCTCGATCTTGAGCAAGAGCATCATCTCAATCAACGGAAATGATTCTTTCTGCAACATCCCGTGACTCTTCCTGGGCTGATTGCATTCTAGTTGATCTCTGCTTTGCTGTTCCTGTGCACATGTTTTCAGTCTCCTTCTGGTGATCCCTTGAACAATAGATTGGCCTGTTCGTTGTACAAGAGAAGTTCGTGGCTCTCCTGCCCTTCAGGACCCTTTTTATTCCAAGCTGTCAGCTTTTTCTCTCTGAAATTTGGACAGATCGCCTTCACCCTCCTCTGGCTTGATGGGAAAAGTTTGGTTTCATTCTTCAAAGCTCTGTGTAATGTCCGAGTAGATTTTTCACTTCATAGGGCCAAGCTATTTACAAAGAAGACTTTCTCTCCTTTTTCAAAGATGCAACGATTGTTTGGTGATTTTGGATGAAGATTATTAGCACTGGAGCTCACCTTAAGACCTTCTTTTACCCAATTTATCAGCTCGCCTCCAAGATGGTCTTCATTTAACCAAATTATCAGCTCTGAAGTTCTCTCCTATGCTTTGTGCTTGCGTCCACCTCTTTGACTAGCTATTGTATTGTTTATTTCTATATTGGCCGTTATGCCCTTTTGAATCAGCGCGTGCTAGCCGTTGTAAAAGCTGGGCTCCATTTTGTTTCATCTCAGTCCATCATTGGACTCTGCTTCTCTTGACTGAGCTCTCTGTTTTGCTCAGGGATTTCCTTTGTATCATAGCCCCGGAAGCTGATTTTTCGGTCATCTATTAACCTTCCCAACAGTTTTGGTCAAAAAAAAAAAACAATTTTGAAGGGTAAACAATGGACATTGATATAAACCAAGGAAATGAGGTCATTGTTTTTTTCATGCTCACATTTTCATCTCTCTAAATGTACTAAAAATACTTTTCTCCTTCGTATATAATTTTTAATTTTAAATAACTACAATTATGTGATATGACTATGAATTTAACACTAATTTTTATCTTAATTGTCATGCTCTATTCCGCCCTTGGCTCTGGGATTTAAATATATGACCCAAGGATCTATATCGTAGGTAGATCGTACACATGAGAATCTAGCTCGAGTGGACAAAACTCACCTAAGTTTAGCTCATCAACTGAATTGCACGCATCATTGCTCTCCTTGGTTCAATGAAAAAGGAATACTATGGCAATGATGCTTGCAATTCAGTTTATGAGCTGAACTTAGGCGAGTTGTGTCCACTCGACCTCGATTCTCAGGACTACGATCTACCTACGATATAGATCCTTGGGCCAGATATTTAAATCCTAGAACCCAGGGCGGAATAAAACAGGACGATTAAGATAAAAATTAGTGTTTTCAAAGTCATATCACATAATTATAGTTTTTTAAAATTAAAAATCACATACGAAGGAGAAACGTATTTTTACTATTTAAAACATTTCACTACATTTATGTAACTCTAATTCTGATCCTCAATTCCCACCCCCCCATTGCTGCTCCATTCCATCCCTATTTTGTGTTATGAAGAAGTAGTTTAATGAACATAATTTAAAAAAAAAATATCCATTTCTCAAACCCTTGGCCCCATGGTGGTTTGTACCAGGGACTTCTAGTTTCCAGGTAAAATGTCGAAAGGTTTATTGGTAGAATAAGCTGTCAATTTCATGATTTTTTAAAAAAAATTATAAGAGATTTATTATTTGCAGAGTTGGTTGAGGAAAAATTGTTGGAAAATTGTGTTGTACATTGCTATATCTATGGAATGGGTAGAATTGGAAATAAAACATGTAAGTATCTCTACTGTCAATCTCTGCATTTTTCCTCTAGATATTTAGTTGGAAGTCAATGAATGGCTGCCGTAGTTTTAAATTTTGTAGTATTTGATATTTCTAAAATTGTATTTCCAGCAAGAAAATAGTTTCCCTTTTAATGCTATGCCAACCCATTTGTTAAAGAAACATCTTCTTAAGAAGAGTCTATAGAGCTAGGCATTAATTCTACAAGTTTGTTATGCTCATATATGAATCAACAACTCTTAATATCTAGTTCTACATGCAAATTTAAGCATCATCATCATCATTTTTGTCCTTATGAAAATGCATACTAGATTTGCTTTCAAAAGAGAATATGCTTCGTATCAAAACTACAGGATAGTTTTGAGTTCAAAGAGATGCATATTCTATTATCTAATAACTACACTAGAGATGCTCTATGCCCAAAATTTTCATTAGTAGCTCGAAAGCAGTGTTTAGATGAGGTCCTCCTTGATAAATAAAAGGATTTTCCTGAATCCGTATTTAGGTGCAGGAAAATATTAGGTTCAAGCAATTGTATACATATTGGATATATTGTTGATAGGAATCAAATGATGTTGAAATTCCTTACCAACCATTGATGACATAAACAAGCTAGATGTTGAATTCTAATGAAAACACACAATGATACTACTTGAATACAAGCATAAAAAAATTAAATGCATGTAATTCACGGACTCTAAAATTATTGTTAAAGCCCCAAAATGAATCCGTGGCTTCACCATCAAGGTTTCACAACTATTGGTTAAATTTTTGAGTTATCATGCTAGGATGCATTGAAGGGTTTATTGGATCTACGCCATGGTCATTTTTTCACAAACAATTGTTTTTCCACTTGGTCACTGCACACAATATTCATAATCAATGTCATCTATACTATTGTTTAAAGCCATCTCTTTTCAACATAAAGTTCAATGTTTTTGTTAATATCTCTGGTCCAAAAAAAATTTAAACTTCATTAAATTTAGTTATAAGGAGGATTGTAAGGTCGCACATATGGGCCGTAACATATTATTATCACTACAAAAAAAACTTTTTTTTTAATGACTCGAGAGAGTTGGCATGTCATGTTTCTTTCACGAGTTTTATACATTTGATACATTCTTGATGTACTCGTGTCTAGAGGAAACATATTGGTAATAGGTTATAATTGTCAATTATGTTTATGTACACAGTTATCTATACAATGAGAGAGTTCTAATTATATTTTAGGTGAACTACGGAAAGAGTTTTTTTGTTCCCTAAACTTTGATGCCTCTTTAATAGTTTCAAAAAACTCAATGTAAAAATCAAAGGACACCTTCCCTTGTTACTAGTATATTTCACTATGGTTATGAGTATTATATTATTGCTCCTTCAATTGTTCTTCTTATGCATTTATATTCTTATCATTTATTCGGATATGAAAAATAAAAAAATTAAATTATTTATATTTATTACAATGTTGAGAATAAGTATCATTCTTCTTATTATGTTTTTATTTTATATTTCATTATTTTTTTATTCTTTTACTTATGTTTTTATTTTTATTTTTACATTTACCATCTTGAAAAAATTATAATTTCTCATTATCCCTTTATTCTTGTGTAATTTTTATTTCTACTTTTTATTCAAAATGTGTGAAAACAATTACTTAATGAACACTTATGCTTATTACTAGTTTTTTTCCTAATGAGGTAGAGGTCTTTATTCCTGTCTAATTTTTCTTTTAAATTCTCTTAGTTGGGTCCTTGAAGCCCATTTCTAAAATGTCCTACATGGGAATAATCTTCTAGATAGGGATTATGGTAGTTAGTGCCCACAAGATGTTGAGAAGCAGGGGGCTAGGATTTACTTCCTTAATTTTTTGCACTAAATATAAACGTGGTGAGCGTGCATATAAAACCTTGGTAGTGATGTACAATTTTTTTTTCTTCGAGTGTTTAATAGTAGCTCGATCGAGGGTTTGTTAGACCCTCGACCGAGGGTTTAATAAACCCTCAATCGAGCTTCAGACCTAGATCAAGGGCCTGAAAAATAGAGAATTATCCCTCTTACAAGAAAATCAATGTTTCTCTGTGTCTTCTAGGGGTGTAAACCGTGCCATTCTTGGAACATAACTGAGTGGAGTTCATACTGATAGATTCATCACTGAATCCTCTATCCATTGAGGTATCATGCATGCATTTTGGCATTCATATGGTTTTTTTTTAATTAGTTATAAAAATTACACTTAGAAAACCTGACAACAACTGCGAATCAACTCAAAGAAAAATCCACAGGGTAAAAAATACACATCCAAAAATTTCTTAAAAATGCACATCCCACACATCAACCTGTCCTCTTCAAAAGGGTATCTTTGGTTTTTCAATTTTTGAAAACAGCGAAAAAAATCTAGGATGGACACACATGTGTATAAAATGATGCTAAAATCAGATGTGGTCACTTTAGAAAAATAATAAATAATTGTATATTGCAAAATAAATTAACGAAAAAAATATGCAGACCACAGTTCATTTTGTGTAGATCATGCTCATATATATATATATANGAAATTCACAAGGCATATATGCGTTTCAAGGGCTTCTATCTAGCACATGAGTAAAAAATCAGGTTTTCATTGCCAAATTTGGCCAAAACATGTTACCCACCTTCATGGAATCACCCAACCAATTAGCCAAAAGTTTCAAAATCGCAAATTGATCGAGTGTGTATAGGAACTTTTCTAAATACTTGTCAGTAACAATTTATTTATCCCCATTACTTATGTTGTCAATGGAGTTTCATGTTTGACATATTTTTTTGCTTATATGTTAATTATATTTCGAAGAATCTCTATAAAATTCTATCATTTTCAATAGGGATAAACTTCAACTAAAATCCGAGAATGACGAATTTGTTAGCTATTCGGCATTGGAGAAGAAAAAATAACTTTATGTAAAACTTGTGCATGTAGAATTTCCATATGTGTAAGAAAATGAGAAATATTGTGTGGATTTCCTTTAGAAGGGTACTTAAGAGGATTATATTGAAAAGTTGGAAGGGGACAATAGACCTGGAATGAAAACAACATAGGGTACACTTCTATATAATATCGAAATGAATGCCACTAGATGACTATGAAAAATTTCTTCATAGGAGTGATTGTTCTTATATAGACTCAAATCCTAGGACTTTAGACTCATGCTAAGATATTGTTTTAAAGTGTGATATATGTTACTTGGATGTTCAAAAGTTTTGATTCTTAATCAATCGAAGTACCAAACAATCAGTGTAATTCCCAGTTTGGAGAAAAACAAAAATACGTGCACACTCATTAGGATTTTTTATATTTTATTGTCTAGTGACTATAGTCAATATTGGCCTACACTTCTTGTGAAACATTGCATGTGTTTCGGTCACTGGAGACTTTTAATTCCATGGAGCATATGCATGGATGAAGATTAATACCTAGTGTTAGCATGCACCATATGATATTACTTCAATTTTCTGTTGATCAAAATATTTGAGGATTAGCCTCCAGTTAATATATAAGATATGAGCATCCTATGTTTGAACTATTAAGTTGTAAACAAATAACGTAAGTGAAAGGTAATGCAGGTGATGGGCCATAATTGTTCTTTTTTTTCACGTGATTTAGTAGTGTATTAATATGTGGTTTCATTATTGGTTTTGATTATCATTTTGATGGAAGTATTCAGAGGTTTTTTGAAGGGTGGTACTTCAAAGTGTCCCTACCAGAACATAAGGAGAGTTTTTGTTTCATGTATGCAACTAAGGATCCAACCATTTCTTAGAGACCACCCAATTTTGAAGAGTTTTTAATTGGGCCAAAGTTTTCTGGAATAGGATCTTAAATACTAGGTCCAAAAGAGAGTATATTTCCAAAATACTCAAATGAAGTGAACACAATTTTTGGGTTAGTGAGTCTTATCCATTTTTTATTCTCATAGAGTTTCATGTTAATTTTTTATATTTATATTCCATGTTAGTACTGGTAAATTTGGTGACATATCTTTGTCATTTCAAATGAAACTTATCATTTTCCCTTAATAAAAAATAAACATTGAAATTGTCAATGGTTTCCAGGTTTGGTGTTTTGGAAAATGCCACAAAATAAATCTGTGAATGTATGGATATTCTCTTGAAACATCCTTGTACACAGTTCTTTTAAATAATTACAACAGGTACTTAGAGTTGAGTGGTTGAATACGTTGTACATTTCACTCAAATGGTTGATAAAACCATATCCTTAGGTCTTCTCCTCTTCTTGCTATCTCAGTTTCTTTTTTCAGAATGAAGGAAATACGAATATTCTATCTCATGTTGGGAAATATATCAACATAATTCCTCTTGTTCAAAGATTAAGTTTTCTTGTGATCATTTTTTCAATGATTCCAACATGAAGCATCTTTGAAAGGGGGGACTTGTCATATATTTAATTAGTATGTATTATCCCTCGGTCCATTTTTTTCCCTAAGAGTAACAAGTAGGAGTTCTTTTATTAAAAAGTGGTGGAATTATCTTTATTGTATAAAAGTACATTAAGCATGTAAACTTCATCGAACTGATTTGATTACCCTTACTGTACAAGGAAGGATAGATCCTAGTGATCAAAATTTCTGCTATGTGTTGACTTTATTTCCTTTACAAGAAGACATGAATAGATCCTTATAAACATGTTACATAATAATTGAAAAAACAAAACATGAGTAAAATCTTAGGAGTAACTCTTTGTTTTTTTAGAGTTAAAGGAATTCCATAGGAAGGATTTCACCAACAATTTCCTTATATGTGAAGAGTGATCTCTAGACACTCAAAGATATGTCCCTTGATTCTTCATTTACCCTGCACTTTTGATTGGATTTCTTCCTTGAGTTAGTGGAGGTGGGTTAAAGGGGATGCTTTTTCAAGTTTATTGAGGAGCCAACATGAAAGCATACTAATACTTATTCATTTACTTTCTAGCCCTTTTCTTTCACTACCATGAAAAGTTTTGGATCATTTTTTTGTTTTGTTGCTCTATTTTAGGCCATTGTTGTTATTCCCTTGTTTTGGAAGGGGTCTTAGCGTGGGTGTCCTGTTGTTTTTCTTATTTTGGTGGGGTGGATTCAAGAGTTTGTGCAACACTTTCGTACTCCATTCTCATCAGTAGTTTCAAATACTACTAGATCTCCTAGATCTTGAATTGATTGGAATTGGAGGGGACGACCTTGAATGTTCTCTTGTTTCTTGTCCAGGTAGGTTTTTTCTTTTCTTTCCGTTGATCACATTCCTAGATTCATTATAATTGGTCATAGTGATTTGGTAATTTTTCTTGTGAGGGGAAAATGGGTATTCTCGGTGATTTAACTATTGAGGAGGAGTGGATTGTAGGAAGTACCTTGAAATATGAAAATAGACATGGAACAACTTACATTTAAAGGGGAACTATTCATAATTTAGGTCTTGATGAAAACACTTCCCAACAGGAGAGAGATGGCCTATGAGAGACTTCCCAAAGGGTTATTTTTTTTTATTAATTTATAGTTGATTGTCGATTTTCCAACATCTAAGGAGTGACAAATGTCGTCGGATATCCTCCCAATCTGACGATGATGCTACACTTCTGAAATATAGCATCTGTTGGAATTTCGACTCTTAGCATTAAAATCCGACGAACATTCCATACAAACGACGACTTACGTTTGACGATGATTTCATACTTGATGTCGCAAATTTGACACCAAATGGATGTAAGATTTTTCCTATTTAAGATGATATGCTGTCGACATTCTGACGGGGTTCGGAATGGATTCGAAAAACCAACGACGAGAAGCCGTCGAAAAATTGAAAACATGTTGATGATACTATGTCGAAATTTTGATGGGGTTTGAAATGGTGTCGAAACCGACAAATTCCCACCGATGAAAAAAAAACTGTTGTTGTCAAATAGCAGACATGTCTCTGTTGAATTTCTAACATTAAAGCTGGCGTATTTCAAGCTAAAATTATGTTATGAGAACTTAAAAGTACTGATGCAACATGTTGTTTGGTCGTAATTAGTCCTTACATATATATCTATATATCTATGTATTCCCATGTTGATATGATTAGGTCATGAAGTGCTTGAGGTGCACCTAGGTGGTTCTCCTTTACTGGTAGAATGTAGGTTTAACATGGATGCTCTATGTGCCTTGTTTTGTTTTGTGCAGTACAAAAGAGATGATCTCGATACGATGAGATAAAGGTAGGAGATGTAGGTTATTTCCATGGAAATGTAAATAATGTCTTGTATAGTTCCTATGAGATGGATTGCTTGGGATCTGATGAATACCTGGATGAGGACTAGGCCTACACCCAACTTGAAAGAAAGTTGGCTCTCTAGAAACTTTCGATGACAGATAATACCCTTTGAAAATTGATAATAGGATAATGATGGTATTAGCTATGATGATGACTCTATGACATCGTTATGATGACTCCGTGATGAATAATTGACCAGATGTGTTGATGACTATAGAAGAGAGAGAATACCTTCCTAGTTAAGAGGGAGTTTTGATGTATTTGTAACTTCGGAATATATTCTGATGTATATTATCATTGTTTGTTGTTGTACCCACATTGGAGATATGTTTTCCTCCTTGCGAGATGTATTTATTGTGTCTAGACCTTGATGTACAACCTCCATTGTAATTCAAGGCAATAGTCCCTAGTGTAACATCATGTAGTGTGTATTGGAGTCTCTCCAGGATAAGTCGGCCATGTTAGTGAAACAAGTTGTCCCTAGTCATGTAAAAGGTTAGTCACTTGAAAGGTATAAATAGGGAGGCTATCTCCCTCATCTATTCACACCTCACACTCTCAAGTTCACATGAGAAAGAGAGAGAAGGGAGGAGAGATATATAGCTATTGAGTACTTCTTATTACTGGGTTTGATCATCTTATGACATAGTCTTTGTGATTGTACTATTATGAGGACGTTTCTGGGGTTTTCTCCTTTATGGTTTCCCCGGTGAAAATATTTGTGACTTGTGTATCTGTTATATCTTATGCATATTGTTGTACTTGTTATTCTTTTATACAAAGATCCTACTTAAGCTAATAAGATCTAAGAAAAACTAAAAGGTAATAGTACACAAAAAAATATTTTATAAATGTTATTTTAAGTCTCCCTAGGTAGGTCGGCCCTAATAAGAGACCCTGGTTGACCTAGTTATGAAATTAAGTAACTCACCTAATGAATATAAATAGGTGAGGCACCTCTCTCATTCTCACACACTTTACACTCAAGGATTCCGCAAGAGAGAGAGAGAGAGAGAGAGAGAGAGAGAGAGAGAGAGAGAGAGTATTGTGGAAGAGGAACAACTATTATTGTTCTTGGGTTTTTAAACTGTACTTAGTCAACTTCTATATAGAGGATTTTTTTCTTTGTTTTCTCCCCTATGAGGGTTTCCCTAGATAAATATTTCTGTTCCTTTTGTGTGGCTATGCTTTTCTTTCTTTCAGTGATTATTTGCTTATGGTTATAATGTTATGATGCTAAATGTTTTTAGATATTGTATAACCATAAAAATTATAACATGGTATCAGATCCATCCTAAAAGAAGTCTTTGTGAATCAAAACACTCCTACAACTACAGCTACTGGAAATTAGGGTTTCATGCCTCAAAAACTCTAGCAGGAAAAATGTATTCATATTGGAATTTTAGATATAACTCAAGTTTGGTGAAGGATCAGGAGCTGAAAATTTTACAGGATGAATATGAAATCTAGGTGTACCTTGTGTGCACATTTCAGACCCATATTCGCTATAATTTAGGAGATATGATTCCTCCAAATTAGGGTTCCACCCCCTTCTAGAATACAGTCATAAACATGTGACATAGGGAGAATTTCTATTTCTAGGGATAGGAAGGTCCAAATGAAATTTCACAAGATTTTGCAAATAGGCCATTGACTGTAGATTCTGCGGTCCAAGTTTTAGACGCCAAAGGTGAAACTGTAATATACCAAATGTATATTACATTAATTAATTAAATATTATTAATTATTAAATTAGGTTATTAATTATTTATGTAAAAGTCGACATTAGAATGACACGTCATTGAAAGGCGTCTCTTCATAAATATATAAGCCACATGAACTTATTGTAGAAATCATCATTCAATTTATAAAACATATGTATTTATAAATAATATCTACCATGTAAGGTTTTAACTTTACAAGTTGTATCGGAGTTGTTTTACGGTGGCCTGTGGTCAAATTTTTTTTACGGTGGAAAGAGAAAAAAGGAACAAAAAAAAGAGAGAAAATAAAGTGTAAAACCACACATGTCTTTAAAGAAAACAATATGTGGTTTAGAAAAAGAAAAAGTAAAGGAATTTAAAAAAAAAAGGCTAAAAAAGAAATATATAATAATAATAATAATAATATTATTATTATTATTTTTAAATAATAATAATAATAATTATTATTTAAAGTAATAAAGAACTATATATAAAAAATTATATATATAGTTAGGAACAATAATTATTAATTAACTAAAATAATAATAATAATTATTTTTCCAAAATAAAAAAGGAAAAAATTCAAAATATTATTGAATATTTTCACAAACTGGAATCAATATGTTTCCAACATTCAATGAAATCATGTATGGCCACAAGCCGAGAAGTATTATTGAATCTAAACTCAAAGAAATTGAAAAGAGATGCCTTAAGGAAGAGGAAACATACCAAAAATTGAAAATGATCGTATTAGAAATAACAGAAGAAATAACCAGGAGAAAAAGGAAAGGAATACGACAGAAATGACGAAGAAAATAAAGATAAAAAGGACATGCATGGAATTCATAATGTGGAAGACCAAAATGAATCTACAAAAGAGGTTGTTGTGAATGACAGTAAAAAAAACAATCATATAGTTCAACATATTAATGAACCTGAAGAAGAAGCACTAGTTGAGAATAACACTAAAAAAGACAAGGTGTTAGATACGCTAGAAATGAATAAACATTAGTTATATAACGTGTAATGTCCCTTTTCAGAAATTTGAGTAAAATGACCAATTTTTCACCTTTTTCCTTATTTCGACCTTTGACTAGTTTTGATGTCTAGGTCTCCAAATTGGACCAAATCCTCCCAAATATTCTGAGAAGGTATATGACTGATATTAATACTTTAATATGATTTTCAAGGATTATTTATGACCCTCCAAAAAATTCTACAAGCTGGTTTAATATTCTAGCCAAGGTGGGAGTTCTTACTAGCAATTTGGGGTTCCAATTCCCCTAGGGTAAATGCTGAAAATGGCTTTCCAAACGCTCCCAAACCCAATCAAATTTATGAAAAGAGGTAGAGGATTTTTCAGGTACATTATTAAGGCCTCATGTGCATCATTATTCAGTTTATAAATACTGTTATAACCCTCTCCAAAACAGCTACAAAATCACTAGTTTGACCCCTGGGGAAATGGCACCAAATCTTCTCCAAATGCAAATAAACTGAGTAAGATGACTTTAAATGCTTACGTGATGGATATGAAAATTGTAATAATCATAAATTTAAATTAATTCATCATAATTATATCAAATAAACATTATTTCAATCGAAATCATCAACATTACAGTGGCATACATCAATATAGTGGGGAAATGGTCATCGTTTGCTCATTAATAATCACTTTTACATACAAAAATTTGGTATTTAGACCTGATAATTTCTGAATATGAATAATAGAGTATATTAAAATTATTACAATTATAAATTTTCCATGATAATCTCTCTCAAAGAGTACAATAGCTCACCCAAAGCGCAATATCAATAGAGTGGGGAAATGGTCATTATTTGCTCATTAAAAATTGGTTTCACATACAACCATTTGATATTTCGACCTGAGAATTTATGAATATTAATAACATATTATATTAATCTTATTAAAATAATAAATGTACCATGATAATCTCTCCCAAAGAGTACAATAGCTCACCCAAAGCGCAACCCTCCATGAGGAAGAATATGCAAGAAAAACTAGGATTGGTTGAGAGAATGGGTTGCACTAGAAGAAACCAAGAGATACCATGTATATTACAACTAAAAATACAAACTCCATTAAATCTCCATGAAATACCTGAATGGCCTCTCCAAACACCAAATTGGATGGGAATCTTTCACCCTCAAAATTGGCTAAAGCAAGAAACTAGGCATCCACTAGCTCTCTCTCTTCACAAATGAAAATTTCTCAAATTATCAAAATATCCCTTAATTAGTTTTTCTTAAAATTTATAAATTTTCCAAGCTCTATATGGGTCTAATTCCTTCCAAGATATGCATTCTGACTCTAGTTGGTGTAGGAATATATTAAACCCACTCACAACTTAGGATAAAATAATTAATCATTATTTGATTAATTATTCACCCACTAGCTTAATTAGTTGGCATCCACTTGCACCTTAAAGTCAATACATGCCATCTATATCCTAGGAATGATTTATTTCTGATTCTGGGTTGATCCAGAATTAGTATACATGACTTTACAGCAGATTCTGCTTTTTCTGCTTTTTCCTGTTTTTCTATGGATAAGATAAAAGCTAGTCAACTAGGAAATTGGGAGCTTTTGTTTCCAACCCATCCTCCATTAGTTTTTCTCCACTTTCTAAGATTAGCATGTTATTTCCATCTCCTTGAAAACTCACTCATGATTTTTCCAACTCGTGAGGTCCTTGATAGATTTAGCAAGTGCTTTATCCACCTATGGGGGTTTGCTATATTTTGGTAAGTCAGCCTTTTTGAGCTTTATGAGTTGTTTCCATACAATTATAATTTCCTATGAGGGATGTACTATTTATGTACACTATTATTCATAATTATTCAATGGAAGGATACACACCAATATTCATCTCTTCATTCATGTGATTCAGTCTCTTTTCTTCTCTCTATTTTTCCTGTGTATGCTTTGTGAGAATTCTTAGTAGCAAGATCTATTTCCTGTGCTTCTTCTTATCATCATTACACATAGAATTGATCTATTATTTATACATGGTATCAGAGCTACAAGGTTGATCAAGTTCTACAGAGTTGAGGAGCGCTTCCAGTCTCCTATCCCTCTCTGAAGAAGAGCTTGTCTAGCTTAGAAGATTTTCTCCTAGTTTGTTTTGCAGGTTGCAGAGAGTATCTCTTAGAGAATATCAAAAAATTCAATATGGATTCAAAAGTTCCTCTACTATCTCCTTTCAACTATGCTGATTGGAAGCCAAAGATGAGTGCATACTTGAAGAGGCAATGTCTCTTTGATGTCTCCATTGGTGCATTGAGTGAACTTGAGTCTTATGAAGAGAAGATTGATTGGCTAAATAATTGTGATAGAGCTTATGGAATTATGTGTTTGGGAATGTCCCCAAATATATATCATCTCATAGATTCTGCTGAATTTCCATTTGAGCTTTGGAAAATTTTGGACAAAGCTTTTGGTTTGTAGGAAATTGAAGATGAAGCATGGAGCGAACCTAGCATCTCCTCTTGTTCTCTCTCTCAAGATTTCTTGGCCTCTACATTCTCTGATGAAGTTGATCATGATGAATAAGTTTCTCATACAGTTCATGTTGCTGCTGCCCTCTTTATTCCTCCTTCAATGAAGAAGCAAATATTGAAGAGCCATCTTTTTCTGTGTCTCTCGAAGGTGATTTTTCTTCTTGTGATACTATTGATGAAAAAGAAGTAACATATGGAGATGCTGCTGATATTGATGTTGATTATGATCCTATAACCCATTCATTGTTCTCTCAATCTCCTGTCTTAGATTCTGAGATCTATGTGCCAGATTCTTCACACCTTTTGCATACCTCTCTCATTGATGGTGCAAAACCCAGTGACTTCCAGGATGTTTGCTTAGCCACATCAAGCCTTATTTGTGTTAGACCACTTACCTTAATTGATCTCATGTGCTTCAGGATATCCTCCTTTATTCTTAGCATCAATACTCAGATCCTTCTTGAAGATTGTGAACATCCCATTATTTCCTCCTTTCATACAGAGGATTCATTACCAGTGTATTCCCATGAGTCTATTGATATGCTTATATGTGATCCTTTGGATTTTGATTTAGAAGCATATTTTCAGGTTGATACACATATAATACCACCATCCATACCATCTACCATATCTCTGAATAATCCAAATACTATACAAATCCCAAGCTCACTAGTTGATTCCTCATTGGTCTCTTATGCAGTGATATTTATCTTACATGATTTGAAGTCTTTCCTAACTTTCAGTGGCTGGTTATCCATGAACTTAGTCATATATGGACTGATATTAAATATGTTTGGATCTGTTCTAAACACTTATGGTTCAGATCTTATGCCCATCCATCATTCAGATTTTTACACCTATCAGTTTTCCCTAGTTGCTCATAATTTTCCTAGTCTAGCCCTATATCCTCATGGAGCCATTGAAGCCTTTGTCCTTGCTGTTCCATATGTTAATATTTTTGATATACCAGTGTTTTATCATCCTCATATCAGATCTATATAGGTGCTACATCAGATTGGAAGATTGACATGTGATTCACATCACAATTTTGCAGCTATTCAGGGAATTGGGTGTGAAATAAATTGCCTTTTTTTTGTACTCTTTGGAAAGGAGTATGCACAAATATCTTTTCCATTTCAGATTATGTTTGCAGATCAGAGTTTTACAGCAGAAAGAAGCATTCAGATAATGCTCCTACTTCATCAGTTGATGAGATACAAGGAGTCTCTCCTCTTCCTTCTTGCAGGTTCTACACTCCAGCGCATGATCATGGAGTCCATGATTTCTTCAGCAAGTCCTTCATCCAGAAGCAGTTCAGTCAGCTCATTAAAGTGAAGATGAAGATATGTTGAAGACATATTATTCAAATTGTGTGCCTTGTCCTGTCTTGAGGGAGGATTTTCCCCATGTGGTTTTGCCTCTTTCCTCACATTTCTGGACATAATAATTGTTAAAGGGTGACCATATCCTTGTTGCTGGGCCCTATATGCATCCATATGCATGCATATTTTTTGTCATACCATCATAAAGTCAGACTTATAGGGGGGTGTAGGAATATATTAAACCCACTCACAACTTAGGATAAAATAATTAATCATTATTTGATTAATTATTCACCCACTAGCTTAATTAGTTCGCATCCACTTGCACCTTAAATTCAATACATGCCATCTATATCCTAGGAATGATTTATTTCTGATTCTGGGTTGATCCAGAATTAGTATACAGGACTTTACAACAAATTCTGCTTTTTCTATGGATAAGATAAAAGCTAGTCAACTAGGAAATTGGGAGCTTTTGTTTCCAACCCATCCTCCATTAGTTTTTCTCCATTTTCTAGTATTAGCATGTTATTTCCATATCCTTGACAACTTACTCATTCTTTTTCCAACTCGTGAGGTCCTTGATAGATTTAGCAAGTGCTTTATCCACCTATGGGGGTTTGCTATATTTTGGTAAGTCAGCCTTTTTGAGCTTTATGAGTTGTTTCCATAAAATTCGACTTTTCTATGAGGGATGTACTATTTATGTACACTATTATTCATAATTATTCAATGGAAGGATACACACCAATATTCATCTCTTCATTCATGTGATTCAGTCTCTTTTCTTCTCTCTATTTTTCCTGTGTATGCTTTGTGAGAATTCTTAGTAGCAAGATCTATTTACTGTGCTTCTTCTTAGCATCATTACACATAGCATTGATCTATTATTTATACACTCCATGAAATACCTGAATGGCCTCTCCAAACACCAACTTGGATGGGAATCTTTCACCCTCGAAATTGGCTAAAGCAAGAAACTAGGCATCCACTAGCTCTCTCTCTTCACAAATGAAAATTTCTCAAATTATCAAAATATCCCTTAATTAGTTTTTATTAAAATTTATAAAGTTTCCAAGCTCTCTATGGGTCTAATTCCTTCCAATATATGCATTCTGACTCTAGTTGGTAAGAGATTCCAAAGAATGCCACTTGTACAACAATTCCTAGTATCCCACTTCCACCAAATCACATGTGGAATCATCTTAGCTTCCCTAACTCCCTTGAGCTCCATATTGGAGATATGTTTATCCCTAACATGTAATATATGTCATATGTCATTCTTCATATCTTATTTGTGTCATAGGTCTCATTTCATCTTCATCATTGTTGTCATAGAGCTAGGGAATCTAGTCCAAGTGTCTCACTAGATCCAAAATGACTCTTCCTCTCCCATGTAAGTTACATTTATTTAAAAATTTGACCTATGATGCATATTTCTAGGTGTATTAGCCTTCTAACTCATTCAAGAACATTTATGCTTCCCATGGATTCAAAATTGCAAGAGGAGGATTCCATGTGGCACAGAAATTCTAGCTTGTGTGGGCCCCATAATCTCCATGTGTCTCCATGCTCCATTTCCACTTCAATTTTCTCTTGTATTTATTTAATTAAATCCATTATTAAATATTTATTCCATTATAATTTCTTAACATCATCTATTAGCTCCCTTATTAAAATTCCAAATGTATCCATCCAACCTAGGAAACTAGTAGGATTGATGGAATTGTCCTGCTATGCAATTATTTAAAATGGGGACATTATAGTCCTTCCCACCCAAGATTGCTTTTCCTCAAAAAATTTAAGATTTTTATGCTGCAAAATATTCATATTCCCAAGTGTCATCCTCATTTGGTACCCCTTCCCTTGCACCAAGTGCTCTCTTATGCTTTTGCTCATTGATTCTCTTTAGTTGCAACTTGAGTAGTGGCACTCATGTACTTGAATTTTGTGTTCCCAAATGTAAATATATGTGGATTATGCATATTGATATATCCTGTAACATCACCACTAACACCAAAATAATTAGTCAAATCCATAAAAAAAAAAAATTGTGCAAATAATCTTTACCTCCATATTTTGGAAACCTTTTCTGAACTTTCACCCCTTTTTGCTTCTATATAATTCCTTAAAGTTGGTGCTGAGTTACTAAACTTTGAGTTTCTTAATATTCCAAGAAAAATTCAAAGAGGAACCACCATGCTTGTTTCTGCACTACTCTGATTACAATCATCTTTTCAAGTTGTGAATCAATCTCCAATGCTGCTTGTTGCCCCCAAAATTGAAACCAATGAAACCAAAAATGATCCCAGGGTCCCATATGATCCTGATACATGCATGGTGTGAAATTTCTATGATGAAATTCCATGAACACCAAGCATGTAAAAATTGAATCCATCTCTCAAAGGGTCTCCCACATAGGAAACTCGAACACTTCTCTGCAAAGATGAACTCAAACAACTGAAGGTTGGTTTGCTTTCTCAAACCAACAATCGACTGCTACTCCAAGTGAAATGAAACCAAGAAATGCCGGGATCCCATTGATTTCATTGCACCCTTACAAACATCATGAGTACAAAATATAGATCATGAAATTACATATCAACATCATACAAATGTATATCAAGAAGGTACCTCATCAAAGAATCATGAAAGTGCTTGTACATCCAAGTAAGTAGATCACCATGTGGCCTATACACACAAGCATCAAGTATTATATCATATATTCCCCAATGACATAGGAGAGGATCCCATTTCCCATAATTCTGCTCCAAAAATATATAAAGTGCATCAATATAATCATCCATGTGTTCTTTCATCCAAGAAGTGAATGAAGAACCTCCACCAAAATGTGACCCAAATAAGGAGCAAAGAAAACATGAAGACTTCAAGTGGCTCAAAGAAGTCTCATCAATACACTCATGAATATGTATATCATCATGAAATAACAGAGTATGTTTATGCCAACAATAACGTTCTTCAATCATACATATCTTCACCCAAGTGTGGGATGAAGTTACTCCAACATCAAATGGACTAGGCAAGGAGTAAGGAAAATCATGAGTCTTCAGGTGACTCAAGTGAATACCATAGGTGCATCCATGTAGATGTGTATCATCATAATGTAAAAAGGGATGCTACTTCAAATGTAAATAATATGGTTCTATAATCATGTCATCATCAAAAGGAGAGATATAATTCCATACTCTTCATGTGGAACCATAAAAAATAAACTTTCACCCATACTTCATTAGGATGAATGCTGCAAAATTTGGAAGTGTAGGATGTAGGAGAAAGAACCAAATCACCCAAATGATTAGAAAGTGAAAATTTTTCATCATGTGAAGGTTCCATAGAGGTAGGATTATGCACCTCCCTTAAAAGTTCAAAACTTTCCTCATGGGTTGGCTCTAAGGTAGTGGAATCATGCACTTGTCCAAAAAGTGTGTAACCATTTTCAAGAGGCAACTCAAGTTCCTCTTCCTCCACAACAAGTGATTGGATCTCATCAATATGATATTCAAAAACATAAAGAACCTATAATTTTACATGTCTCTCATGATCCCTCATGTCATGAGAATCCTCCAAGCAATCTACCATATTACAATTTGAAACATAGGAGGAAGAACAAGTATCTTGCAACCTCTCAAGAAGTTGCTCAGTTTGAGTTGTGAGCTTATGATTATCCTCATTATTCTTCAAGTATGCATCGTATAAGAATTAATTAAGCTAAAAAAAATGGTTTCTATCAAAAATCAAAGACATGAAATGACCTTTGATGTGGCACATTTCTATTTGAATCTTCTCCATTCCTTTAAGGAAGGATGTTTCCTCCAATGAAGTAGCTCTCCAACAAGAATTTGACACTAATGTTTAAGTGTCATGGAGTATGCTAAGGGATGCTTGCATCTTATTTTCATTCATATTTAAGGACCCTTCAAGAAAAAGAGTTTCTGTTTGAGGAATATCCTCTTCTTCTTTATTCTTGATTTGATAAACTTCTTGAAACTCAAGTGGTGATGGAGAAGTTGACCTTGGTTCTTCATTAGCTGCTACAATTTCTTCATCTTTATGCTCATGAGAAATTTGGATTGCAAGAAAATTTTCAAATATGATCCCCATGTCACCAACATAGAGTTGTGAGCACCCATCAGTAGGTACTCCTTCATAGTTCAAGCATCCATCAGTAGATGCTCTTTGTTTTTCACAACCCCCATCAGCAAGGATTGTGAGCTTATCTCCACCTTCCTCTTTATGTTCTTATCTGCAATCACCTTGAGATAATTGATGCTCCACTTCATGAGTCTCTATTCCTTCCTTTAATGATGTATATAAGTTATTTTCATCTCCTTTAGAACAAAATTTCTTCCGCATATTCCATGTGATGTCTGTAAAAGTGTTTATAACTTCCTCATTTATAGTGTAGGATAAATCTTTGCTCTTTTCACAAGTAGGCTGATTTTTCTTTAATGAGTTCAGATGTTCCTTCTTCTGCATAAATCCATACTAGTTCTTGGAAAGAATACCTCTCATTAATATCCCCTCTCAAATTTCGATACTCTTGGAAGCATGCCTCAATATCTATGGTTGTAATTTCTTCTTTCGTTGACCAGGGAGGAAGGAAAGTAGGCATTGTGGGTCTATTGTGAAGCCAAGACATGCCTGGAAATTTTTATTCAATTTATGGTCTTAATTCACAAGCTCCAAGGCCATGCTATGATACCACTGTAATGTCCCGTTTTGGAAATTTTATTAAAATGACCAATTTTTCACTTTTTTCCTTATTTCGACCTTTGATTAGTTTTGATGTCTAGGTCTCCAAATTGGCCCAAACGATCCCAAATATTCTGAGAAGGTATATGAATGATATTAAGACTTAAATATAATTTTAATGGATTATTTATGACCCTGCAAAAAATTCTTCAAGTTGGGTTAATATTC
Source organism: Pseudotsuga menziesii (assembly GCA_001517045.1). NCBI lineage: Eukaryota > Viridiplantae > Streptophyta > Pinopsida > Pinales > Pinaceae > Pseudotsuga > Pseudotsuga menziesii. The sequence goes on from LPNX010483343.1 coordinate 206,870, forward strand.
TGGCCAAGGTGGGAGTTTTTACTAGAAATTTGGGGTTCCAATTCCCCTAGGGTAAATGCTAGAAATGACTTTCCAAATTCTCCCAAAACTACTCGAATTTATGAAAAGAGGTAGAGGATGTTTAAGTTAAATTATTAAGGCCTCATTTCAATCATTATTCAGTTTATAAATACTATTATAACCCTCTCCCAAAAAACTACCAAATCACAAGTTCGACCCTTGGGGAAATGGCACCAAATATTCTCCAAATGAAAATAAATTGAGTAAGATGACTTAAAATGCTTAATTTATGGATATTAAAATTGTAATAATCATAAATGGAATTCCATTCATCATAAATATATCATAGAAACATTCTTTCATTCGAAATCATCAACATTACAATGGCATACATCAATATAGCAGGGGAAATGGTCATTGTTGGTTCATTGATAATCACTTTTACATACAACCATTTGGTATTTCTACCTGAGAATTTATGAATATGAAGAATATATTATATTAATATTATTAAAATTATGGATATTAAACTTGTACTAATCATAAATGGAAGTCCATTCATCATAAATATATCATAGAAACATTCTTTCATTCGAAATCATCAACATTACAATGGCATACATCAATATAGCAGGGGAAATGGTCACTATTTGCTCATTAATAATCACTTTTACATACAACCATTTGGTATTTCTACCTGAGAATTTATGAATATGAAGAATATATTATATTAATATTATTAAAATAATAAATTTTCCATTATAATCTCTCCCAAAGAGTACAATAGCTCAACTAAAGCGCAGTATCAATAGAGTGGGGAAATGGTCATTGTTTGCTCATTAAAAATCACTTTCACATACAAACATTTGGTATTTAGAAATTAAACTTTATGAACATGGATAAAATATTATATTAATCTTATTACAATCATAAATGTACCTTGATAATCTCTCCCAAAGAGTACAATATCTCACCCAAAGCGCAATCCCTCCATGAGCAAGAATATGCAAGAAAAACTGGGAATGGTTGAGAGAATGGGTTGCAATAGAAGAAACCATGAGATGCCATACATATTACAACTGAAAATACAAAATCCATTAAATCTCCATGAAATACCTGAATGGCCTCTCTAAACACCAACTTGGATGTGAATCTTTCACCCTCGAAATTGGCTAAGGCAAGAAACTAGTCATCCACTAGCTATCTCTCTCTTCACAAATGCAAATTTATTAAATGATAAAAATATCCCTTCATTATTTGTTCTTGAAATTTATAAAGTTTCCAAACTCTCTATGGGTCTAATTCCTTCCAAGAGATGCATTCCAACTCTAGTTGGGAAGAGATTCCAAAGAATGCCACGTGTACAACAATTCCTAGTCTCCCACATCCACCAAATCACATGTGGAAGCATCTTAGCTGCCCTAAATACCTTGAGCTCCATATTGGAGATATTTTAATCCCTAACATGTCATATATGTAAGATTTCATCCTTCATATCTGATTTGTGTCATAGGTGTCATATCATCTTCATCATTGTTATCAAAGAGTTAGGGAATCTAGTCCAAGTGTCTCACTAGATTCAAGATGGCTCTTCCTCTCCCATGTAAGTTAAATTTCCTTCCAAGTTCGACCTATGATACATATGGGCAAGTGTATTAGCCTTCTAAATCATCCAAGAACATTTAGGCTTCCCATGGATTCGAAATTGCAAGAGGAGGATGCCATGTGGCACATAAATTATAGCTTGTGTGGGCCCATAATCTCCATGTGTCTCCATGCTCCATTGCCACTTCAATTTTATCTTGTATTTATTTAATTAGATCCATTATTAAATATTTATTCCATTCTAATTTATGAACATCATCTATTAGCTTCCTTGTCAAAACTCCAAATGTATCCATCCAACCTAGGAAACTAGCAGGATTGATGAAATTTTCCTGCTATGCAATTATTTAAATTGGGGAAATTACACAATTATTATAAAGAGGATGAATATATCCAACATTATAATTATGAATATAAAGATGAAAAAAGTAGGGAAGAGTTTGAAGTCGCTACTTCAACTAGAAAGGAAGGGAGGCCATGATGACTACCTCCTTATATTCCTCCTTGCAAAATATTATAGCCATCAGAACCCAAGAGGGATAACAAAAGACACCCAACTACAAACCTCAAAATATGATACTTAGTAAAAAATATGTACATCTACCATAATTTGGCTGTTGCTTCCTACAAGATAGGGAAGAAAGGAACATTAAGAGGCCAACTAGAAAATCTATAACATTGGCTCATGAAGTTCCAAAATGAATTCAGGTTGTAATCCTGGCTCATAACCAAAATCATGGACAAGGACATGATAATAAAGACAATAACATAGACGCTGAAAAAAAAAGATGAAGGGGACAATGATAAATCCTAGAGTAGAAAATATCAAAATTAACTTGAAAAAAAATTACTTGAGAATACAAATGGCAAAATGATAGTTTCATTTGATGACAATCCTGATGACAATTCCAATTCTAAAGAAGATGATGATCTCATAAGATGTAACAATAAAACACTAAATACTGATGAATATGAGGATAACATAGAAGAATGAAACCTAGAATATTCTGCAACAAATGATCAGGATAACGTAGAATAATGAAACCTAGAAGATGTTGCAAGAAATGATCATGATAATGTAGAAGAATGAAACCCAGAACATGCTATGACGAATGATCAGGATAGCGTAAAAGAATGAAAATAAAAAGATGTTGCGACAAACGATCATGGTAACATAGAAGAACGGAATTCAAAAGATGCCATGACAAATGAAAAGATGAAAATCATACCAAGGGCCATAGCTCAAGATGTCCCATAATTCTACATCAAATTAGAATATCAAAAGAACACCATCAAATTAGAATCTTAGAAGAATACCTCATACGGATGTTATTCGTTTATTTACAATATTTGAATGGAAATGCGACCAATTATTTCAAGAATTGCTAAACCATGGAATCATTATTTGTGGAAAAAATTATAGTTGCAACATGCTCATAGTAGATTCGTGGTCGAATATTTTCAAAGTGGGAATGCTTGTAATATACCAAACGCAAATTACATTTATTAATTAATTATTATTAATTATTAATTTAGGTTATTTATTATTTATGTAAAATTTGGAATTAGAATGACACATTGTTTAAAGGAGTCTCTTCATAAATATATAAGCAGCATGAACTTATTGTAGAATTCATCATTCAATTTATCAAAAATATATCTTTATAAATAATATCTACCATGTAAGGTTTTAACTTTATAGAAACAATGACACATGGAAGTAAATACAAGTTCAATATGATGAACATTCCTAAAAAGCGTCACCTTGGGAAGATGACAGAGTAGGCTATCTCAGGACGAAGTTTCAAACCTTGAGGAGAAGGAATTTCAGAGATATAAGATAATTAAGATTAGACAATTTTGCAGAAGAAACTGGAGAAAACTAGGGATTCCTATTCTAGGCACTTCCCTCTACCGATCAGTTGAAAAGGGAGGAACATATTTCTATGGAATAGGTTTATCATTCTATGGATTTTTAATTTTTGACCTAACACTGCTACCGGTAAAACTAGGGAATACAATATTTTGCAGTTCTGTCCACAGTTTTTGGAAAATAAGTATGTTTCTAAACTCACCTTGAGCAAGCACATATTTCTATCCAATCATATTTAAAAGATACCTAAATTAAAAAATTAGGGTTTCACTATCAAACCCTAGGTCCACCAAAAGAAGTCTTCCAAAAGAGCTTTCAAGCAAGCATAAAGTTGAAGCACTCTCATTGGTAAATTATATCCTCTCTATTTCCATTTGAGGTTATCATTTCTATCATGATGACAAACAGTACCAAGGTTGAGGACAATCTTGAAGGAGTTGAGTACTTCCAAGAATGGAAGTATAGAGTGCTTCTCATACTTGAAGAAGCATGACTTGGAGAACTATGCCAAAGAATAAGCTGCAGATCCAAAGGGAGATGAAGACAAAGCACAAGAAGGACTTAGTAAAAATAAAAAATTATTTCTGTCTCCATTGGATCTCACATGTATCATCCTTTAAGACTCTAAAGGAGATGTTTGATGCAATAACCATCCTATACGAAGGAAATAATATCAATATGAATATGAACTTGAGAACTCAACTCAAGGATGTGAATATGAAGATATCAAAAATCATTCAATATTACTTCACACAGATCTATTGGATCAAGAAGAAACTAGAAGCCATTGACGACAATGTCAAAGAAGTAGAAGTGGAGGTTACAACCTTAAATGGTATCCCAAGTTCATGGGAATATTTCATTCAAGATATTTGTTTTAGAAGGAAGCTCACCTATGAAGGAATGCACATAAGAATCGATTGATAGAAAAAGAATAAAATATGGATTAATATGACAATCAAGCCATAACAAATCATACAAACAAGAAAACAAGAATACAAATTAAGAACATTCTCACAAGAATAAAAGGAATTTAGAAGAAGAACCTCTCAAAACTCAAATTTTTTAGCTGTGATGAAAGAATTCCACAATAAGAAAGAATGTAATGATGATATGATAAAGAAGTACCAGTCGATCATGTGGAATGATGTTTGGAGATCTGAAGGGAAGTTTTGTAGAAGTCTTCGAAGAATATTTACAAGATCCATCATACATCAGAGGGAAGTATCAAGAGATACAAAGCAAGGTTTGTGGTTTCTCTCAGAACAAGGGAGTTGATCATGGAGAGACATTACTCTAGGGGACATACAGACCTAGTCATTGATGAATATTACACTAAAACATTGGTGTAATCAAAGTAGAAGAACATACCTCCAAGTTTTAGGACTCTCTACAAAGAACCACCTATGCGCAGAAGGATTTGTACATGCTCAATAGGAACCCATGGGATAGCACATACAGTTACATGAGGATATTGAGGATAAAATAGAGTGATGGAGATCCCAACCTTTACTACAAGGTTGAATATAGAATCCTATAGAGGACGAGAAGCTCACAGATGGGTGCATGATAAACTTGCAATGAAGTTCAAGATGAAGGATATTGATATCTAGTGACCTTGAGAGGTGACATATATGAATAAAAAAAATATTAACAACAAAGAAGGCTACCTGTCACTCAAATGTCCTGCTGTATATATTACAAGATGCAGAGGGAGGATGGTTCTCCACTTCAGAGGGAGTGACTATGGTAGATATCAAAGTTTGATAATCTTGACATGATTCTAATTTTCCTTAGCTAAGGAAAATGTTTGGTTGAGATAAGGTTTAAGATGTTGAAATACAAAAATGACATCAAAGTTGAAGTCAATATGTGATCCTACTTTAGAAATAGTTGATATCACAATCTACAGGAAGAATACTAGTTCGTTGATTTACTTGATGAACATGAGGCCGAATATTTGCTTTATGGAGAAGATATGTGTTCACATGATCGTGGAAAAGAACGTGGTGTGCTGTCTGTAGGGTAAAATTGAATATTTCCTCATATATGTGAGAAACCAGAGGATATGCCTGTAGGAATACAATGAAACCGATTAAAATTACAATGCTACAAATAGAAAGAGCACTCCAACATGTTGCATAAAGAAGACTAGTGTTGCTCTTAGTGCAACCATGGATGAATATATTATAGATGATAAGAAAGAAAGGGAATATTCTTCAATTGTTGATGAATACATAATTTGATCCAGAAGAATTCTACCAATAAATATGAATACCATACTCTTATACATTTCATCACTAAATAAGAAGGGATGCATTTGTAGGACACACAAATTCAACAACAATACACTATTGTATGTGATCTATGGTGTAAGAAGACTTGATCACTATTCTCGATCATGAGCAAGATAGTATCATGTTCTCAGAATTAGACGATGAAGTAGAGCATGTTGATATATACTCCAATAATTCATGCAAGGAGATAGAAATCAAGATGGATTCTAGCAAACAAACAAACATAAGTATTTGAATTGTCATTTCCTATATATATAGTTGTTTAGTTGTGTACATAGATATGTTACTATATTTAGGAAGTGTATTATGCATGTTACAGTATTTGCTTTTGTGAACAACTTACTACTAATATGCATATAATGTCTAACTGGCTTATGGTGTTACCCAACATTCCATTTCTACTTATCTAGAATAAAACCTCTTTGCTGACATGTTGGGAGTAGTGCACACTTGTAATAATGTCTTGGTAGAGATGGAAGGAATCTAGAAAGTTACCGTATGTATACGAGATATGGATGAATCTTGTAGTAGAAGAAATAGTTGCATGATTATATGACATATATATTTATGCATAATAATTGTTCATTATGAATATGTTATGAAATGTTTCTAATCATACAACTATATTTGACTTGTAGGATTGTATGCAATAACCTACATGAGAAGAAATTATGAAGTTGTGGATGTATAAGAGAATAATGATGCAGTTGCGGATGTACATGAGAAGAATGATGCAGTGCATATGTACAAGAGAAGAATGATAAAGAACAAGTTGTAGAAGAGATCTGTAAAGCTCAAGTATGTTCCTATAGAGGAACAAGTAGCAGATGTGTTGACTAATCCTCTATCTCGTACTTTCGAGACAAGATTGGTGTAGTCCGAAAGGAGCTCCTTCGAAAGAAGAAGTAGAAGAAGTAGAAGGATATCTATTGCAATGGTGTTGTATCTTATTCTAGGGTACAATATGTCTAGCTAGGCTTGTTGGACTGAAAGGGTTAGTAAGTCAGATGAGGCCTGTTTATCCTAGGGGGGTTAGTATTTATGGCTAGGATTGTCTGGCCCAAAAGGGTTAGTAATCCAGACAAGGCTTGTTTGGTCCCCAGGGAGATCCATCTGTCTGATTAACCTTGTTGGATCGAAAGGGTTAGTAAGTCAGACAAAATGCCCAAGTGGATCCAATAGAGAACCCACCATGATGCTACTCCAGAAGGCCAAATCAGAAAGAGGTGGTTTCAGTATTGCTATACTGATGATGCAGGTTCAATATTCTCATAATGATGTGCAAGAGGTGGTTTCAGTATTCCTATACTGATGAGGCAGGTTCAATATTGTCATACCGATGTTAATGAGGAAAGTTCAATATTTTCATACTATTGTTGGTGAGGTTTGCTTCAGTATTTCTTTATTGATTTTACAAATAATAATTTAGCATTTATTTGTTGATGATGAGGTTTTAGCACTGACATGATACTGATGTTGTTGTTGTCGCTTTAGTATTCATATAGTGATGTTGCAGGTAGATGCTTCAGTATTCAGATACTTATATGGCAGAATATTATTCGGTACTCACATACTGATACTAATTAGAGGAAATTTAAACTCAAAATGGGCCTCCTAAAATGAACTAATTAAATAATAGTTAAAATAATAAAATAATATTATTAATTTTGGAGGAAGAAAAGAAAAAAAACTACTTTTTTTCTTGTATTTTTGACATATCTCTCCGTGTTTTTACTCAAATTTCAATCAGGAGAGCTCATTGGATGCATAATTAAATTCCGCATCCAACGAGTACCCACTTGGCATAATTTTGACGAACCCCGCTACCCCAAAAATAAGAAATACCTGAAAAAATGGAATGATGATGTCATCATTCCATTTTTTCAGGTATTTCTTGTTTTTGGGGTAGCGAGGTCCATCAAAAGTATGCCAAGTGGGTACTCGTTGGATGCAGAATTTAATTCCGCATCCAACGAGCTCTCCCGATTGAAATTTGAGTAAAAACACAGGGAGATATGTCGAAAATACAAACAAAAAAAGTAGTTTTTTTTATGATACCTATCCCCAAATTTATATTAAAAAAGTGTTTAAGACCTATACGGTATTTCAAATTTAAAGCAATTTCATTGGCTAACACATGATGACATGGAATTTGAATAAAAGTTAAAAGGCCCATTTTGAGTTGAAATTTCCTCTAATATGGCAGAAGATGACTCAATACTCACATACTGATATGGAAAAAGATGATTTAGTATCCACATAGTGATATTACAGAAGAAGACTCAATATCCACATATTGATATTGCAGAATAAGTCTCAGTATCCACATACTGGAATTGCAAAAGAAGGCTCAGCATCCACATACTGAGATCACAGAAGAATGACTTAGTATCCACATACCGATATTGCAAAAGAATATTTAGTATCCACATACTGATGTTGAAGAATATTATGATTAAGTATCCACATACTGATGTTGTAGAAGATGATCCAGTATTCACTTGATGTTGCAGAAGATGATCCAGTATTCACATATTGATGTTGCAAAAGACGAGTATGCCTCAGTATTCACATACTGATGATGATGCAGTTCCAAATTAATGATGAAGGAGAATGGTATTGTTCCAAAACTTCCTATGACATATAGAGATTCACCAATAAGATCTATAGCGGTGGTAGTGGATGTTGATATATAATATGTTCCTAGTCAAGGGTGAGTGTTAAAATATTGTAACTTCAAAAGATATTCTAGTTGTGCTAATTGTATTCCTCCTTCAAAGTTGTCAATGATATAATTGGTCATGTAAAAGTAACGAGGTAAAACCTCCATTGTAATTTGGGGAAATAATACCCACACAAGTATTTTTTAAATGTTATTTTAAGTCTCCTTAGGTAGGTCGGCCCTAATAAGAGAACCTGGCCGAACTAGTTAGGAAATTAAGTAACTCACCCAATGAATATAAATAGGTGAGGTGCCTCTATAATTCTCACACACTTTACACTCAAGGATTGCACATGAGAGAGAGAGAGAGAGAGAAAAAGTATATTGTGGAAGAGGAGAAACTATTATTGTTCTTGGGGTTTTACTATGTACTTGGTCGAATTTTATATAGAGGAACTTTTGTTGGGTTTTCTCCCCCATGAGGGATTTCTTGGATAAATCTTTGTGTTCATTTCGTGTGGTTGTGCTTGTCTTTATTTTAGTGATCATTTTCTTATGGTTATGATGCTAAATTTTTTTAGATATTGTATAACCATCAAAATTCTAACACAAGGGGGAAAAAATAACTTGATGAACAAATAAAAACACCAATGAACATAGTACAAGCTATTAGATGTACAACATCAGGAGTCATCCTCCATGAGACTTGTTGTGTCAAGTCCGGAAATTATGTTGTATAAAATTCACTAACTTATTTTGTTAAGTCAAAGTTCTTGTGTAGTATCAAGCTAGGGCATTGATCAATTCCTATTCGGGAGAGATGTTTGTACTAGGATCTTATGGTTAAGACAATGATCGTATGTTAAGGTCTAAGAATTGTGTTGTATCAAGTCTGGAACTTATGTTGTATTAAGTTCACATGAATTATGTTGTATTAAGTCTCGAGGATATACTATGTGATGTATGGCTAGTCATGGTGAACAAGTGATACAAGTATCATTTCGGGATTAGCTACCTCTAGAGTGATTTAATTTAGCATGTGACTATATTACCCAAGGTAATACATATGATCATAGGTTCAAAAAAATTCTTATGAGTATGATATGATACATAATTAATGAAAATACATATGGACCATGTAGAGAAAATTGAATATATGAACACAAAGATAGAAAGAGAATTAGAATTTCCCATGTATTCCTCCAACTGAACTCAAATTAATAAGACATCAGTTGAGACTTAGTTTTGAGAAAACAAGCCGAGTTAATTAAGGAATCAACTCCTTAATTTATGCAAGTGGTTGTTGAATATGAAACTAAGGGAGAAGTACTAGTTACATTAAATTATGTTTAGTTACATTCAGTTCTGTTTAGTTTTGTTTAGTTACACTCAGTTCTATTTAGTTACATTCAGTTACATGCAACCATTCAGTTTAGTTCAGTTCATTTACTTAGAAACTTAGTTAGTGGTAGTTAAAGCTTAATGAATTAGTGGGTGCATGGTTGAATATGAGACAGTATTCTTAGTGTTAACAAGTTACTGAAGCATGCAAATATTCACTACCTTCTTTGTATAACTGATTTTGTCCTGTTATTAAAGTGATATGCACTTGGAAAGACCAATGCAATGTTCCATTTGATCTTTACTCTCTTATGCTCTCGGAAAAACAATATGCTATTGTGTTGTAATCATTCTATGCCAATTATCAATCATACTCTAATATTGTTTCCTTGGTTTTTTATCCTCTGAATCAATGGAGGGTTTTCCCAAGGTATATCCTATGTTCTAGGGTTTGATTTATTTATGTCTTTGGATTATTGATGAGGTCTATCTGCATTGTAATTGTGGATTAAAGTTTTAAAGTTCAAATTTATTCATATTTGCTCAAACACTAACATGGTATCAGACCAAGGGCATGCAAGATCTTAGTTTGTGCAAGCAACTAAAGCCTACACAGATCTTGAAGAATTGAGCAAATAGCTTGGATCCATGGCATCGATCTTTGTCCAACCAGAAGACCGACTTGAAGGTTCTTCCAACTTCAACACATGGAAGGCGAGGGTGTTAAGCATTTTTAAGGAGAATGATCTATATTCCTATGTGACCTCGGTGAGTGATGAGCTTCTATCCAATGAAGGGTGAATTCAAGAGAAAGTCAATAGACACCATTTTCATCACTTTTTAGGAGACAAAATTTGTGGAGACGTTTTGATCAATCCTCGAGGAATCAGACAAAACAGTTAAAAACTTACTTCCGAAATAGGCTTGTTTATATTACAATCAAGTGGATTCCAAAAATTCGCAACTATTTGAGAGATACAATTAGGTATTTCAATATGAAATTCTTAGAATTCATGTTATGGTCATTTTTTCAAAGTGGACGAATTAATGGAACAACCCCGAGATTTGTGGTTGGATTTATTATTATTCAATGGATCTTGTGTGTAATGAGATCCTAACAGAGTTTAGAAATCATTCAAAGAATATGATGATGTTTATTGGAAGAAGTTTTTCCTAAAGAAGAGCATTACTCCAGGTTGCATGGGATCTAGTTTCTCCACACAGAGATTCACTACCTCTTTCATGCACTTAAACTTGAAAAGAGAACAAGATTGAGGGACTCCAACAATCTCTGCAAGGAAGAAGAGATCAAGAGGGAGCATGCAAAACAATAAAAGATAAGAACTTTAATTTTTATATGCTATTTAGATCTATATGATTTTGAATTTTTTCATTATAGTCATATAGATATTCGTATTCTTGAGATTAGGAATTGTGAGCATATATGTTGATTGTCTTTCATTTATTCGCAAATAAACAAAATTCATAGATAGGAATATAGTGCTGTAAGATTGTTTCATAAGATATGAATATTAAAATAGGCATGATTGTTTCATAAATATATGAATATAGAGCTGTATGATTGTTCATAAGATATGAATATAGATCATACATGATTGTTTCATAAAGATATGAATATAGAGTTGCATATATAGATGCATGATTAATTCATGAGATATGAATGTTGGGCTGCATGATTCTTCATAAAGATATGAATATAGAGCTGCATGAGTATTCATGAGATATGAATGTTGGGCTGCATGATTGTTTTGTCATGTCCCCATCCGAATAAGACAACTAGTAAATAATATTCACCAACCTACTAGTTCCCTAGGTTGGGGTATAGGCATTAAATTTTCCAATAAGGGAGCTATGAGACCCAACATGACCTTATTTTACCATATACACATTAAATTGAGTCATATAAATAATAAATGTGGAGAAAATAAAGTGTCATTGCTTCATGGAGACACTTGGAGGCTCATGGAGACCTTGGGTGACTAGATTCCTCCCTCCAGTTGTCATGACCTACCCCCAAATTCGAAATTATGGGGAATGGAGCATTATTGGGAGGTGAATAGGTGTCAAGTAACATATCATGATCCAAGGAATTCGAATTGGTGAAGAGGAGTAACTCCCCATAGAAGAGGAAGAGACTAGGAAGGAAATGTGTGCCACTTGGAGAGAGATTCCCTGCACTCTATGACAACTATGATGGAAGATTTTATGAAAAAGTCAGACCTGATAGCAGACCTGATTGTAGAATTATGAAAATATGACATGGCAGGACTAAAAATATCCACCAGGAGGGGTCATTTGGGGGTTAGTTCCAACCATTTGAATTTGGAAGAGAATTGAAGCATGAGGAAGAGGACAAGTGTCACAGGGGTTACTAAACAACTAGGATGAGTTGGAGGAATACTATGGAGGAAAATTCGACTTTAGGGGACCCTATGAGGATTATAAAATTATTTCATGAGGAAGGAGAATAGATTTTGATTATTTTGATAATTTCCTTTGGCATTTTGGAAAGCACTAGCTTATTCATTGCATGGTTAGTTTTCACTCTCCTTGCTAGTGAGTCAATTTTGAGGGAGTTGGATTCCTATACAAATTGGTTGTTGGAGATGACACCTAGAAATCTCATTTTGATATGAATGTAGTGTTTTACTTGCATATTGAAGGCTTTTACAGTTCATGACTGATCCATTTCCCCATTCTTTCATCCCCATCTCACTATTCCCCATGTTTTCCTGTGATGGCACACTTGTGAGAATGGTGCTTGCGCTTGGTTGATGCCCATGCATGTGTACATGATGTTTTCCTATGTAATATGGTTTCTCTATACTATGTAATTCGAATCATCAGAAATACATGTGCAAAATGCCCACATTTCTATGCTATTGTTTAACTAGTTTTCATGTGTTGTATTCCAATTCGAAGGAGATATGTATCTGATCTGTAATGAAGAATTTACATGATGTTAAATGATGGTTAAGAATTTATTTGTATTCTATTCATTTTATCCATTCATCATGCTCTAGTTTGAACCATTTCATGTACTTTTTATGATTTAAAGTGAAGCTGTCAATGTCATTTCCCTTAAGCAATATTACTGAAAGTTAACAAACAAATGCGGGACTTTATAACCAGTTTGTAGAACAAATAAACACATATAATTTAATCCCATGAGGTATTATATAAGTACCCATTCTCTTTTTATAAACTTGGGAGGGTCGCATATGAGTTGGGAAGCCCTTTTTTCTTACACGCTAGGTGGAGTTTCATCACAATTTCCTAGTAATAGCCATAGGAGGAGTTCTTATTCAGAAAGAGGGGAAAGCATATTATGCCATATATTTTATTAGAAAAATCCTGATTCTTGCTGAACTAAATTACACTGTTACTGAGAAGGAATTTTTGGCAGTAGTCTACTCTATTGATAAGTTTCGTCATTACATCACAGGATATGAAGTTTTTGTGCATATAGACCATTCTGCCATTAGATTTTTGATGAATAAACCAATTACCAATGGTAGTGTGACCCAATGGCTTGTTCTATTACACGAATTTAATATTACTGTTGTCGATCGACCTGATAGAGAAAATTTGGTAGGATATTTCCTGTCTCATATTCAACATGATGATGGTGTAAACCAGTTGATGATATCTTCCCTGACGAACATCTATTTGTTGTGTCTATTCAAACCCCTTGGTTTTCGGACATTGCTAATTATTTGGCAATTGGGAAGTTACCAAACCACTTGTTTCCTCATGAGAAACGTCGAATTGTCATCCAGAGTTCTAGTTGCTCTTGGGTTAATAATGACCTATTCCATACCGACCCAAATCTTATTATTAGATGATGTGTACAGGAGGAGGAGATGATAGAAATCCTCCGTGCATGCCATGATGGGCCATGTGGAGGACTCTTTTTTGACAAGCAGACAGGACACAGAGTATTGCATTCTGTTTATTACTAGCCAAGCATTTTTAAGGAATGTTCCAGATATGTTAGAGGATGTGATAGTTGCCAAAGAATGGGTAGACCTACGTCATCAGATGAGATGCCTTTACAGCCTCAGGTCATGATTGAGCCTTTTGAGAAGTGGGCTCTTGATTTTGTAGGACCAATCCCTCCCATGTCCTGTAAGAAGAAACACATCCTAGTTTGCACAGATTATGTCACCAAATGGGTAGAAGCTAAAGCTTTGTTCCGAGCTACGGATAAATCTGTGGTAGAATTTGTATATGAAGAGATATTCACTTGATTTGGTGTGCCTAAAGAAATCATCACTAACCAAGGTTCTCAATTCACCTATAAATTAATGAAAGAGCTTACCATGAAATATAGTATACGACATTACAAATCCTCACCTTATCATCCAAAAGCCAATGGTGAGGTAGAATCAACCAATAAGGTATTGGAAGCTATCTTAACCAAAAATATTCAGCTACATCATAAATATTGGGCAGATAGAATCCCAAAAGCTTTGTGTGCCTATAGAATAACTTGGAGAAATACTAATGGACATACACCCTATGAGTTAGTATATGGGAAACAAGTACTTTTACCTATTGAATTCCAAGTTAAGTTTTTTCGTATGGCTGTGAAATTAGGTATGGATTTAGAAGAGGCACATAAACAATGAATCTTACATATTAACGAATTAGATGATATTAGTCAAGATGCACTCCAAAGGGCAATGCTAATACAAAATCAACGAGATCAAGAAGATTGATGATTCAGAAAATTCCTTTGTCATAAATGGACACAGACTTAGACTTTACCATCAACCAATCTCTAGACAATATTTCGTGAAGAATGTCTTACAACAAAAGGAGATGGAGCTGGTTGAAGAGGAAGTAATTCCTCCTCCTCCTGATTCTCAAACTATTTTGTGTTTATGTACATATGTATATATATATTTACTTCTTTAATAAATAAAAGTCATTTTTGATAAGCTGACTACATATATGAAGGGAATTTGGTTGTATAATCAGCTTATGGAATTTTGTCAAATAAAAAAGAAAGGTTTTTTTCCTTTATCTAAATTTTCATAAAATTTATGTGACTTTTTCTCGATGCATATGTTTTTGTTGCGAATAAAAATTTGAATCATCTAACAAGCGATTTTGCAGTTTGATTATAAGAGCCTTGTTTATTTAACTTGATTTGATGATTGCTTATGATTTTATGGTGATTGATTCAGATATGTATATTTTTGACTTATCATTAAAACATTTTCTTAAGACCTATTTTCATCATCATGTGATTCAAAGTTCTATTTTACACCTTGGGACTACTGGTTCATCCTATACTCATTATCACAACTTGTCTCTTAAGGAGTTTTGAGAAAACTCAATAATAAGTGGAATTCATACTTGCGGGGAACATTACTTCTTTTTATGAAAAAGATAGACTGAGTAGTCCAAGAATAGCTTCAAGTTATTATATTTTGACATGATTTATAATTTAGGACATTATAAAATTTTATTTACTCATAAAATTCTTATTCATAAATCTGAATTATGTGTTTAGTAGGCTTAGCTAGCTCTAAGTACCAACTGACTTCCACATGTTAAAGAAAAAATTTATATGAAGCAAACCCGTCGGAGTACTAAACATGATTGCTGGCAGCAGGTCCATGCTAAGTAATATCTTTAAACAAGGAATCCTGGTAAGTGCAAGCAAACCCGTCATGGTACTGAACAGGATCGCTGGCAGCGAGGCTATGCTTGCATGGTACCAAGATAAATCGATAGAGGTACTGAACAGACCTGCTGACAGCAGGGAAATATTGGGTAAAAAAGGTCTAGTTAATGCATTACTATGCACATGGCTAAAAAAAAGGACTAAATAAACAAAGCATAAAAAAAGAACAATACATGTTTAGGCCAATTCTTCATCATGTCATTTGAGAATGATGGTAAGTTGGACTTGGGACTCTATCATATACTTCAATAATATCTAGGATATAATTGTTCTAGAAATGGGACTCATATCTATAGAAATATCACCAAATCAAGAGTGAACTTAAAATATTCTTTACATGACAGGATATCCTTAAAATGAGGCATGGATGAGTAGTTACTCCTATGGAATTTTTCACATCAATTATACTTTTGTTGTTTGTATAATATTCTTAAGCACTATTATTTTTTATGAAAATATATATCTGAATCATATCCATTTATTAGTTAGTATTTCTTTTTCTTACTAATAATAGCAGCATTTTTAGAACTATTTGTTATATTATTTGGAACTCAGTCAGATTTTCTTTGATGGCTTGAGGACATGCCATATTTTTGGTTTGGGGGAAGCTTAGAAAGTTTCTAAATGGATTTTTTCACTTTCTGAATGTTTATATAAAGTTTTGTTTATTTTGTACAAAAGTATAGGTGTTTTTAGATATTTTTTAGGATAATGAAACTAATGGAAGACTGTTTTAATCCATGAGGAACAATGCAATAGAGGTTTAATAAAGATGATTTATATTATGTTCTCAGATCCCATAAATTTTACTGCATAATTAGTAGCAGTCATACCCAGTAAGGCATATTTTTGAACAAAAGGTTCATTTGAAGGGTCGAATGAAGGTTTGAATGAAGTTCCGAATGGAAGGTCAAATGACGCTCGAATGAAAATTATACCGTTGTAACGACATGCTGTCAAAATGTAAAATCCTTTTGGTTTTACGGGAAAAGAGTTTAATTGGCTGCATCATATTCATAATTATTGAGCCTTATTCACATGCTTACACGCATATTATGATTTTATTGGGACTAATTTTGACCTATGATTTTGATTACAATTTTGACATAATGTGATCTCGTGTAAACTCTATACGAGTGTGATATGATTATATTATCGTTTCAATTATCATTACACTATCAATATCTTTATCCTCTTATACAATTACATGCAGGAATCATCAAGTGACCTATCATCTCATTAATTCGGGTTATTATGGTTTTGAATGCATATTTATGGAATTGTATTAAGTAATGTATTCAACATGTCCAAAGTTTATCTTTGGACATAGTTGAATTTACCAAAACCCTACGAATTCATTAACACAGGAGCCCTTTTGATGTCACACAGTTCAAGATTTGCCATGATGGCATGATCGTTTAAACGTGCTAAGTCTCTTCCCGTGATCATTCAATCACCCGAATGGATCATGTTTTAAACTGACGCCCTTATGTATTCATTCCATTATGTCGCTCTCACTTATCTTCGTCCCTGCAAAGATGTTTAGCCAGCATTTTCCTGTATCCTCTACAAGCCTTGCAGCTTGGCCTCTATTTGAACAATGCCTAACCTCCTTGAGCCCGAAAGCTACCAAGATTTGTTCCAGATGCCATAATTTTGAGAATGCAGGGAGGTTTTATTCCGTGCAGGATGAAACCCATTTCTACATCTGCTGCAAGGGTGTGACGAAGAAATTTCGCTGATTTTTATGAAAGGATTTGATGGAAAAATGGCCAAGGTTGGTCATCTCCTTTTTCCAGTAACTAAAGAAACCATTGTAGTTGCAACGAAGCTCCCCAAAGAAGGAATTCGTTGCCATAAAAATTTGTTTCTTCCATGCTCGACCTACGATTTCGCTCTTAAGCCGGGTTACCAACATGTTGCAAGTGCTAAAGGATTTCAATGAGAGTGGATTAAGACAGAATATATCAACCCTCTTATCATTATTATCCATCTCATCACCTGCGAGGGTAATTTTAATGTTTCCAAAGCTTGTCATCTTCGCTTATTATCCCACTTTGTTAATCACTAGTTCCTCAATTTCCCATTTTATTTTCTCAAGAGTTCGGAGAAAATGTCGAGTTAGGTTATAAAGAACAAAGTTAACCCTAGGGGTAGTTTGTATCACCATAGTTTTAGTAAACTCCTAATGTTGCATCATCTCAAAGAGAGAAATCAGACTTGGGATAATTTTGTGTTTAAAGTCCTTAACCCTCACCTAAATATTCAAAAATTCCTTAGGTATGCCCATAACTGTGAATTCAGTCAAAACCCTTCCACATAGAATAAAAGAGCCAAAATTGTCCACATTGACGATGATATACCAGAGGCAAGCTCCCTTGCCCATTCACCTTCCCCTATTAAAGTCATGTCTGCTAAATTTTTACCTTTTCCCAGAGCTCACATCAGGAAATAGCCTGGAGAAGTATGTCCAGTCCACTATTCAGCCCATTGTCCAGACCATAGTTCAGCCCATTATTCAGACCGATCATCTAGACAGTAAGCTCAAAAGTGGATAACCTTGTCACAGATTCACATTTGTTCACATTGGCTAGTGTTTCATCTGAACTGCTCAAAGATGCTACTCGTGAGACTATCCCTACACCTACTCAGGGAATGAGCCTTGAAAGACAAATCCCCTCTATTGATCTTGAGACACCATCCAGGGAATTGAATCCACCCCTCAAATTCAAGCAGCCCACTGAACCATCCACTCCTCATCAGCAAACTATAGACCAATTAACTCAAGAATTGGCACGATCGGCAAGTCACAATGAAGAGTACGCCAAGATAATTACAAGTCTCTGACAAGAGAATAAGGAATTGCGTCTTCAAGTTAGGACTGTTTAGGACATTAACAAGGCCATTACTACTTCACATGACTCTCAACATGAGAATCACGCGGTTTTAAAAGCACAGGACAAAAAGTTGAAATTTAAGTCCCCTATTTTATCAGCTAAGTCGAAGGCAGCTGCTGAAGCAACTCCTCCTTCTTCCTAATTCCATTTTTTGCTCAGAGGGACCTAACATCTCTCTGGTTTGGGGGAATGTTGATTGCAGTTTTGTCACTATTCTAGGCTTTTAATTTAATCCTTTGGCATCTATTTTGTCACCTTTTTGACATATTTCTTGTCATACAACTTATTATTCAGCCCGAGGTATGAACACATTTGGAATTTATGCAAGTCTTGGTTTATTTCTATTATTTCATGATTTTAGTAAACAATTCGATTATAATTGGAAGTATGTACGATATATGAATTTGTTTTACATGTCATAGTCTTTACACGAGCTAACATTGGGCACACATTCATGCTAGATATGCGCAGAGCATATCCAGCTTGCCATTCAGCCTCTTGATCAGCCCGCACGCTGTTAGTTGGCATATTCCTAAGTGGTTAAAGTACAAAATGATATTCAGATGTTCTACTATCATTGTGTTTGATGTCATGAAGGTCCTTTCTCTAAGAAGGCTCATCATCCTACTTTCTCTGTTCGACACCATAATCCAAGGTCACATCCATGAGAATCTATATGCCGCAGGACGCGCGAGGAGAACCGACACCCGAGAGAACAGGAGGAAGACTATGCGATGTCATGTGGTTGTTTGTTTTCCATAAATATTGACTATTTTAGGAACGGTTGACCACTAAAAGGGTCGACCCACTCATCCTTGTAAACATTATATATAGTTTCCTCCAAGCGAGAGCAGAAGTTAGCTAGTTTGTAATCTGTCAGTTGACATTATAAGGGAAGCTCTACAAAAAATCTGTTCTACATGTTAATATAAGTTCTATTTTCACTGCGTATACATGTTCTTGTTCTTGTAAGTGATTGATTAACACGCCACCCTGATTGCTAAGAGGGACCCTCAATAACCAACGGTTTCCATTCCTGTGTGTGTTCTTGTTATCTCCTTTTTCACGTATAAGTAGTGTCTATTACTGTTTTCTTTATGCAAATTGGTTTCTTGTTAGTTTATATTGTTCATTTCCGTGTTTCCTATAGCATATGCTTAATTATGAGTAATGTTGTGATGTTATTATGGTTTATGTTTCTTGAATTAAAGAAACCGGTCGCGCGCATAGTTTATCTCTAGTTTCCTTTCCAGTCTTTCTTCCAGCTTGTGGTTTAGTTTTATATTGATAATTACATAGAGTTGAATTTTTTTCATATCTCAGATTCAGTTTATAGTAGGTTTAGTTCTGTTAATTCTCATTTTGCTGCAGATTTACTTTGATTATACCTTAGTTATTTCATAATGCAATAGACAATAGTTTCTCTATAATCATGAAATAGCCTAAGTCATTCCATTGTTACTTCAATTACTGTCCTTTATGCATCTTATTCTCATGTGCACGAAATCAACTGATATTTAGATCATCTAGGCCATTTATTTCCTAATTTTCATTGTTTTCTTCATTCAGAATGCCATTCATACCATCCGTTTAGTCTGCAATTCAACCCTTCATCCAGCCTTTGATATTTCCCATTCTGTCTTAAACCTGTTTAAAGTTCTGTTTCTTCGGTTTTTGAATTATGTTATGTTTGTAATTAGACAATGGTTATATCTATAATTAGGACCTTAGTCTAGATGATTTAAAGTATCTATTAAGTTCCATCCCTATCTTTCACTTTTTTTTTACATTAGTATGTGTTGAATTGTGTTTATTTTTGTCTCTTTTGTTTTTGAATCTTTTTCATTCACTACTGTTGAAACGTTTGGTAATTATATCTTTAGCTTAGTCTAATTTATCTTTGTGTATATTGAATATAGGATTAAACATGATAATTTCTATAGAAACAAACCAGTACTTTGTAAATTGATCATAGAATAAGACCTATTTTCTTCACTGTGTGGATACTTAAAAGTTTCACAGAATAGGATTTAGAGAAGACATCTTTTATTAAGTTTTCTACGTGCTTCTTTTATTAATTTTTCTACTTGCTTCCTTTATTAAGTTTTCTACTTGTTTCTAAGTCATATTTTCCTCACACATGTTTCATATAAGAAACGTATACCTTTAACTTTCAAGTAGTTACTAAAAGAATTTTCTTTCTTAATTAATAGGTTAGTTGTTCATAATATATGTTTATGTTAAAGTCATTTTCTTATGGAATAAATCACAATGTTTACTATCACCTGTAATTGGACACTACTTAGTTTGCATATATTTGTGGAAGTTAAGTTAGATCTAATCCCATTTAGTTTCTTTACTTCTTTCAAAAGCCATTTTGATACACCTCCTACTCCAGTACCAATAACCATGAATGCATATCCTCAGAACAATCAAGGAGAGTGGAGCTAGATAAATTGGTTCAATCATTGTGTATTTGTCAAACCGCATGTATAGTTTAGTTAGTGGGTTTCTTATATTAATTAAATAATAATAATATTGTATTACATAACATAACCTTTCGCAAGAGTTTTAATTATGTTCCAAACCTTTCGAATTCACAGATTGAGAAGCATAATAGTTAGTACACTGTAAAGAAGTAGTTCACTTTCTTAGAATAGTGTTATTTATAAAATACGTAGTTTATAGTTGATAGAGTAGAGTAGTATAGCTTGATACTACTCTAATCTAGTACATGTGTCCCAGCCTAATTACCTTAGTAGTTGAATTTCCAGAGTTTGACTTGGTTTTTCATTTTGAAAGATCTTTCAATCTTTTCTTTACTAAAATATTTCCATGACACCTTACTAACCTTTCTACCTTCACATATATTTTGTATCAGCTCTAAGATTACAAACCTTGGTCGATAATTGAATATTTGGTGAGTTAATTAAGACATTATAACACCCAACATTTTTGGCGCCGTTTCCTGGGAGTTGTTCTGTAAGGAAGAATAAGTAGAATCCCCTTATGAAGCTTAGCAATAGGCTGGTGGTGGGGGAGAGGTAAGATGAGAGTAAAGAACCTGTGCATTTTTTTATAACAGGCACCCCCATATCCAACAGTAATAGTGCTATTATAGGATTTATTTTTAGTTTATATTTTTCATGAACAGAATTAGATATTCGAGGTGTAGATATGTTAGAACTAGCTCCCAAAACCTTGTTAAAATTCCTATGAACATTTACGGGGGACGAAATACCCCAACCATTAACTCAGCAGAAATGTATCAGAGAATCCACATAGGAAGTAGTTCTACTTGGAAACCTAAACACTTTATAGGAGAAACCATAGATGGTGAAGAAATCCTAGCAGGAAATCCTAAAGACCTCATTTCTTAAGAAGTCCAAGAGGGTCAGCCATTGGAAATCCCCAAACCTCCACTATTGCAGAAACCAAATGATACAACTTTCTCATTAGTGGGGGATCCTAACTTTGTTAACTTGATTGATCCTTACCACATGCAAACTCTCTTTGGAATCTCAACAAATAAAGTTATTTCATAGATTGAAACCTCCACAGTAGCACCTGCCAGAACTTAACAAAAACATAGTTGATCGTAGGAATATCTTCCCTGAAAAAGAACATTAGGATGCCCGATTATCACCTCGAAAGGAGCCTCCTATGTACACACTCTTTAGGAATCAAACCTACATGGAGAGACGGGGAGAGAATGAAGATTATGACGAGGTTAGAAATGATGAAGGGGAAGGAGAAAATCGAACTGAGACTACCTTTGGGTTCCCTATTTTAGACACTGCCCAAGATGTAAATATGAAGAACATCCCTCCTTCCTCCTTACCTACTTTATATGGGAAGAGTAATGAAGACCCAAACAAATTTTTGTTCGATTTTGACATCCTCTGTAGAAGTTATAACTATATACAGGATGCTCACAAATTAAATCTTTTTCCCACTACACTAAAAGACTCTGTTTTAAGATGGTTCATGGGATTAGGAAAATATAGTATCAGGAGTTGGGAAGATATGAAAAATACATTCTTATGCAAATATCAAGAGTATTGAAAACCTAGAGACTCTCGAAACAATAATTTTAATATACAACAAATCAAATACGAGAGCGTGGAAGACTATCTCAAAATATTTATTTATACATTACATAAATATAAACATAATGACCTTTGATAAGATGCAGTATGAACACTCTTCCTTAAACGGATCTCAGAAGTCCTGGTAGAAAGCCTTAATTTCATGGCATTTGGTGATGTCTCCCACAAATCCTTCACACAGATTGGGGAGATGTGTAGAAATTACTCTAGAAGTAGGGGGGAAGTTAGGAGAAATATTTGAGAGCCTTATAATAGAAATGTAAAAGGGAATACTCCCAGTTCAGGAGGAGTTACAAGGATAGAGTTAGGAAACCTATTGGAAAACTTCAAACTGATATTCTAGGAGCAATGGGTTCCCAACTAGATGCGTTACAAGCTAAGAAAAGGAAGGAAGAGGAATGTGCAGCGATGAGCATTTTCTTTCTAAGATGTAGAACTAAACATCCCCAATGGGCCCATTAAACAATATCTCCGTATGCCACATTTGTACATAGGAGAATCCAACAGACAATTAGCCATCATTTCCTGGGTTAAAAGCCATATATAAAAGTGGGGATATTGGTGAAACATATAGAAGGTCTCCTTAGCAACCAAGGGACCCACCACCATATCGGAATTTTTCACGATAGCCCCACCTTATTGTCAAACCTACCAACCACCTCAACATCGGAACACTACAAGTTGGCAGCATTGGCCACCCCAGTATCCTCCTCCTCCTCATTTTACTTAGTAGCGGTATTATCCATAGGGGTGGAGGGGATAGTCCTACCCCTAGTCACCGCTTGTCTCTACATCGAATCATCCTTATACTCAACATTTAGCCAATACCCAACAATTTTTACTAGGATTTCTGCCTCGAGTCCCCCTTATTACACAACAACCTCATCATTTCCAGAATACAAACCCTCCATGACCTACATTGTTACCTGCACAATCAATACCTAATCCAAATAATAAGCCATCTCAAGCTCTTAATAGAATTGAGTTGCAAACTCTTCCATCCTACATTATTTTGAATATACCTGTACATAAGATACAATTACGATCTGGAAGAGTTGTGAATGACAGACCCAAGTCATCAGTCATCATTCATGAAGAGAATGAAGAGGTAGAAGACCCTAATGAAGTCATGAATTCTACTATTTTGTAAGATGTGCCAAATATTCCAGTGCATACCCATCCTCAACAAGAACCAACTCAAGAACAAAGAATCCCTCCATTTCCGGAACGATTAGCAATAGAAAAACCTATAATCCATCTTGAGTACGATATTTTGAATGAATTAAAAAATGTCTATGTAAAGATCTCTCTATCACAAGCTATTAAGGATATACCAATTTATTAAGGTAATAAAGTAACTTTGCATTAAGAAACCATGAAAGAAACAAAAATACCCCCCCACTATTCATGTTATAGGAGAAATGTATGAATGTGTAATGTCCCCGGTTTTGACCCCATTTGCATGATGTATATATTGTAATTAATCGTGGTGAGGAGCTCAAGGAAAAATCCCCACCATCGATTTGGTTGTGTGTGTGTTTTGACAATGGGGATAGTTGCCGATGGTTTATCGTGCCATTTGGCACATTATATTTCGGCATCATGTAAATATGCACATCAATTAAAACTAAAAATATGCACATCAATTAAAACTAAAACCACAACCCACTACGACAGTGCGACGTTGAATGAAAAGGGCATGGTTCCAAAGGATAAGGGGTGGGGGATGTCAAACCTTGGTTTATGGTAGAAAAACCCATGTGTTGCCACCTTGTTTGTTTTTCCACCTTTCTTGTTTCACCAACCTCTTCAATGGCTTGGTTTTGTTGTTGGGGGTAGTTATGGCTGGTGGTTGAGGCAGTTATTTCCTTTGGGAGTGGGGTGGCAGGACTGTCAGTCCCTTTCCCACATGCCCACTCCACCCACGACTGCCTTCACCCTTCTCTCCCACGTTTCCAATTTTTTAGGACTATGGTTTGTTGCTCTCACGCTGGTATTCAACCTTCACGATGGTGGTCTGATCGTTCCTCCTCTCAAGGGTCTGTTGATTCATGCGCATAGGTGAAGCTGTTTCTCCTCACATGCAGGCTGGGATCCTCATGCACGAGAGCTCTGCGTTAGTTTTTCCTCATGCAGTGAATGGGTGAAATCGTGGCTGTCACTTAGGATTTTCGGGTGCAAGAGCCATTTCTACACTTAGGAACTGTGTGTAAGTTTCCTTACTGATTTGTGGCCCGTGCATATGTTTTCCTCTGTGTTTTGGGGTCTAGTGCAAGTTGCTCTCAAGCACCGACCGTTGGAGTCATTTTCCATGTTGTGAGCCGTGCTCACTGATTGTGTTTTGGGGATGTTGTCTTTCAATCACCGTGTATTTTCCAAATCGTCTGTATATTTTAGTTAGTGGGTTTCTTAGATTAATTAAATAATCATAATATTGTATTACACAAAATAACCTTTCGTAAGAGTTTTAATTATGTTCCAAACCTTTCTAATTCATAGATTGAGAAGCAGAATAGTTGGTACACTGTAAAGAAGTAGTTTACTTTCTTAGAATAGTGTTATTTATAAAATACATAGTTGATGGTTGATAGAGGAGAGTAGTATAGCTTGATACTGCTCTAATCTAGTACATGTGTCCCAGCCTAATTACCTTAGTAGTTGAATTTCCAGAGTTTGACTCGGTTTTTCATTTTGAAAGATCTTTCGATCTTTTCTTTATTAAAATATTTCCACGACACATTAGGAACCTTTCTACCTTCACATATATTTTGTATCAGCTCTAATATTACAAACCTCGGTCCATAATTGAATATTTAGTGAATTAATTAAAAGATTATAACACCCAACATTTTTGGCGCCATTGTCAGGTTTTTTTTTGTAAGGTAGAATAAGTAGAATCCCCTTACGAAGCTTAGCAATATGATAGTGGTAGGGGAGCGGTAAGATGAGAGGTAAGAACCCGCGGATATGTTATAATAGGTGCCCCCAAATCCAGCATGATAGTGGTATTATAGGATTTATTTTTAGTTTAGCTTTTTCATGAACAAACTTAGAGATCTGAGGGGTAGATACGTTAGAACTAGCTCCCAAAACCTTGTTAAAATTCATACTAACCTTTACGGGGGACAAAATACCCCAACCACTAACTCAATAGAAAGGCATCGAAGAACCCACATAGATAGTAGTTCTATTTTGAAACTTAAAGACTTTATAGGAGAAACCATAGAATATGAAGTAATCCTAGCAAGAAATCCTAAAGACCCCATTTCTTAAGAAGTCCAAGAGGGTCAACCATTGGAAATCCTCAACCCTTCACTAGTGCAGAAACCAAATGATACAACTTTCTCGTTAGTGGGAGATCCTAACTTTGTTAATTTCATTGATCCTACCCATGTACAAGCTCTCTTTGGTAGCTCAATAGATACAGTTATTTCACAAATTGAAACCTCCATAGTAGTACCTACCAGAACTTAAAAAAGCATAGTTGATCGTAGTAAGATATACCTCGAAAAAGAACATTGGGACACCCCATTATCACCTCGAAAGGAGACTCCTAGGTACACACTCTTTAGGAATCAAACCTACATGGAGATAGTGGGAGAGAATGAAGATCATGACAAGGTTATAAATGATGAAGGGGAAGGAGAAAATCGAAATGAGACTACCTTTGAGTACCCTATTTTAGACATTGCACAAGATGTAAATACGAATAACATCCCTCCTTCCTCCTTACCTACTTTCTATGGGAAGAGTAATGAATACCTAGACACATTTTTGTTCGAGTTTGACATCCTCTATAGAAGTTATAACTATCTACAAGATGCTCACAAACTAAAAAATTTTCCTGCTACATTGAAAGACTCTGCTTTAAGATGGTTCATGGGATTAGGAGAATATAGTATTAGGACTTGGGAAGATATGAAAACTACATTATTGTGGAAATATCAAGAGTATTGCAAACCCAAAGACTCTCAAAACTATATTTTTAAGATATAGCAACTCGAAGACGAGAGCTTGGAAGACTATCTGGAAATATTTATTTATACATTACATAAATCTAAACATAATGACCTTTGAGAAGATGCAGTACGAACACTCTTCCTTAAAGGGATCTCAGAAGACCTGGTAGAAAGCATTAATCTCATGGCATCTGGCGATGTCTCCCACAAATCCTTCGCACAGATTGGGGAGATGTGTAGAAATTAGTATATAACTAGGGGGAAAGTTGGGAGAAATATTTGAGAGCCTTATAATAGAAATATAAAAGGGAATAATCCCATTTCAGGAGGAGTTACAAGGATAGAGTTAGGAAACCTATTGGAAAACTTCAAAACTGATATTCTAGGAGCAATGGGTTCCCAACTAGATGTGTTACAAGCTAAGAAAAGGCAACAAGAGGAACATGTAGCGATGAGCATTTTCTATCCAAGATGCAGAACTAAACATCCCCTATGAGAATTCTCATTAAACAATATCTCTGTATGTCACATTTGTATGGACGAGAATCCAACATACACTTTCCCATCGTTGCCTGGGTTACAAGCCATATATAAAAGTGGGGATATTGGTGAAACATATAGAAGGTCTCCTTGGAAACCAAGGGACCCACCACCATATTAGAATTTGTCACCACAGCCCCCACCTTATTATCAACCCTACCAACCACCTCAACATTGGAACACTACAAGTTGGCAGCATTGGCCACCCCAATATCCTACTCGTCCTCATTTTACTCAGTAGGAGTATTGGCCATAGGGGTGGAGGGGACAGTCCTACCCCCAGTCACGTCCTGTATCTACATCAAATCATCCTTATCCTCAACATTCAACTAATACCTAGCAATGTTTACCAGGATTTGTGCCTCCAGTTCCCCTTATTACACAACAACCTCATCATTTCCAGAATACAAACCCTCCACGACCTACATTGTTACCTACACAACTGATACCTAATTCAAATAATAAGCCAACTCAAGCTCTTAATAGCATTGAGTTGCAAACTCTTCCATCCTACGTTATATTGACTATACATGTACATGAGATACAATTACGGTATGGAAGAGTTGTGAATGACAGACCCAAGTCATCAGTCATCATTCATGAAGAGAATGAAGAGGTTGAAGACCCTAATGAATTCATGAATGATACTATTTTGCATGATGTGCCAAATATTCCAGTGCATACTCATCCTCAGAAAGAACCAACTCAAGAACAAATAATCCCTCCATTTCTGGAATGATTAGCAATAGAAAAACCTGTAATTAACCCTGAGTATGATATTTTGAATGAATTAAAAAATGTCTGTGTCAAGATTCCTCTATTACAAGCTATTAAGGATATACCAATTTACAGTAAGGTAATAAAGGAACTTTGCATTAAAAAACTAGGAAAGAAACAAAAAGACACCCCCACTATTCATGTTATAGGAGAAATGTCTGAATGTATGATTGACCAGTCTAGAATTGCAAAGTATACAAATCTAGGGAGTCCAATATTGACTATTATCGTAAATAATACTGCCATAGAAAATACACTTATTGATTTATGATCAGCTATTAATATGATGACCACTATAATATTTGCAATTGAAGAACATATAGGTTCTTATACCATGCCTTGTGAAGTTAGCCTTGGAAAATTTTTACACATAAATGCAGGGTTAACAGAGAGTCAACAAGAATAATTACTTAAGGTCCTTAAAATCCAATCCAGAGCATTTGCATGGGAATACACTAACATGAAAGGTATTCACCCTAACAGTTGTATTATCCATATTTACATGGATGCCAGTATATCCCCTATCAGGCAACCTCAGAGGAGGATGAACCCTTCTTTGAAAGACATAGTTAAAGAAGAGTTACAAAAAATCCTGAATGCTGGTTTCATTTACCCAATTTTAGATAGTAAATGGGTATCCCCTCTAGTGGTAGTCCCAAAGAAAGTCACAAGGAAATGGTGTATTTGTGTTCACTTCAGAGAACTGAATAAAGCCACACTTAAGGACTGCTTTCCTTTTCCCTTCATTGACCAAGTGCTAGATACCTTGTCCGGCAAACATTATTTTTCTTTTCTCGACGGATATAGTGGATACAATAAGATTTTGATAGCACCTCAGGATCAGGATAAGACCACTTTTACATGTCCTTGGGGGACATATGCCTATATATTTTTTCCATTTGGCTTATGTTATGCACCTGCCACTTTCCAACGTACAGTTTTAGGAATTTTTGATGATCTTATAAATGACTGTGTGGAGGTGTATATGGATGATTTTACAACCTATGGTAATACCTTTCAATAACCCCTCGATAATCTTGAAAAGTTCTTGATCCGATGTCAGGAAACAAATCTATCCCTAAGTCTTGAAAAATGTAAAATGCTATTAGAAAAAGGCATAGTTTCAGGGCATCATGTTTCCTGACAAGGGATCAAGGTAGACCCTACTAAGATAGAAGTAATTATTGGTCTCCCCTCTCCAAAAAATCAAAATGAAGTAAGAATATTTCTTGGTCATGCGGGTTACTATCGTTGTTTAATTGAAAATTTCACTAAAATGTATGCACCACTGTTTAAACTACTTATGAAGGATATAGAGTTCCAATGGACTGAATCATGCCAAAGGGCTTTCGAGGTCTTAAAATATAAACTATCAGTGGCACCAATACTGAGGGGTCCTGATTGGTCCCTTCCTTTTCACATATCCACTGATGCTTCTGACATAGCTATAGGAGGAGTTCTTGGTCAGAAAGAGGGCCAAGCATATTATGCCATATATTTTATTAGCAAAAATTTGACACCTGTTGAACTAAATTACATTGTTACTGAGAAGGTGTTTCTGGGAGCAGTCTACTCTATTAATAAGTTTCATCATTACGTCACAGGATATGAATTTTTTGTACATATGTACCATTCTACCATCATATTTTTGATGAATAAACCAACTACGAATGGTAGAGTGACTCGGTGGATTCTTCTATTACAAGAATTGAATATTGTTGTCGCCGATCGACCTGGTAGAGAAAATTTGATAGCATATTTCCTCTCTCGTATTTAACATGATGATGGTACTAAACCAGTTGATGATAGCTTCCCTGCCCAACATCTATTTGTTGTGTCTGTTCAAACCCCTTGGTTTGTGAACATTGCTAATTATTTGGCAACTGGGAAGTTACCAAACCACTTGTCTCCTCATGAGAAATGTCGAATTGCCACCCAAAGTTCTAGTTACTCATGGTTTGATAATGACCTCTTATGTACTAGGCTAGATCTTATTATCAGATGATGTATACCAAAGGACGAGATGACAGAATCCTTCGTGCATGCCATGATAGGCCATGTGGAGGACACTTTTTTGACAAGAGGACGGCATACAAAGTATTGCATTCTCTTTATTACCAGCCAAGCATTTTTGAAGATGTTTTCAGATATGTTAGAGGATGTGATAGTTTCCAAAGAATGGGTAGACCTACATCATCGGACGAGATTCCTTTACAACCTCAGGTCATGATTGAGCCTTTTGAGAAGTGGGCTCTTGATTTTGTAGGACCAATCTCTCCCATGTCCCATAAGAATAAATACATCCTGGTTTTCAAATATTATGTCAGCAAATGGGTAGAATCTAAAGCTTTGTTCCGAGCTACAGAGAAATATGTGCTAGAATTTATATATGAAGAGATATTCATTCGATTTGGTGTGCCTAGAGAAATCATCACTAACCAAGGTTCTCAATTCATCTCTAAATTAATGAAAGATCTTACCATGAAATATTGTATACGACATTGAAAATACTCACCTTACCATCCATAAGCCAATGGCCAGGTAGAATCAACCAATAAGGTATTGGAAGTTATCTTAACCAAAACTATTCAGCTACATCATAAAGATTGGGCCGATAGACTCCCAAAGGCTTTGTGGGCCTATAGAATAACTTGGAAAAATAATGCTCGACATACACCCTATGGGTTAGTATATGGGAAAGAATTCATTTTACTTATTTAATTCCAAGTTAAGACTTTTCGTATGGCTGTGCAATTAGGTATGGATTTAGAAGAGGCACAGAAACATTAAATCTTATAGATTAACGAATTAAATGAGATTAGGCAAGATGCACTCCAAAGGAAACTGTTAATACAAGATCAACAAAAAAATGGCATGATAAATTTATTAAGCAAAAGCAGTTTAATACCAGAGATTGGGCATTGCTATTTGACTGAAGGTATAAAAATTTCAAAGGAAAATTAACTACCCGTTGGATGGGTCCATATGAGGTAGTTACTGCCTTCGATAATGGGTTAGTAGAGATCAAGAAAATTGATGATTCACAAACTTCCTTTGTCGTAAATGGACACAAAATTAGACTTTACCATCAACCAATCTCTAGACAAGATTTCGTGAAGAATGTCTTACAACAAAAGGAGATGGAGTTGGTTGAAGAGAAAGTCATTCCTCCTCCTCCTAATTCTTAAACTATTCTGTGTTATTTTTATGTACATATGTAAATATATCTTTACTTATTTAATAAATAAAAGTCATTTTTTATAAGCTGACTACATTTATGCAGGGAATTTGGCTGTATAATCAGCTTATGGAGTTTTGTGAAATAAAACATAAACGTTTTTTTTCCTTTATCTAAATTTTGATAAAATTTATATGACTTTTTATTCATGCATATGTTTTTGTTGCGAATAAAAAATTGAATCATCTAACAAGTAGTTTTGCAGTTTGATTATAAGATCCTTGTTTCTTTAACTTGCTTTGATGATTCCTTATGATTTTATGGTGATTTATTCAGGGTGCATCCATGGAGTTGGATTACACTTTTTGGCAAGGCGATTTCAGAAAAACACAAAAATGTACCTCGATTGAGCAATTTTTAAACCCTTGATCTAGGTCATAACACCTCAATCGAGGGATTAACAAAACCTCGATCTATGTTTTAAGAATACCTCGATCTAGGTTTTAATACCTCAATCTAGGTTTTAAAAAAACCTCAATCTAGGTTTTAAGACTTTGATCTAGGTTTTAAAAAAAACCTCGATCTAGGTTTTAAGACATCGATCTAGGTTTTAAGAAAACCTCGTTTGAGGTTTTAAGGCCATGATCGAGGTCCTTGTGCAAAAACTTTATAAAAATAGGTTTAAACGATAGCTTGATCAAGGGTTTAATAAAACCTATATCGAGCTTACATAAAAACCTCGATCGAGGGATGTTAATACCTCAATCAAGGGCCTGAAAAACATAGAATTAGCCCTCTTACAGGAAAATCAAAGTTTCTCTGTGTCGTCTAGGGGTGTAAACCCTACCATTCATGGCACACAATTGAGTGAAGTTCATACTGATAGATTCATCACCAAATCATTTATCCATTGAGATATCATGCATGTGTTTTGGCATTCATATGGTTTTTTTTTAATTAGTTCTAAAACATACACTTAGAAAACCAGACAACAACTTCGAAGCAGGTCAAAGAAAAATCTGCAGGGTAAAATATACACATCCAAAAATTTCTTAAAAATGGGCAGCCCACACATCAACGTGTCCTCTTCAAAAGGGTATCTTTGGTTTTTCAATTTTTGAAAACAATGGAAAAAAATATGGGATGGACACACATGTGTATAAAATGATGTTGAAATTAGATGTGGTGACTTTCGAGAAATAATAAATAATTGTATATTGCGAAATAAATTAACAAAAAAATATGCATACCACAGTACATTTTGTATAGATCATGCTCATATATATATATATATATATATATATATATATATGTTTTTAAATTATTAATGTAAGATTGAATTATTGGGGATGGACACGAGCCACTTATTAACTTCTTCAAATTTTTAAGGTCACATAGTTCACTAAATGAAAAATATCACACATTAAATGACATTGGAATATTTAAAAAAAAATATCATTGGGAAGCCAACATAATATTCTACAATTTGTTTTTTTACTGCAAGTTGAAATTCACATGGCATATATGCGTTTCGAGGGCTTCTATCTAGCACATGAGTAAAAAAACAGGTTTTCATTGCCAAATTTGGCTAAAAAGTGTTACCCACCTTCATGGAATCATCCTTTAGATATGTATATTTCTGACTTATCATTAAAACAATTACTTAAGACCTATTTTCATCATCATGTGATTCAAAGTTCTATTTTACACCTACGGACTACTCGTTCATCCTATACTCATTATCACAACTTGTCTCTTAAGGGTTTTTGAGAAAACTCAAGAATAAGTGGAATTCCTACTTGTGGGGAACATGACTTCTTTTTATAAAAAAGATAGACTGAGTAGTCCAAGAACAGCTTCAAGTTATTATCTTTTGACATGATTTACACTTTAGGCCATTATAAACTTTTCTTTTCTTATAAGATTCGCATTCATAAATCTGAATTGTGC
Organism: Pseudotsuga menziesii; assembly: GCA_001517045.1. Taxonomy (NCBI): domain Eukaryota; kingdom Viridiplantae; phylum Streptophyta; class Pinopsida; order Pinales; family Pinaceae; genus Pseudotsuga; species Pseudotsuga menziesii. Next base: position 239,774 of record LPNX010483343.1, read on the forward strand.
ATTTAGCAGGCTTATCTCGCTCTAAGTACCAACTGGCTTCCACATGTTAAAAAAAAACTTTTATACGAAGCAAACCCATCGGAGTGCTGAACAGGCTTGCTGGAAGCGGGTCTAGGCTAAGTAATATCTTTAAACAAGGAATACTAGTAAGTGCAAGTAAACCTATTGAGGCACTGAATAGGCTCGCTAGCAGCAGGGCTATGCTTGCAAGGTACCAAGACAAACCGACAGAGGTACTGAATAGACCTACTGGTAGCAGGGAAATATCAGGTAAAATAGGTATGGTTAATGCATTACTATGCACATGGTTCGAAAAAAAGGACTAAATAAACAAAGCAGAAAAAAAGAATAGTACATGTTTAGGCCAATTCTTCATCATGTCATTTGAGAATGATAGTAAGTTGGACTTGGGACTCTATCATCTTCTTCAATAATATCTAGGATATAATTATTCTAGAAATGGGACCCATATCTATAGAAATATCACAAAATCGAGAGTGAACTTAAAATATTCTTAAATGACAGGATATCCTTAAAATGAGGCATGTATGACTAGTTACTCCTATGGAAATTTTCACATCAATTATACTTTTGTTATTTTTATAATATTTTTAAGCACTGTTATGTTTTATGAAAATATATATCTGAATAATCTCCATTTATTAGTTAGTATTTCCTTTTCTTACTAATAATAGCAACATTTTTAGAACTATTTGTTATATTATTTGGAACTCAGTCAGATTTTATTTGATGGCTTGAGGACATGCCATATTTTTGGTTTGGGGGAAGATTAGAAAGTTTTTGAATGACTGTTTTTACTTTCTGAATGTTTATAGAAAGTTTTTTATTTTTTATTTTTGACAAAAGTATAGATGTTTTCAGATATTTTTAGGATAATGCAATTAACAGAAGACTATTTTAATCCATGAGGAACAATGGAATAGAGGTTTACTAAAGATGATTTATATTATGTTCTCACAGCCCATAAATTTTACTGCATAATTAGTAGCAATGAGACCCATTAAGGCGTATTTTTTAACAAAAGGTCTGTTTGAAGGGTCGAATGAAGGTTTGAATGAAGTTCTGAATGGAAGGTCAAATGACACTCGAAAGAAAATTATACCGTTATAACGACATGCTGTCAAAATGTAAAATCCTTTTGGTTTTATGGGAAAAGAGTTTGATTGATTGCATCATATTCATAATTATTGAGCCTTATTCACATGCTTACATGCGTATTATAATTTTATTAGGACTAATTTAGACCTATGATTTTGATTACGATTTCGACATAATGTGTCACATGCCCCAATTTGCAAGACATTTTATGTTTTAAGAAACATTATTTTATATTTTATTATAAAGTTTGTAATTAATGACCAAGTGGGGTCAAGGATAATTTAATGTAATTGCTGAATATTTTATTAATTAATAAATGAAAGATGAGACAACAGCTTAAGGAAGCTTTTAAATGAGTGTTTTACTGGTCACTTGGTGGAGTAGGTTGGGTTGAGAGCAGATTGAAACTTGGCAACATCCTCAAACTACTTCTAGCTGTTGTAGGAGGAAAATTCCCTATTTTTGTGGTCATGTTCCCCAAGAAAGTGGAACAAGAGTAGGTGGCTCATTAAGTTAAAACTGACCCAAAAGACCTAGGCATGCTAATAAAAGTTTCCATTGAAGACAACCGAGGCTGCTCATTCTTGACTCGTGAACATTCTAAGTGAATGAAGTACACAAGAAAATTCGATGGAGGGGAGTAGTTGAAGTATGTTTCAGTGAAAAGTGCTGAATATTTGAACTAGTGCAGCTATTCTAAGCTAAGTTCATACTGCTGTATGCAGAATTGATTTACTGTTGAACACTCAGTAGAGTTGTAGAGGATTATTAAACTACATCTCTCACCCAGTACTTCTACCAGGTGGACCAGGAGACAAGCTCGAGGGTCCTGATATTTGCAGTCCAACTTTTATCTAGGAGTTGGTTGGGGGAAACAGGCTCCTTAAGATGTTTTCACCTCTTCTACATTTTCGGGTTCTACTTGATTTGTCTAGATTTATAATTGTTTACTGTTATCTAGAAGGATTGAGTTTAAGCAAAAATATGTTATATTTCTATTATGTTGCTGCTAGGGTTAGTCAAAAGAAATACTTGTACTGTGAAAAGATAGTTAAATGCTGGATTAGATAGATTAGAGTAAATGATTAGAAGAATTTCCAGTTTTACTGATAGATAAAAAAATACCTAACTGTATTTTTCCACACCTTTTTAAAGGTAGTACTCTAGTACAGTAGGTTAGGTTAACTTTAGATAAAGAATCGGATGAAGTATGCATGAATGTGTTTTATTACCTTCTACGGGTTTCATAAGAGTTATTCATATGTATGTTTTTCCTTTCTATTTTAGATGTTTTTATTTATACAGAGTACTTTGAAAAACATAAACAGATCTGTCTTAGGAAAAGATCTAAAAGTATAAATTTACTTAGTCTGCGTATTTAGACAGTAGATGGACTAATTACTATAAGTCTATTATTATTATAGTAATTAAAATACATTATAAAACATAAAGTAAATAAGTAGGGTTAACATAAAAGAAATAGTAAAATAAGGCTAGAAGTTTATTAAGATAACTCCATCATTAAACTAAGTAAAATGAAACTAGAATAACATTATAATCAATTACTAACTATGTATTTTAAACTAAGAGAAACTAGGGTTTATAAATAAAAGCTAATTGAAGGAATTGTAAAATATAAATAACAGTACAACCTATTTTACTAACAAAAGGGTTATTCATTTCAACCATAAACAAATTAAAGCTTACATACTTCATTTATATAACCATAATCATCGAATAGATGAATATATAAAATTTAAAACATTATCCACAAGAAACAATGTTAACACTGCGTGATAAATATAAACTGGGAGAAAATAAGTAAAAGACCTTTCAGCATACATTAAACTAGAAAAATACAGTAAAAAAACTCAGGTTGGATAAACAACCTTTCTTTTATTTACTTACTGAAGTAAATATTATTCACAGTAAAATCAAAATATATTTTAAGAACTAACTCTCTGAAACATTTTCATTTCACTTTTAAACATAATAAAAATAAATATCAATTTACAGTAATAAAAACTCTGTTTAGGATAATTTAACAGATTTGAAGAAAAACTAGAACTGATAAGAATCTTACAGCTGCCATCATCTTCCTTAAACCACAATATATTTATATGATCAAAATATAAGTATAAACAGTAAGCTTCAATCTTTTTCAAAATAGAAATAGCATCTAAACCCTAACCCTTACTGAAACTATATCAATTATGGCCTAATGGCCTTTTTACAACTTAAGTCACGGCTTAAAATCCTGTACAAAATAAATTTACTAAAATAAAAAACTATGGCCATGAAAGCCCTAGGTTTTCCATCGCAATACAACCTCAATGGCTTCAAGGTTTTCTTCAAAAACTTATCACAGTCTCAGCCACATGGCTTTCCAAAACAATACAAATCACAATGTAACCATGGCTAAGCAGAACCCAACAACCACGCATGAAATATCATCATAAACACCATTCAACTAGTGTAGGAGAACCTCAGGCAAGACCAAGGCTTACCAATTTGAATACGAATCCTAGAATCCCTGTGTGGAGACTTTACGGTGTAATTCTAACACAGACCCTTGACTCGTAAGCCTGCACAAGTATAATAAGCACTAGTTTAGAAATGTATACAATGATAGAGTTATTAACTTATGAATAAGTGAAAAATTGTTATAAAACCCAAAGAAGTACCTCACCTAGAGAAAATGACCTCGACCTCAACTGGGTAACAAGATCAGATCCTTGCCACCAGAGCATTTACGCCGAGAACCGATGGTATCTCTGTTAATAAAACCCCAACACAAAGTGTGCCAGCCCGAGAACTAAAAACACGATGCAACAGAGTTAGGCCACACCAGAAAACGAGCAGTAAGACAGAGAACCCAATACTCTTTAATAACACTCAGTTAAACAGTCAAGAACCGCACTCACCCTAACAAGTCCACTTTCACAGCACCATTGTATGGATGGAAGCATTTTGCAGAGTCAAGGTAAGGAATGGAGTGGTGTTTGTAGAGCTAAGGTAGTGGTGATGGAGAGTTCTCACTCAGATCAAGAACATTGACCAAATGTTCCTCTACATAGAAGAAGAATGTATCGACAAGGAGGCTTAACCAGAGTCAAAGGAGTGACAGTAAATCCATGCGGCCATGAGCCTATGGCTCCTCACTCCACAGCATAGAAAACAAAATGAGGTAATGTGATTTTAGGGTTTTAGGACAGTCTTATATTGCTTCCAAGGTCAACCAAAACCCTAATCAATGAACTTCAACCACGTTTCCTCAGATTTATTTGTGAATTGTGGGTTTTATGATATAGTTCGATGACCTCTCGGAGCAATCTTGCAAAACACTATCAATTTGTAAAAGGACTATGGTTATAACATTTATTTTTACATTTAACACTTGATATATATATTAAACCCTAACGAGCATTGTAGGAAGATAAGAACTATAATAAGGTATTTATCCAAGTTTTATAACCTTTGGAAAAGTCCATGCTTATACTAGGGTTATATTTCTATCAACCATGGATTTAGGCAAGAATTCATAAAAGTAAAACATTAACCTTGATAGAGTATTAAACATCATGCTATAATGAACTTTGGACTTGGAAAAAGAACTCATAAAAGAATTACTCTTATATGTATGTGAGATTTGCAAGCATAGGAAGATCTATAGCTTGCTTTGATAGTCAAGATATTAGAACTTAGATTTGTTTACCCCCTTGTGAAATGGAGATATTACGAGGGTTAAGTTGGATAGTTTTTATAGAACCCTTTAATTCTTATATAGAAAATAGTAATACTATAGTTTAAACATATACAATTTTTATTATTGCATCTCTATTTTGGTAAGTACTAGAACAGTTTAGAAGAACTATCTTATGTACTAAGTGTTATTTCCTTATGAGAAAAACAGTCAAAATAATTTATGACTATACCTAGAACATAGATTTTCTAGGTTTATTTTACTCGTTATTTGTGGAAAAACAAATACACTTGAGTTTAACTCAGCATCGCGTAATTAAACAAGGGAATCTGCTATACAATTTCACTAGAGTTATATACAGGAACTAAAACTGAAAATAGATTGATGAAAGTTAAATGAACAAGTTATTGTTATATCGAAATGAAAGAGTAACTGGATTATGTTCAGTTTACTAAAAATACTTATATTACTAGAAACTATTCAGAACATAAATAAATAGATCAACGATACCTCTCTTATTGCTCAAAGCTGTAAAATAAATAAATTTACTAGCATTCTATTTTATGCTAGTTGAGATAATAATCTCGATCTAGAAACTGGTGACAAAATGTCTTACTTGTAAAGGACCCATAAAAGAAGCATCACTTCACTACATTAGCTAAAAATCTAAGTAATCCTCGATCTCAACTGAAGTTCTTTCCTACTTTCATAAAACAATAAAACAAATTTAGCACTAGTAATTAAACAGATGTTTCATTTCCTCTTGTACCAAACCTGAACCTGTTAAATCAAATCCTTAACAATGAATTATGGAAACAAACAAATAAGTATGCAGAATTAGAGATTAGCAAAAGAATCAGCTCTAGTCAAAACTGTTTAAAGTAACCGTTAGTAGTTAATTGTTTCTAGGTAGTGACGACTACAAACATTTTATGTTATATGAAAAAAAAAAATTTACGATTTTTTTTAATATTACATAATGTGATCTCCTGTAAACTCTATACGAGTGTGATATGATTGTATGATATTTTCAATTATCATTACACTATCAATAACTTTATCCTCTTACCCAATTACATGAAACAAACATCAAGTGACCTATCATCTCGTTAATTCGGGTTATTATGATTTTGAAGGCTTCTTTATGGAATTGTACGGAGTAATGTATTCAACATGTCCAAAGTTTATCTTTGGACATGGTTGAATTTACCAAAACCCTACGAATTCATTAACGCACGTGTCCTTTTGACGACACACGATTCAATATTTGCCATGATGGCATGATCGTTTAAACGTGCCAAGTCTCTTCCTGTGATTGTTCAATCACCCAAATGGATCATGTTTTAATTTGAATCCCTTGTGTATTCATTCCATTCTATCACCCTAACTTATCTTCATCCCCGCAAATCCATTTAGCCACCATTTTCCTGTATCCTCTACAAGCCTTGCAGCTTGGCCTTGGTTGTTTTTTTGCCATAAAGATCGACTATTTTAGGAGCGGTCAACCACTGAAAGGGTCCACCCGCTCATCCTTGTAAAAATTATATATAGTCCCATCCAAGCGAGAGCAAAAGTTAGCTAGTTTGTAATCTATTAGTGGACATTAGAAGGGAAGCTTTGCAAAAACTCTGTTCTGCATGTTAATATAAGTTCTATTTTTGTTGCGTATATATGCTCTTGTTCTTGTCAGTGATTGATTAACACGCCACCCTAATTTATGAGAGGGCCCCTCAACAACCAGCGGTTTCTATTCCTGTGTGTGTTCTTGTTATCTCCTTTTTCGTAGAAAAGTAGTGTCTATTACTGTTTTATTTATGCAAATTGGTTTCCTGTTAGTTTATATTGTTCATTTCTGTGTTCCCTATAGCATATGTTTTATTATGAGTAATGCTATGTTGTTAGTATAGTTTCTATTTCTTGAATTAAAGCAATCATTCGCGTGCATAGTTTATCTCTAGCTTCCTTTCCAGTCTTTCTTCCAGCTTGCGGTTTAGATTTACATTGATAATTACATAGAGTTGAATTGCCTTCATATCTCAGATTCAGTTTACAGTAGGTTTAGTTCTGTTAATTCTCATTTTGCTGTAGATTTAATTTTATTATACCTTAGTTATTTCATTATGCAATAGACAATAGTTTCTCTATAATCATGAATTAGACTAAGTCATTCCATTGTTACTTCAATTACTGAATAGGATCAATTAATGTCCTTTATGCATCTTATTCTCATGTGCATGAAATCAGGTGATATTTAGATCATCTATGCCATTTATTTCCTAATTTCCATTGTTTTATTTATACGGACTGCCATTCAAACCGTCCGTTCAGTCTGCCATTCATCCCTTCGTCCAGCCTTTAATATTTCCCATTCTGTCTTAAACCTGTTTAAAGTTTTTTTTCTTCAGATTTTGAATTATGTTATGTTTGTAATTATCCAATGGTTATATCTATAATTAGGACCTTAGTCTAGATAATTTAAAGTATCTATTAAGTTCCATCCCTATCTTTCACTTCCTTTTTACCTTAGTATGTGTTGAATTGTGTTTTGTTTTGTCTCTTTTGTTTCTGATTCTTTTTCATTCACTACTGTTGTAACGTTTGGTAATTATATATTTAGCTTAGTCTAATTTATCTTTGTTTATATTGAATCTAGGATTAAACATGTTAATTTATAGAGAAACAAACCAGTACTTTGTAAATTGATCATAGAATAGGACCTGTTTTCTTCACTGCGGGGATACTGAAAAGTTTCATAGAATAGGATTTAGAGAAGACATCTTTTATTAAGTTTTCTACTTGCTTCTTTTATTAATTTTTCTACTTGCTTCCTTTATTAATTTTTCTACTTATTTCTAAGTCATATTTTCCTCACACATGTTTCATATAAGAAAAGTATACCTTTAAATTTCAAGTAATTACTAAAAGAATTTTGTTTCTTAATTAATATGTTAGTTGTTCATAATATCTTTTTCTGTTAAATTCATTTGCTTATGGAATAAATCACAATGTTCACTATGACTTGTAATTGCACACTACTTAGTTTGCATATATTTGTAGAAGTTAAGTTAGATCTAATCCCATTTAGTTTCTTTACTTCTTTCGAAAGCCATTTTGATACACCTCCTTCTCCAGTACCGATAACCATGAATGCATATCCTTAGAACAATCAAGGAGAGTGGAGCTAGATAAATTTGTTCAATCACTCTGTATTTTTCAAAACGACCTGTATAGGTTAGTTAGTGGGTTTCTTAGATTAATTAAATCATCATAATATTGTATTACATAACATAACCTTTCGTAAGAGTTTTAACTATGTTCCAAACCTTTCTAATTCACAGATTGACAAGCATAATAGTTAGTACACTGTAAAGAAGTAGTTTACTTTCTTATAATAGTGTTATTTATAAAATACATAGTTTATGGTTGATAGAGTAAGGTAGTATAGCTTGATACCGCTTTAATCTAGTACATGTGTCCCAACCTAATTACCTCAGTATTTGAATTTCTAGAGTTTGACTCGGTTTTTCATTTTGAAATATCTTTCGATCTTTTTTTTATTAAAATATTACTATGACACCTTAGGAACCTTTCTACCTTAACATATATTTTGTATCAGGTCTAATATTACAAACCTCGATCGATAATTGAATATTTGGTAAATTAATTAAGACATTATAACACCCAACAAATCCCACAAGCCAACTGCATTGAAGGATGCCATGAATTTGACAAGAGACTTGCAAAATGTGTTTCCAAAAACCAGATCCCCCTCCTAATCCTAATTTTCCTTCCAAATTCAAAGAGGGAAGGAAACCATGGAAAAATGACTCTTTTATCAAGGATAACAAGGAAGGGTTAAGCAAAGAAGAATTCAAAAGAAATAAATTATGCTTCACATGTCAGCAACCTTGGGTTCTAGGACATAGGTGTGCAAAAAGGAAGGCACACTACATTGAGGTTTTCTCTAAAGATGAGGAAGAGGGAGGATAGGAATAAACACAACTTGCATCCCAATGAAATAATAGAATAAGAACAACCCACTCCTAAGATAGGAAAAATTGCAGTACTTCCAGGTGTACCTAGATGTCACACCCTTATACTCAAGGGTAACATACAAGGCCAAAAGGTTACGGTCCTAGTGGATAAAGGAGCCACTAATAAATCCATAGATGCAACCTTGGTGGAGAGGAGAAATTTTTTATGGCTTCATGGTCATCATTCTAGGTAACAATTCTATGGATTGCACCAAATGGATTACAAAGCTTCAAGTTACTATAGGAAATCATACTATTACTAACAATTTCTATGTAGTGAATGTGGATGATACAAATGTGGTTTTCGGAATCCAATGGTTGTATTCTCTAGGAGATCATAAAGTGAACTATCAAGTCCCTAAGATGAGGTTCAAAAATTCGGAAGGGAAACCCATCTTGTTGAGAGGGATGCACACTTACCCAAATCAAGTAGTTTCCTCTTATAGTATGAGGTCTATCTTGAGGCATTAAGACATTGAATGGGATGATAAATGTTTGATTACATATTATAAGCCCCACTTGAAGGTTTCCAACCATCCCAAGGATATAAAGTATTTTTTGGGTAAGTATGGGAAAGTTTTACAAGACCTTTCCCTAGGGAGGCCACCAGACAGAGGGGTGGAGCATGCCATTGAATTAGAGATAAGAAACCAACCTATTAAATTTGAATCCCTATAGTCACCCTAAAGTATTATAGATGATATTTATGAGTCCATTAAAGGAATTTTGGAGTTGGGTCTCATAATACCTAGTTCAAGCCCTTATGCTTCTTCAGTTGTCATGGTAGAGAAAAATGATGGAACCTTGAGGATGTAGATTGATTTTAAAGCATTGAACAAGAAGACAGTAAATAATAAATATCCCATCCCAAGGATTGATGAGCTCATGGATGAGATCCATGGAGAAAATTTCTTCTCAAATATTGACCTTAGATTCGGTTATCATCAAATTCGAATGAAGGAGGAAGATATACCAAAGACTGCTTTTAGGTGTCACTATGCTCACTTTTAGTTTCTTTCCATGCATTTTGGATTAACAAATCCTCCTACCACATTTCAATCATGCATGAAAAATATCTTCCACAAAAAACTTTGTAAGTTTGTATTAGTTTTCTTTGATGACATTCTTATTTACAGTACAACATGGAAGGAACACTTGCATCATCTAGAAGTGGTATTAAAAATTCTGCATGATCAATCCTTATTTGCTAAGCTGTCAAAATGTGAGTTTACTATGACAGAAATTTTGTATCTTGTACACATCATTGTTCAATATGGTTTTAAGGTGGACTTAGGAAAAATAAAAGCCATCATAGAATGACCCCATCCCAAAAATATCAATGAATTGAGAGGATTCATTGGGATTTGTACCTACTATAGGAATTTGTGAGGAGGTTTCCCCCAAATCATCTCACCTATCACTAATTTGACAAAGAAGGATGCTTTCCAATGGAATGAAGAGGCTGAAAAGGCTTTCCAAAGAATGAAAGAGTTAACGAGTAATTGTCATATTCTTGCATTGCCTGATTTTCTAAACCATTTGTCTTGGAGTGTGATGTATCGAGGGAGGGAATTGGAGCGGTCCTAAAGCAAGGATAAAACCTAATAGATTTCGAGAGTAGGAAGATACAACCACATGAGAATAATTACTCTATTTCTGACAAAGAAATTTTATCCATCATGCATGCTTTGATCATGTTTAGGAAAAACTTGGTGGGAATCAACTTTGTGGTCAAGACTGGCCATAACAGCTTAAGGTACTTCCTCAATCAAAAGGATCTAAATGAAAGGCAACACAAGTGGGTGAGTAATATTCAAGAATTGTATTTTGATATCGAATATGTCAAAGTACATAATAATGTGGTAGAATATTCCTTATCTAGAAGACATTCTATTTCTCTAATGGATGTTGTAGATGATTAGAAAGTTATATCAAAAGTAGAATATGCCAAGGATAAGTTTTATTGTGGAATTTTTTATGGGAATAATCACGATTATAGGTATAAGGTTTTGGAAGAAATCATCTACTACAAATATAAAATCTATTTGGTCCGTGGTTCGAGCTTGAAGGAGAAATTTTTGAAGAGAGCTCATGATTCTCTTCTAGGGGGCCACCCTGGTTTCTTCAAAACAATTAGAATGTTGTGAGAAATATTTTATTAGAAAGGATTGAAGAATGATGTTATAAAATATGTTAATGAATTCCCAAAATTTCAACAAAACAAAGTGGAGCACAATCATCCAGCTGGTCTCTTGCACCCCTTTCCAATACCAAAACAAAAATGGGAGAGTATTTTGATGGATTTCATCATTGGTTTACCCAAAGTACTTAGTAAGGATTCCATATTTGTAGTGGTGGATAGAGTCACTAAATTTTCTCATTTATTTTCTATTACCACAAATTTCACTATTGCACAAGTGGATAAACTATTATTTAAAAAAAAATTCAGATTGCATGGGCTCCCTAAGAGCATTGTTAGTGATAGAGACAACATATTTTTTAGTGCATTTTGTCAAGAACTCTTCAAAATGGTGGGGAAAAATTTGACTCCTAGCACAATATATCATCCATAAACTGATGTCTAAACAAAGAGGTTGATTCAATGGTTGGAGGGATACTTGAGGAACTATGTTAGTAAGCAGCAAAAGGCATGGATCAAATGGTTTCATTTGGGTGAGTTTTGCTATAATACTACTTTTCATATGTCCATTGGAATACCTCATTTCAAATAAATTTATGGTTATGATGCATCCACTTTTATTGAACACATATTTTTTGATAGTAGAGATCCAAAATCTAAGGATTTGATTAAGGAAAGCTAAGAAAATTTGAAGGTTTTGAAAGATAACTTGCAGGTTTCCCAAAATCAACAAAAACAATATGCAGATCAACATAGAGTGGAGAGACACTGTAAAGTGAATGACTTGGTTTATTTTAGGTTGCAGCACTACAAAAAAACCACCATAAAAGGTGAAGGCTCAAAAAATCTCAAACCAAGGTTTTATGGTCCTTACAAAGTGGTTCAAAAAGTTGGAGAAGTGGCATATGAATTGGAGCTTCCAGAAGGAAGTAAAATCCAAAATGTATTTAATGTTTCATGTATACAGAAGGAGATGGGGCAGAATATTTCAGTCTCAAAAACATTACCTTCCTTGGATGATGAGGGACAACTTATTCTCATTCCATAAAGAATATTGAAGATAAGGGAAAGGAAGTTAAGAAGCAAAACTATAAGCGAATACTTGGTACAATTGAAGGATTTTCCTATTGAGGAGGCCACTTGGGAAGATGAAAACATTTTTTAGCATCCAAACTTGGCATTGCTTGAGTACAAGAAATATTGGGTGGGGAGGACTGTCATGTCCCCATCCCAATAAGACTACTAGTAATCAATCTTCATCAACCTACTAGTTCCCTAGTTGGATGGAGGCATTAAATTTTGAAATAAGGGAGCTATGATACCCAAGAGGACCTTAGTATACCATATAAACATTAAATTGGGTCATATAAATAATAAATGTGGAGAAAATAAAGTGGAATTTATTCAAGGAGACACTTGGAGGCTCATGGAGACCTTGGGTGACTAGATTCCTCCCTACACTTGTCATGACCTACCCCCAATTCGAAATTATAGGGAATTGAACATTCTTGGGAGGTGAAGAGGTGTCAAGTAATATATCATGAGCCAATGAATCCTCTGTGCATGCCATGATAGGCCATGTGGAGGACACTTTTCTGACAAAGGACGACATACAAATTATTGCATTCTGGTTATTACTGGTCAAGCATTTTTAAAGATGCTTCCAGATATGTTATAGTATGTGATAGTTTCCAAAGAATGGGTAGAACTACATCATCAGACGAGATTCTTTACAGCCTCAGGTCATGATTGAGCCTTTTGAGAAGTGGGCTCTTGATTTTGTAGGACCAATCTCTCCCATGTCCCGTAAGAAGAAATACATCCTGGTTTGCATAGATTATGTCACCAAATGGGTAGAAGATAAAGCTTTGTTCTGAGCTACAAAGAAATCTGTGGTAGAATTTATATATGAAGAGATATTCACTCAATTTGGTGTGCCTAGATAAATCGTCACTAATCAAGGTTCTCAATTCAGCTCTAAATTAACGAAACATCTTACCACGAAATATAGTATACAACATTGCAAATCCTCACCTTACCATCCACAAGCCAATGGCCAGGTAGAATTAACCAATAAGGTATTGGAAACTATATTAACCAAAACTATTGAGCTACATCATAAATATTGGGCAGATAGACTCCCAAAGGCTTTGTGGGCATATAGAATAACTTGGAAAAATACTACTAGACATACACCCTATGAGTTAGTATATGGGAAAGAATTCATTTTACCTATTGAATTCCAAGTTAAGACCTTTTTCGTATGGCTGTGCAATTAGGTATGGATTTAGAAGAGGCATAGAAACAACGAATCTTACAGATTAACGAATTAGATGAGATTAGGCAAGATGCACTCCAAAGGAAACTGTTAATACAAAATCAACCAAAGAAATGGCATGATAAATTTATTAAGCAAAATCAGTTTAATACCGGAGATTGGGCATTGCTATTTGACTTAAGGTAGAAAAATTTCAAAGGAAAATTAACTACCCATTGGATGGGTCCATATGAGGTAGTTACAACCTTCGATAATGGGTCAATAGAGATCAAGAAAATTGATTATTCGCAAACTTCCTTTGTCGTAAATGGACACAAACTTAGACTTTACCATCAACCAATCTCTAGACAATATTTTGTGAAGAATGTCTTACAACAAAAGGAGATGAAGCTGGTTGAAGAGGAAGTCATTCCTCCTCCTCCTGATTCTTAAACTATTCTGTGTTATTTTTATGTACATATGTTAATATATCTTTACTTCTTTAATAAATAAAAGTCATTTTTGATAAGATGACTACATTTATGCAAGGAATTTGGTTGTATAATCAGCTTATGGAATTTTGTCAAATAAAACATAAAGGTTTTTTTTCCTTTATCTAAATTTTGATAAAATTTATATGACTTTTTCTCGATGCATATGTTTTTGTTGTGAATAAAAATTTGAATCATCTAACAAATAGTTTTGCTGTTTGATTATAAGAGCCTTGTTTCCTTAACTTGCTTTGATGATTGCTTATGATTTTATGGTGATTGATTCACATGTGTATATTTTCGACTTATCATTAAAACAATTGCTTACGACCTATTTTCATAATTATGTGATTCAATGTTCTATTTTACACCTACGGACTACTTGTTCATCCTATACTCATTATCACAACTTGTCTCTTAAGGATTTTTGAGAAAAAACAAGAATAAGTGGAATTCCTACTTATGGGGAACATTACTTCTTTTTATAAAAAAGATAGACTGAGTAGTCCAAGAACAACTTCAAGTTATTATATTTTGACATGATTTATAATTTAGGACATTATAAACTTTTCTTTACTTATAAGATTCACATTCATAAATCTGAATTGTGTGTTTAGAAGGATTAGCTTGCTCTAAGTACCAATAGGCTTCCACATGTTAAAAAAAAACTCTTATACAAATCAAACCCGTCGGAGTATTGAACATGATATCTAGAAGCGGGTCCAGGCTAAGTAATATCTTTAAACAAGGAATAGTGGTAAGTGCAAGCAAACCCATCGGGGTATTGAACATTCTCACTGGCAGCAGGGCTATGCTTGCGTGGTACCAAGAGAAACTGACAGAGGTATTGAACAGACTTGCTGGCAGCAGGGAAATATCAAGTAAAAGAGGTTTGGCTAATGCATTACTATGCACATGGTTCGAAAAATAGGACTAAATAAACAAAGCAGAAAAAAAAGAACAATACATGTTTAGGCCAATTCTTCATCATGTCATTTGAGAACAATGGTAAGTTGGACTTGGGACTCTATCATCTACTTCAATAATATCTAGGATATAATTATTCTAGAAATGGGATTCATATCTATAGAAATATCATGAAATCGAGAGTGAACTTAAAATATTCTTTAGATGACAGGATATCCTTAAAATGAGGCATGGATGACTAGTTACTCCTATGGAATTTTCACATCAATTATACTTTTGTTATTTGTATAATATTTTTAAGCACTGTTATTTTTTATGAAAAATATATATCTGAATCATCTCCATTTATTAGTTAGTATTTCTTTTTCTTACTAATAATAGCAGCATTTTTAGAACTATTTGTTATATTATTTGGAACTCAGTCAGATTTTATTTGATGGCTTGAGGACATGCCATATTTTTTGTTTGAGGGGAGCTTAGAATGTTTCTGAATGACTGTTTTTACTTTCTGAATGTTTATAGAAAGTTTTGTTTATTTCTGACAAAAGTATAGATGTTTTTAGATATTTTTAGGATAATGAAATTAATGGAAGACTCTTTTAATTCATGAGGAACAATGCAATAGAGGTTTACTAAAGATGATTTATATTATGTTCTCACAACCCAAATTTTTTACTGCGTAAATAGTAGCAGTCAGACCCAGTAAGGCGTATTTTTTAACAAAAGGTATGTTTCAAGGGTCGAATGAAGTTCTGAATGGAAGGTCAAATGGCACTTGAATGAAAATTATACAGTTATAACGACATGTTGTCAAAATGTCAAATCCTTTTGGTTTTATGGGCAAAGAGTTTAATTGGCTGCATCATATTCACAATTATTAAGCCTTATTCACATGCTTACATGCGTATTATAATTTTATTAGGACTAATTTCGACCTATGATTTTGATTACGATTTCGACATAATGTGATCTCTTGTAAACTCTATACGAGTGTGATATGATCATATGATCTTTTCAATTACCATTACACTATCAGTATCTTTATCCTCTTACCCAATTACATGCAGCAACCATCAAGTGACCTATCATCTCGTTAATTCATGTTATTATGATTTTGAATAATTCTTTATGGAATTGTACTGAGTATTGTATTCAACCTGTCCAAATTTTATCTTTAGACATGGTTTAATTTACCAAAACCCTACTAATTCATTAACGCACGTGTCCTTTTGACAACACATGGTTTAAGATTTTCCATGGTGGCATGATCATTTAAACATGCCAAGTCTCTTCCCATGATCATTCAATCACCCGAATGGATCACGTTTTAAACTCAAGACCTTGTGTATTCATTCCATTCTGTTGCCCTCACTTATCTTCATCCCTGTGGATCTGTTTAGCCACCATTTTCCTGTATCCTCTGCAAGCCTTGCAGCTTGACCTTGGTTGTTTGTTTGTCTTAAAGA
The DNA here is from genome assembly GCA_001517045.1 of Pseudotsuga menziesii. Taxonomy (NCBI): domain Eukaryota; kingdom Viridiplantae; phylum Streptophyta; class Pinopsida; order Pinales; family Pinaceae; genus Pseudotsuga; species Pseudotsuga menziesii. Next base: position 255,911 of record LPNX010483343.1, read on the forward strand.
TTGACTATTTTAGGAGTGGTCAAACACTAAAAGGGTCGACCCACTCACCCTTGTGAAAATTATATATAGTCGCCTCCAAGCAAGAGTAGAAGTTAGCTAGATTGTTATTTGTTAGTCGACATTAGAAGGGAAGCTATGCAAAAACTTTGTTTTGCATGTTAATATAAGTTCTATTTTTGTTGCGTATACATGTTCCTATTCCTATAAGTGATTGATCAACATGCCACCCTAATTACTGAGAGGGACCCTCAGCAACCAGCGGTTTCCATTCATGTGTGTGTTCTTATTATCTTCTTTTTCACAAACAAGTAGTGTCTATTACTATTTTATTTATGCAAATTGGTTTCCTGTTGGTTTATAATTTTCATTTCCATGTTTCCCATAGCATATGTTTTATTATGAGTAATGCTATGCTATTAGTATAGTATACAACATTGCAAATCCTCACCTTACCATCCACAAGCCAATGGTCAGGTAGAATAAACCAATAAGGTATTGGAAGCTATCTTAACCAAAACTATTCAGCTACATCATAAAGATTAGGCAGATAGACTCCCAAAGGCTTTGTGGGCCTATAGAATAACTTGAAAAAATAATACTCGACATACACCCTATGAGTTAGTATATGGTAAAGAAGTCCTTTTACCTATTGAATTCCAAGTTAAGACTTTTCGTATGGCTGTGCAATTAGGTATGGATTTAGAAGAGGCATAGAAACAATGAATCTTACAGATTAACGAATTATATGAGATTAGGCAAGATGCACTCCAAAGGAAACTGTTAATACAAAATCAACAAAAGAAATGGCATGATAAATTTATTAAGCAAAAGCAGTTTAATACCGAAGATTGGGCAATGCTATTTGACTCAAGGTATAAAAATTTCAAAGGAAAATTAACTACCCATTGGATCGGTCCATATGAGGTAGTTACAACCTTCGATAATGGGTCAGTAGAGATCAAGAAAATTGATGATTCACAAGCTTCCTTTGTTGTAAATGGACACAAACTTAGACTTTACCATCAACCAATCTCTAGACAAGATTTCATGAAAAATGCCTTACAACAAAAGGAGATGGAGCTGGTTGAAGAGTAATTCATTCCTCCTCCTCCTGATTCTTAAACTATTATATGTTATTTTTATGTACATATGTAAATATATCTTTACTTCTTTAATAAATAAAAGTCATTTTTGATAAGCTGACTACATTTATGTAGGGAATTTGGTTGTATAATCAGCTTATGGAATTTTGTCAAATAAAACATAAAGGTTTTTTTTCCTTTATCTAAATTTTGATAAAATTTATATGACTTTTTTCTCGATGCATATATTTTTGTTGCGAATAAAAAATTGAATCATCTAACAAGCAGTTTTGCGGTTTGATTATAAGAGCCTTGTTTCTTTAACTTGCTTTGATGATTCCTTATGATTTTATGGTGATTGATTCAGATATGTATATTTTTGACTTATCATTAAAACAGTTGCTTAAGACCTATTTTCATCATCATGTGATTCAAAGTTCTATTTTACACTTACGGACTACTCATTCATCCTATACTCTTTATCACAACTTGTCTCTTAAGGATTTTTTAGAAAACTCAAGAATAAGTGGAATTCCTACTTGTGAGGAACATTACTTCTTTTTATAAAAATGATAGACTGAGTAGTCCAAGAACAGCTTCAAGTTATTATCTTTTGACATGATTTATAACTTAGGCCATTATAAACTTTTCTTTACTTATAAGATTCGCATTCATAAATATGAATTGTGTGTTTAGAAGGCTTAGCTCGCTCTAAGTACCAATCGGCTTCCACATGTTAAAAACAACTTTTATACGAAGCGGTTCTAGGCTAAGTAGTATATTTAAACAAGGAATACTGGTAAGTGCAAGCAAACCCATCAAGGTACTAAATAGGCTCGGTGACAGCGGGGCTATGCTTGCATGGTACCAAGATAAATCGGCAGAGGTACTGAACAGACCTGCTGGAAACAGGGAAATATCAGGTAAAAGAGATTTGGTTAATGCATTACTATGCACATGGTTCGAAAAAAAGGACTAACTAAACAAAGCAGAAAAAAAAGAACAATACCTGTTTAGGCCGATTCTTCATCATGTCATTTCAGAATGATGGTAAGTTGGACTTGGGACTCTATCATCTACTTCAATAATATCTAGGATATAATTATTCTAGAAATGGGACCCATATCTATAGAATATCACAAAATCAAGAGTGAACTTAAAATATTATTTACATGACAGGATATCCTTAAAATGAGGCATGGATGACTAGTTACTCCTATGGAATTTTTCACATCAATTATACTTTTGTTATTTGTACAATATTTTTACGCACTGTTATTTTTTATGAAAATATATATCTGAATCATCTCCATTTTTTAGTTAGTATTTCTTTTTCTTACTAATAATAGCAACATTTATAGAACTATTTGTTATATTATTTGGAACTCAGTCAGATTTTTTTTCATGGCTTGAGGACATGCCATATTTTTGGTTTGGTGGAAGCTCAGACAGTTTTTGAATGACTATTTTTACTTTTTGAATGTTTATACAAAGTTTTGTTTATTTCGTACAAAAGTATAGATGTTTTTAGATATTTTCAGGATAATGCAATTAACGGAAGACTATTTTAATCCATGAGGAACAATGCAATAGAGGTTTACTAAAGATGATTTATATTATGTTCTCATAGCCCAGAAAGTTTACTACATAATTAGTAGTAGTCAGACCTAGTAAGGCGTATTTTTTAACAAAAGGTCTGTTTGAAGGGTCGAATGAAGTTCTAAATGGAAGGTTAAATAATGCTTGAATGAAAATTATACCATTATAACGACATGCTGTCAAAATGTCAAATCCTTTTGGTTTTACGGGAAAAGATTTTAATTGGCTGCATCATATTCATAATTATTGAGCCTTATTCACATGCTTACACATGTATTATAATTTTATTAGGACTAATTTTGACCTATGATTTTGATTACGATTTTGACATAATGTGATCTTCTGTAAAATCTATACAAGTGTGATAGGATTGTATGATCTTTTCAATTATCATTACACTATCAGTATCTTTATCCTCTTACCCAATTACATGCAGCAACCATCAAGTGACCTATCATCTCGTTAATTCGGGTTATTATGACTTTGAATGCTTCTTTATGGAATTGTAATGAGTAATGTATTCAACCTGTCCAAATTTTATCTTTGGACATTGTTGACTTTACCAAAACCCTACGAATTCATTAACGCATGTGTCCTTTTGGTGACACACGATTCAAGATTTTCCGTGGTGGCATGATCATTTAAATGTGCCAAGTCTCTTCCCATGATCATTCAATCACCTGAATGGATCACATTTTAAACTCAAGCCCTTGTGTATTCATTCCATTCTGTCACCCTCACTTATCTTCATCCCTGCGGAGCCGTTTAGCCACCATTTTCCTATATCCTATACAAGCCTTGCAGCTTCGCGTTGGTTGTTTGTTTTCCATAAAGATTGACTATTTTAGGAGTGGTCGACCACTGAAAGGGTTGACCCACTCATCCTTGTTTATATATAATCGCCTCCAAGCGAGAGCAGATGTTAGCTAGTTTGTAATCTATTAGTCGACATTAGAAGGGAAGCTCTGTAAAAACTCTATTCTACATGTTAATATAACTTCTATTTTTTCTGCATATACATGTTCTTGTTCCTGTAAGTGATTGATTAACACACCACCCTAATTGCTCAGAGGGCCCCTCAACAACCAACGGTTTCCATTCCTATGTGTGCTCCTGTTATCTCCTTTTTCACAGATAAGTAGTGTATATTACTGTTTTATTTATGAAAATTGGTTTCTTGTTAGTTTAAATTGTTCATTTCCATGTTTCATGTAGCATATGTTCTATTATGAGTAATTCTATGCTGTTAGTATAGTTTTTGTTTCTTGAATTAAATCAATTATTCGCGTGCATAATTTATCTCTAGTTTCCTTTCTAGGCTTTCTTACAGCTTGTAGTTTAGATTTATATTGATAATTACATAGAGTTGAATTTCTTTCATATCTCACATTCATTTTACAATAGGTTTAGTTCTGTTAATTCTCATTTTGCTGTAGATTTACTTTGATTATACCTTAGTTATTTCATAATGCAATAGACAATAGTTTCTCTATAATCATGAATTAGCCTAAGTCATTCCATTGTTACTTCAATTACTGAATAGGATCAATTACTGTCCTTTATGCATCTTATTCTCATGTGCATGAAATCATTTGATATTTAGATCATCTAGGCCGTTTATTTCCTAATTTCCATTGTTTTCTTCATACGGACTGCCATTCAGACTGTCTGTTTAATCTACCATTCAGCCCTTCATCCAGCCTTTAATATTTCCCATTCTATCTTAAACCTGTTTAAAGTTTTGTTTCTTTGGATTTTGAATTATGTTATGTTTTTAATTAGACAATGGTTATATCTATAATTAGGACCTTAGTCTAGATGATTTAAAGTATCTATTAAGTTCCATCCCTATCTTTCACTTCCTTTTTACCTTAGTATGTGTTGAATTGTGTTTTGTTTTGTCTCTTTTGTTTCTGATTCTTTTTCATTCACTACTGTTGTAATGTTTGGTAATTATATCTTTAGCTTAGTCTAATTTATCTTTGTGTATATTGAATCTAGGATTAAACATGTTAATTTCTAGAGAAACAAACTAGTACTTTGTAAATTGATCATAGAATAGGACCCGTTTTCTTCACTGTGGATACTAAAAAGGTTCATAGAATAGGATTTAGAGAAGACATATTTTATTAAGTTTTCTACTTGCTTCTTTTATTAAGTTTTCTACTTGTTTGTAAGTCATATTTTCCTCACACATGTGTCATATAAGAAAAGTATACCTTTAACTTTCAAGTAATTACTAAAATAATTTTGTTTCTTAATTAATATGTTAGTTGTTCATAATATCTTTTTCTGTTAAAGTCATTTGTTTATGGAATAAATCACAATGTTTACTATCACCTGTAATTGCACACTAATTAGTTTGCATATATTTGTGGAAGTTAAGTTATATCTAATACCATTCAATTTCTTTACTTCTTTCGAAAGCCATTTTGATACACCTCCTCTAGTATTGATAACCATGAATGCATATCCTCAGAACAATCAAGGAGAGTGGAGCTAGATAAATTGGTTCAATCACCATGTATTTGTCAAACGGATTGTATAGGTTAGTTAGTGGCTTTCTTAGATTAATTAAATCATCATAATATTGTATTACATAACATAACCTTTCATAAGAGTTTTAACTATGTTCCAAACCTTTCTAATTCACAGACTGAGAAGCAGAATAGTTAGTACACTATAAAAAAGGTAGCTTACTTTCTTAGAATAGTGTTATTTATAAAATACATAGTTTATGGTTGATAGAGTAAAGTAGTATAGCTTGATACTACTTTAATCTAGTACATGTGTCCTAGCCTAATTACCTTAGTAGTTGAATTTCCAGAGTTTGACTCGGTTTTTCATTTTGAAAGATCTTTCGATCTTTTCTTTATTTAAATATTTCTACGACACCTTAAGAACCTTTATACCTTCACATATATTTTGTATCAGCTCTAATATTTCAAACCTCGGTCGATAATTAAATATTTGGTAAATTAATTAAGACATTATAACACCCAACAAATCCCACAAGCCAACTACGTTGAAGGATGGCATGAATTTGACAAGAGACTTGCAAAATGTGTTTCTAAAAACCAGATCCCCCTCTAAGCCTAATTTTAATTCCAAATTCAAAGAGGGGAGGAAACCATGGAAAAATGACTCTTTTGTCAAGGATAACAAGGAACGGCCAAGCAAAGAAGAACTCAAAAGAAATAAGTTATGCTTCACATGTTAGCAACCTTGGGTTCTGGGACATAGGTGTGCAAAAGGGGAGGCACACTACATTGAGGTTTTCTCTGAAGATGAGGAAGAGGGAGGACATGAATAAACATAACTTGTTGCCCAAGAAAAGGGGTATGAAACAACATAAGAAGAACAACCCACTCCTAAGACAAGAAAAATTGCAGTACATTCAGGTGTACCTAGATGTCACACCCTTATACTCAAGGGTAACATACAAGGCCAAAAGGTTACGGTCCTAGTGGATAAAGGAACCACTCATAAATTCATAGATGCAACCTTGGTGGAGAGGAGAAAATTTTGATGGCTTCATGGTCATCATTCCAGGTAACAATTCTATGGACTGCAAAACAATTCTATGGACTGCACCAAATGGATTCCAAAGCTTCAAGTTACTATAGGAAATCATACAATTACTGACAACTTTTATGTAGTGAATGTGGCTGATACAAATGTGGTTTTTGGATTCCAATGTTTGTATTCTTTAGGAGATCATAAAGTGAACTATCAAGTCCCTAAAATGAGGTTCAAAAATTCAGAAGGGAAACCCATCTTGTTGAGATGGATGCACACTTACCCAGATCAAGTAGTTTCCTCTCATAGTATGAGTTCTATCTTTAGGCATGAAGAAATTGAATGGGATTATGAATGTTTGATTACATATTATAAGCCCCACTTGAAGGCTTCCAAGCATCCCAAAGAGATAAAGTAGTAGTTGGGTAAGTATGGGAAAGTTTTACAAGACCTTTCCCTAGGGAGGCCTCCAGACAAAGGGGTGGAGCATGCCATTGAATTAGAGATAAGAAACTAACCTATAAAAATGCATCCCTATAGTCACCCCAAAAGGATTATAGATGATATTGATGATTCCATTAAAGAAATTTTGTAGTTGGGTCTCATAATACCTAGTTCAAACCCTTATGCTTCTTCAGTTGTCATGGTAGAGAAAAAGGATGGAACCTTGAGGATGTAGATTGATTTTAGAGCATTGAACAAGAAGACAGTAAAGAATAAATATCCCATCCCAAGGATCGATGAGCTCATGGATGAGATCCATGGAGAACATTTCTTCTCAAATATTGACATTAGATGTGGTTATCATTAAATTCGAATGAAGAAGGAAGACATACCAAAGACTTCTTTTAGGTGTCACTATGCTCACTTTTATTTTCTTGCCATTCCTTTTGGATTGACAAATGCTCCTACCACATTTAAATCATGCATGAACAATATCTTCCACAAAAAACTTCGTAAGTTTGTATTATTTTTCTTTGATGACATTCTTATTTACAGTAAAACATGGAAGGAACACTTGCACCATCTAGAAGTTGTCACATGCCCCAATTTGCAAAGCAATTTTATGTTATTGAAGAACATTATGTTATATTTTATGAACTAAAGTTTGTAATTAAGGAAAAAGTGGGGTCAAGGATAATTTAATGTATTAATTTTTTTATTATTAATAAATAAATAAAATATGAGACAACAGCTTAGGGAAGCTATTAAATGAGTGTTTACTGGTCACTTTGTGGAGGAGATTGGGTTGAGAGCATATTGACAAGTGGAAGCATCCTCAAACTACTTCTAGCTATTGCAAGTGACAAATTCCCTATATTTGTGGTCAAGATTCCCCATGAAAGTGGAACACGAGCAGGTGGCTCCTTAAGTAAAAACTAACCCAAAAGACCTAGGCATGCTAACAAAACTTCCCATTAAAGACAACTGAGGTTGCTCATTTTTCTGGATTTGTGATCATTCTGAATGAATGAAGCGCACATGTGAAATTTAATGGAGTGGACTAGCTGAAGTGAGTTTGAGGGGATAAGTGGTCAAGAATGAACTTTTGCAACTATTCTAAGCTAAAGTTCTTACTGTTGTAAGGAGGACTGATTTATTGCTGAACACTCAGTGGAGTTGCAGAGGATCTCAAGACTACATTTCTCATCCAGTACTCTATTAGGAGGATCAAGAGACAGGCTTGGGGGTCCTGAGAAAATTGTAGACTATCTTTTCTCTAGGAGTTGGTTGCGAGGAACAACCTCCTTAAGTTGTTGTCACCTCATCTATTTGACAAGTTCTATTTGTGTAGGTTTAGTTATTATTTTATTTACTGTTTTAGAAAATTTTAAAAGATTATCAAGATTAGTATATTGTTATTTTATCATTGTTAATGAAAAAGAAAGAACATTTGTTTTTACTGAGAAAGTTAGTAATTATCAAATTATGATTAAACAATAGAGATATTGCTAAGTTAAATGATAGATAGGAAAATTACCAAACTTTATTTCTCCACTTTTTTTACAAGGCAGTATTCTAGTACAGCAGGTATGCTTAGTTTAGATAAGTATAATTTCATTAACTTTGAATGGAGATGTAAATAATTACTTCTATAGTTTTATGTAATTTATTTACAAAAATATAGTTGTACTTGTACTGTCTACTTAAGGTATATACAATATCTAATACAGGTAAGAATAAATTTAAATAATAAGAACCAGTATGTATAATATTTACAAAATTAAAACTAGTAATAACACCTAATATAAATACAATAAATAAATTTAAATAAACAAGTATAAGAACAGTAAAATATTTACTTAGGGTTTAACCTAGTTCTTAATATCTTAGGTTATTTAACTACCTAGTTAGTCTTACATTTAAACTAGGTTTACTGTAAACAAAGGGTGCTGCAAACCTCTAGAAAAATCTAGGGTTTGCAAGAGATAAGTATCATCACTCTCAGAAATAAAATATACATTTTATTTATTACACAAAAACCTAGCAGAGATTTTCCATATTTAACCACAACATTAAATAATTTTACTGAAAGAAAAATAATTACAGAGCTATAGATTAGTCAAATATAATCTCTAATGAGAAACATAATATCTTATTTATATAGTAACATTGTACAAAGTAAATAACAAGTTTACCATAAACCATTTACACCTAAATTAAAATAATGTTGTAAACAACACTAAGTTGAAACGACTTTGAACAAGTATAGTGTCCCGTGGCCTTTTATATTAACTATCGAGGCTTTAAACCCTGACCATAATGACTTCTTCAAGTCTGAACAGAAGTCATAAAACCAAAAATATTACAACTATAAATTACAGCAGTGAAAACCCTTCATCTGTTTGGAGAAATGTTAAAAGTATGGTCATTTATTTTTCTGTAAAAACCAAGTTACATATTCAAGAAACCACCCAATGGTTGGATAGTATAGTCACAAATTAGAGCCAAATATCAAAATTTAATATCATCTATACCTTTCCAGGCCGTGAAGGCTCAAATAAAAACCATGAATTCGCGGCTGCAATAACCTTAACATTTCCATACAACAACCTCTAGGGCTTTAAAATTTTATAAAACAAAAGAACAATAACATAACTATTAACCATGGTTGAACCATCAACCATCATGGTAGTGCTTATATTTCCTTCCACCATAATTTGTGTGCAGGAAAAACCCTTAGATGTCACCGAGGCTTACTAGGAGAACGCGTTACTGAAGACCGAGGGTAGTTTAACATCCAGCTTCAAATCCAAGCCTAGAGAAACCTACACATCATAACATTGTTAGTTATTTTCTTAAAAACATAATGAAAAATATATAATTTATTAATCTGTAAGCAATTTCAAGATTTTACCTTGTAAAGCTCATAGTGGCGAAGTCGTGGAAGCCACCCAAGCCCAACTCGATGGCGCCTCAAAGAAGGTAAGACCAGGAACTATGTTTGAGCAGAGTGCAACAAAAACCCTAAGCCATGAATTGAAGGGGATAAAAACCACAAGAAGTGAGAAAACCAGTAAGAGGCAGATGCAACTCTTCACTTAAGAATTTCTGTCCACCTGCACTGTGAACAAACACCCACATTTACTGAAGACAGTGGTGAAACCAGTTTCAATGCTCTAATGTCTTTTCGACGAGCAACAGGCCTCTAATCATCAGCATACTATCAACCCTACACAAGCTCACAGAGGGATGGAGGATGGGTGTTTATCTCTTTGGAGGTTAACACAGAACCATGGTGGCCACAAGCTCTCAGCTCGGCTGCTCCTCAATTGAAGAAACCCTTACAATGAAAAGACTGTGTTAGGACAGCTTCATTAAGTCAACAAAACCTAGTGGCTTAATCACCTACAATGTGTCCCTAATGATTTCACAATTGTGGGTTTGAAACCATAGTCGATTTCCAATCTGCATTAAATCATCATGAAGCAAGTCAAAAACCATAGCAATGATATGTTTTCATTTGTCAATAATGTTAATATGCTGGGTTGTGTCGATACCTAGTTTTAAAACCATAGGATAAATGAATTGGTATTTCTTTTATTTGCTTTTGTCTACTAGACAAGTTAAATTAATCACTTTCTAACTATGATATTTATAGAATATAAATAAAGGACCATACTTCTAATAGTAAAACATTATTGAGAGAGCTAATCTACTCATCCCTTGAAGTAATTCATATAAATCTTGGAGATTGAGAGTAATTTGTATAACTATAGCTCAAGCAATTACAAGATCTTCTATAATACATAAAATGACAACAATACATTAAGGAATTTACAATTTCTAACAATTGTAATTGAAAGAAAAATTATAGCTAGGTGGATACACTAGGGAAAGAGGTAAAAAGACACAGGTAAAAAGATTACTAAAGTAGAGTTTTAAAGTTTGAGGAAGAACTCAATCAAATATAAATGAAACCTTGGACCAATTTCTGCACACAATCAATAGTTGGGAAATACAGGTATGTGCAACCTATCTACTCTTTTATAAGAGTCTCAATTGTAAACTAATGTTTGATTTTTGAGAAAGGCAGTTTAAGAGTCAAAGTAGATAATCTATCTTTTAAGAAAACACTTAATTATAGAAACCCTGGGTAAGGGTAATTTTGTAATACTTTTAATAAGTATAATGATATTATTGAAAAAGGAGCTCATAGAAAACAAAGCTCTATAAACAAGAAAACCAAGTAATCATTCAACAACATAGAGTATTTGTACGTTTACAAAAGAAATCAATTGAATATGAATAGAACCAAAACTCCAATTGTTATATGATAGATTCGTAATTACAGGCAGATGCATGCGAAACATTTATTTTCCTTACAAAAGCATTAGATCATAAATTCTTATGAGCAGAAGTAGGAGTATTCTTTAGAAGTGTTTCTTAATCATTTCATTTTGAAAAATCTAAGAAAATGATTGAAAAACTACATGATGAATTAATTGGTTCATTTTGGTGGTAAACTGAACATGCTTATAACCCATCCTTCCACAGTCTTATTTTACCATCATTATGTAGTTTGATGACTTAGCAATGTCAATGTTACCTCTTACAGGGTCAAGCTGCAAACAAACATTTTAAATTACTATGATTTTATCTTATGCTAGTGGAGTATCTTTCTTGATCTGGAAATTTTAACTGGAACAAACTGGTTACCTGTTAGAACCTGTAAAAGAACCATCATTTCCACTGTGTTATCTATAAGCTAAGTAAGCTCTGATGTAACATCCCCGACCCTTGACTGGTGAAGAGGATGCTACGATACATCAAATCATCTAGGGATCTAGCCCCATGAACATGAACATACACATACATATAATGTTGAAGCAGGAATACTTTAAAAACATAAAACATACTACGATGCATTAATCATTCATATACGTAGCAGAAGAAAACAACATATCAATCAACACTCATGCATATACAGATCAACATTTATCATGTATATCATCATTCATCAATGGTAAATATGATTATAGACACAAGTTAGGAAAGAATACTTATCTTATAAAGAAATTGTTCCGCAACCAGCTACGTCGCTGCAACGTTCCACCCAACCATAGGCCTGCGTGCTTCTTAATCTCTCAGCAACGCTGCCACCCCCGAGCCGGGCATGATTACCCAAGGAATAAGGAACTAACATGCTTACACATAGCCAAGGATAACAACACCACAAGGTTGCACAGTTCAGGCAAGCCAACATAGTTGGGTTTATCAAGTGAACAACCGATCAGCCAAGCCAACAAAGTTGGGTTTATTAGGCCATCCAGGAGCTGGGAAAGGATAAATGCTAAGGTATTGAGCTCACTAAAGAGCTAAGGACACCTACACCAAAACCAATCTGGATTCTAGGAGACCCACACACACCCAACACAAGGAAATCATTTCTTTCTCTGCAATGCAGTCCCTCGGACCCTGATATCCCTTCCAGTGCTATTCAGGGTTGGTGGAGAAGAAAGCCAACCCACTAGCTCTATCTGTGTGGTTCCCAAACCACCAGGTTTATCAAGCACAATAGGCCCTCATTCACCACTCCAATGCAGTCCGAGGACAAAACCACTGCATGCATATAGCCAAACAGCTGGTCAAGCTTTGACAAGGGAAAAAAACAGTCCAACAATCGTCGCAATTAATAGCCCACGAGCAACCCTGAGCCCACAGCACCCAATCCTCAATGCAATCACTGGAGAAAATTACACAAACCAGAGAATGGGAAAAGAACAAATGCCCAACCTATACATGGGGGGAAAAGACACAGCCAAAGCACAGAACTATGAATGAAATCATGATCACAATTCCACGATGGATTAATAGAACATTACGCAGTCTAACAATGGTGGAAAAAGACACAACTCCCTGTGTGAACCTGAGGATGAACCCAACCGTAGACTAACAATCTCATGAGAAAGGAAGAACCAGCTGCAACCTAGAAATCTGTGAGGAAGAGGAGAACGAACATGTTCATAGGCCAATAATCCATGAGGAAGAGGAGAACCAAACCCTCAAACAATGAATCGCGGCTCCTTTTAACTCTACTCAGCCTAGGGAAAACGAACAACTCCCGATTAGGATAGTGGGCAGGCCATCCACAATCCAAAAGGCACGTTGTGGAGAGAGTGCAGGCGTGGGGAGAATGGCAACGTGGTGTAGTGGTATTTCTGTCAGTGAATAGATGCTCCAACCAATAATAGAATAGTTAAGGATGGTGGTTGGATGCAACAAGGGAAGGTGAGTGAAGAGAGTGGTGACACATGGTTTTTCCCCCATGGCTCAATGTTCAGCATTCCCCCTCCTTATCCTTTGGAATCATGCCCCTTCTCAATTTAGTTGCAGTGAACATAGCTGGTTGGGTTATTTAATTAAAATGCATATTTACATGATGTCACAATTTAATATATGCCGTATGTCCGGATATACCATCGGTGACCATTCCAATCCAAAACATCACATAACCAAATCGATGGTGGGGCCTTTGCCTTTAGCTCCTAACCATGATTTTTTACAATACATGTATCGTATATTTAATGCAAACGGGATCAAAACTGGGGTGTTACATCCGATCACACCTAAGAATTCTCCCTACTTGGCAAAAGAAGACAATAACACACTTAGCATTAGTTAAGATGCAGATTTCTTTTCTAACTTTCTGAAAAATACAAATTGCTATGTTTAATAGTACCAACATAGTATTTTAAGATAAGCCATTAAGTTATACAGAACCAAATAAAAGAAGTTCGCTTTGTTATTTTTAAAACTGTTTAAATATCTGCTAATAGTTAATGGTTCATTGGCAATGACATTTGACATTTTATGTTACATAAAAATTTTTAAATTTTTACAAATTTTTGAGTTATTACATGTGGTATCAGAGCACAAGGTTCAGACACTAGGCATGAACGTGGCTCAACATGCATAAATAGAACAATAGATCTAAAACATGTATACTGATATTTTTTTATTTTTCTTTTGAATTATACTTCCAAAAAAGCTTTTTTGAGTTAACTGCAGGTATGGAAAGATTGGAAGAATATGCAGATGAGGAATCCCCATTTACTGAACGAAGTCATTCTAAAAGAGAACCCATACAAGAAGAAATAACTAATAATTCTTCTAAACTACTACAAACAGTTACGGAACTAAGAACAGAGAGGGAAACGGTCAAAAAATAAAATGAGAGAATTCTGAGAGCTCAGGAGGAGCTAAATCAGATTTTGATGGAAATATTTCAGAATGAGGAAAAAGATAAACAAATAGAATCTGAAGATATGCCTTACCAACATAAGGATAAAAAGACTAAACAATTTAAAATCAAAAGTAGCTCATCTTTTGAGGTCTATGGTGATTCACATAAAAATAATTGTCAATTGACTAGTGATAGTAGTGAAGATAATCATCATACCAGAAAAAGAAAGTTTAAACCTTATGAATAAATCTCTGGAGAATTCAAGAAAATCAAGCCACCAACCTTTAATGGTGAAACTGAGAAGGGGGAAGAGGTAGAATCTTGGTTGTTCGGGATGAAGAAATACTTTCAAATTTATAAATACTCTAATCAACTGAAAGCCAGGATGTCTATTTATAATCTCATGGGGAAAGTAGATATTTGGTGGCAGGACCTAAAAAGAGTAAAAGACATTAGGGAGAAAAACATTAATTGGAGTACATTTAAGAAATATTTCAAGAAGAAATTTTTGTCTGAACAATACTATGAGGAGAGGGCTAAGGAATTTTACGAACTAAAACTGGGAACAATGAATATGAAAGAACTAAATAGTAAATTTCTAAGTCTGCTCAAGTATGTGTCGTATATTGTGGACGAGAAGCCTAATGTACAATGGTTTCTTAGCTGTTTACCCTATCATATAAAAGACATAATTGAATATGACAATCCAAAAACTTTAGAAGAAGCAATGAGAAAGGTGAATTTATGTTATGAACAGAATCACAAAAAGAAAAGTATGGCCAATTGGAAGGCCAAAAGAAATAATAACTTTGAACAAAAGGAGAAAGGTTTTGTACCTAATCAAAATTTTAAGAATAATAACACATGAAATTTTCCTAGTAAAAATTTTCAAGGGAACAAAAGTAATCCATAGACCAATCCAAATGGTCAAAGAAATAAAGAATCTGTAAATAATCATGGTAATTATACCAAGAATTTTGGACGAAAGGAACCAGTAAGGTGCTAGGAATGTAATGGTCTGCATTTAGCGTCAGTTTTCCCTAATTGGAAGAAGACTGTTAGCAATACACACACTATACATGAGGAGATGACTGTTGGTGATATAGAAAGGACAATGCCCAGGATCAATGCAGCATTAGAGAACAAGCAAGCATATTATCAAACTTCCATGGTGGAAGTGGAAGGTAAGCTAAATCAAATATCTATATATCTATTTTAATCGATCCAAGAGCTAGTTTAAGCTATATTTATCCTGATTTTGTAGAAAAGTGTAAGCTATCAGTTGAAAAGTTTGCAAAGTCTTGGTTAGTCCAGCTAGCTACTGGTGCAAAGAGAAAAGTAATTAGCTTTGTTAAGAACTGTACAGTAATTATGGATCAGTTTGAAACCTCTATTAAGCTTAATGTTTTACCTTTAGGCTCATATGATATGTTAATTGGTATGGATTGGCTAGAACAACATAGGGTAATCATGAACTGTTTCGATAAAACCTTTACTTACATAAATAACGATGGAGGAATAGTAAATGTTAAAGGAATCCCTAGGAAAACAACCATAAGATAGATTTCTGCATTGCAGCTTAAAAGAGTTGTTTGGAAGGGCTATAAAGCCTTTTCCATAACAGTAATTAATGAAGAAAATACTCATAACAAGGATAAATTAAAACTAGAAAACATTTCGATCCTAAGGGAATATTCAGATGTATTTCCGGAAGAAATTCCAGGACTGCCTCGAAAATGGGAGTTAGACTTTACTATTGAGTTGGTACCTGGTGCAGTGCCCATCTCAAAAGCCCCTTATCAGATGAATATACTGGAATTAAATGAACTAAAGTCGCAGATAAAAGAACTCATTGATAAGAATTACATTAGACCCAGTGTGTCTCCCTGGGGAGCACCTGTAATTTTTGTTAAGAAGAAGGATGGAACTCTATGACTATGTATAGATTACCGTCAACTAAATAAAATGACTATCAAGAACAGATATCCATTACCCTGCATAGATGATCTGTTTGATCAGCTATGTGGAGAAACGGTATTCTCAAAGATTGATTTACGATCTGGTTACCAGCAGGTATGAATCAAAGATGAAGACATATTTAAAACAACATTTAGGACTCGGTATGGTCATTAAAATTTTGACGTTATGCCATTTAAGATTACAAATGCCCCAACTGTTTTTATGTGTTTGATTAATAATGTAATGCATAAATATCTTGATAAGTTTGTGGTCATATTCATTGACGACATCTTAATTTACTCAAAGTCTGAAGAAGAACATAAAGAACACTTAAAAATTTTCTTACAAGAGTTACGAGAACATCAACTCTAGGCAAAATTTAGTAAATGTGACTTCTTTAAGGATAAAATTCAGTATCTGGGTCATGTGGTGACTAAAGAAGGAATTTTTGTTGACCTTGAACATAGAAAGGCAGTAGAGGAATGGCTAATCCCAAAAGACGTAACTGACGTCCAATCATTCATGGGGATTACTAGCTATTATCGAAGATTTATTGAAGGGTTTTCAAGAATTGCAAATCCCATAACTTCTTTACAAAAGAAAGGGAAGAAGTTCAAGTGGAGTCAGAAGTGTGAAGACAGTTTTATGAATTTAAAAACATTATTAACCACCGCACCAATCTTAAGAATTGCAGACCCTGATAAAGATTTTATAGTTTGTATTGACACATGCAATGACAGTTTAGGTGGAGTTTTAACTCAGGAAGGACACGTCATTGGTTATGAGTTTAGGAAACTTAATATTCATGAGAAAAATTATGCGACCTATGACTTAGAGTTAGCTACTGTCATACATGCCTTAAAAATGTGGTGTCGTCATTTAATTGGAAGGAAGTTTATATTAATGACAGATAATAAAGGGTTGAAATATTTGTTGGATCAACCTAACTTAAATGCTAGGCAAGCTAGATGGATAGCTTTTCTTAGTGAATATGATTTTGAAATTCAACATATTAAAGGAAAGAAAAATAAGGTTGTTGATGCATTAAGCAGAAATGCAAAACTGAATTTTACAGCAGCAATCAACACTTATAAAACAAATTTAGAAGAATAGCTAGAAGATGGAATAGGACAAGATGAAACTTATCAGAAATTACAAGCAAAGGTAAGAGAAAATTTGATAGAAAGTCTAAGTACAAGGTATAGCTTAAATGAAAAAGGATTATTACTGTATAAAGATAGATTATACGTACCTAATGTACCTAAGATTAAGCTGCTAATTTTAAACGAAATTCATAAAACTCCTTATTCAGGGCATCCAGGTTATCAGAAAACTATAACCATGCTAAGAAAAGATTATTTATGGCCAAACATAAAAAATGAATTGGAAGAATACATTGCTAAATTCTTCGAATGTCAGCAAGTAAAAACTAAACATCAACATCCAGCTGGGCTACTTCAGCCATTGCCTATTCCTAGCTGGAAGTGGGAGATAATTAGCCTTGATTTTATCACGAGACTACCTAGAAATCAAAACTTAAATGACTCAATAATGGTAGTTGTTGATAAATTGAGTAAAGCAACTCATTTTTTTCCTGTAAAAACTACTTATAAAGCTGCAAATATTGCTGATATTTTCTTAAAACAAAATTTTCGGTTACATGGAATACCGAAGGTAATAATTTCAGACAGAGACCCTAAGTTTATAGAAAACTTTTGGAAGTCTTTATTTAATGGATTAAATACTACATTAAACTTCAGTACCTCTTTCCATCCTCAAACAAATGGACAGACTGAAAGAGTAAATTAGGTATTGGAGAATCTGCTCAGAATGTATGTAAAAGAACAACTAGGTAAATGGGAAGATTACTTACACTTGGTAGAATTTGCTTACAATAATCATTATCAAGCTTCATCTAGATATAGTCCTTTTTAAATTTTGTATGGAAGGAAATGCAATACCCCCATCTCTTGGAATAATCCAGTTGATAGGCTAGTATTAGGACTTGAATTATTAAAGGAGATGGAGTTAATTGTAAAACAGGCACTACTACATTTTGACCAAAAATCTGACGACCGTCATGTCGGATTTTCGACACTTTCCTGTCACATGTACGACACTTTGATTTTTTTTTAAGCGTTGGAAACTTGTCGTCGGTTATCCGACACCTGATTAACCGTCGGTTAAGCGACACCTGAGTAACCGTCGGTTAAATTGAAAGCGTCAGTTAAGAGACAGCTTTTCTTCAACGGTAGTGAAAGTTTTTTGAGAAAATAAACTTCATGCCATCGGAAAAGAGACATCTATAAGCGTCGGATAAGCGACGGAGGTTAAAATAAACATCGGAAGAGCGACAGACAAAACCGTCATTTAAGCGACGGATATCCCAAATAAGCATCAGAAAAGCGACATCTGGAGCCGTCGCTTAAGCGACGCTTGTGACTGTTTTAAAAAAAAAAAATACAAAAGCATGTGCAGCGCAGTATTGGTAAGGTTGTTCAAGCATTATTAATGGGAACTTTCTTTTATTTTGAAACAAAAATGAAATCCGTTTACCTTAAAGTTGTTCCATCTTTCAAAGTTGATCTCCTTTAAATGCTTGAAGGTAGTTGCTGTGGAGAAGGGATTTATGGCACAATGCATGGCGTTTTTCAATATTGGGGGCCAAGAGGTACACTCCCTTTATAATTGATAGAGATGATGGGCGTACACTGTGTTTTGGTATGCAACATATTTGGGAATGTAGATTTCATATTTGGGAATGCTGTCCTAGTGTTTCAAAGCTGCACTCTGGTTCCCAGAAAATCAAGTGAAAATCTGAAAAAGAAAAAGAAGTAATTACCGCACAGGGTTTTAATGAACATTAGTTTTTAATCTGCAAATGAAACCAATATCAAACACAGTTAATAATCTACAACCATTTTAGTAGATAAAAAATGATATCTTGTAGCTATGTACCCAAAGAAAAGAGGGACTTTCTCATTAATTATAAATACTTACATTCACAACGTTAGCATAAAACAAAACAGTGCACATGAAAGGGGCAACACCAAAGCATGAAATTACAGTATACATCTCATTAGAGGCCATGACTGATAACAATGTAGCTGTAAAAGAAGAAATCATATCCTCACATATTAAATAAAATATACTTAATAAGCCAGTTTTGAAATCGAATAAAAAGGGTGAATATCCATAATCTTAACAAACCCATTAAACCCATTAGATGCTGGGATGGGCATACCTGAAGTAACTCCATGGAGTTGTTGTTCATTAATGCCCAGGAAGGGTTTCCTTATTTGCATGATAGAAAAGTAGTATTATTTAGTATGCCCAAAAGAATTTGGATATAAAACCAATATTCACATTTAGACCAACTCTGAATCAAGTAAACTTACCGAGAGGCCAATGAAATGGCTCATCCAAAGCCATAAGTCGCCAAGGATATGGCCTCAAAACATCTCAAATACTGCGAAGACTATATAAAAAAGAGATACCCAGATTAGCTCTCAAGGCGTCAAAGATGCAGGACCATCAAATAATAATTAAAAATCTCCTCATACTACAAGTTCATTCTTCAAGAGTAAATGCGTGCAAGGTTTAATCCTTACCTTAAAGAAACTAAATTGTGGGCAATGGATGAACAGTTAACCAAAAAACCAAGCCATAAGATAGCTTTCTCTGGTTTATGCGAACAGATCAAAGTTCTTACCATATGAAGAGAGAACAACGAGCAACGAGTTAATGTATTGGTATTTTTCCCAGTGCAAAGGGGGTCGCATTGTTCAATATTTAGAACTGTTCTGATATCTAGTGTATATACCATGGATTGGCCTAGTTATAGACAACCATCTCAATAATATAGCCAATGACCTAATATACTATATTGTTAACAAGAGAAATGTAAAGTCCTTTATTACACTACCTATCTTCATTGTCCGCCTTGACGTGAAAACTTGATCTCTCCTGCGTCTCTAATGGTTTGCAGGCTGGACAAATAAACTCTCCTGTTGGACCATATTCCTTTTCTAAAAGAAGCTCACAACCTTCATCACTACTATCTGGCTTTGGAAGGTTAACACAATCAAAGTGATACCATTCACTGCATCTATCACAAGAAATCATTGCTCTTTCCTTGTCGTAAGGCTTTCGACAAATGCAGTAAAGAACACTGCGGCGCTTCAAATCCTGAGAAATTATAATATTAAGTACGTTAATTTGATGCTTGCATATGTCTGCAACACATCTGGAGATAAATGGCTGTATAGCATATATCATAGATGATTCTTCAGATAAAAAATGGCTAGATTACCTCTAGCTCCTTGCTGAAATCCACAGGCAATCTTTCACCTTCTGCAATCAATTGGAAGACACCATCCAACTCAAGTGCTCCATGATCTACGACGACCTGCAATAGAACATTCGGAATGACTAATGAACTCCAACATGAGAACATGGACAAAACATAAATAGCATGTGCATTTTAAGCCTTTAACTCAATACTCCTAATACCTGTCTTGCATGGATCACCCATTGAGAAGCGGTGTCTGCTACCCTCTTGAGCTCTTGAAGATAGTAATCTTTCAAAGCGACATTCAAGGACAGTCCCTAGTGTAAAAGAAGACAAAATGGACCACAATTAAGAGATCTATAAGATACATAAGATAATTTTATAGTTTACAATCAAAGCTCACTTTAATAAATGTCATATTTTCTACCAATTGACCACTTAAACATGAAATCAATGTAGCTTGCACTCAGTGATATTCAGAGTTACAACATACTTGGTTTTCAAGACGCAAATTTTAAAACTGGGAAAAAACTTGCAGTAACCTAGAAAAAAGTGGAATAATCATTAGGCAAATACACAACTTTTCAACAATTATCCATTAATTCAGTGGTTGTGTCGTCCTGTCTTAGCTGAACAAGAGAGCTTAAGACATAGAAAACCCAAAATTGAAAAAAAGGAGCAGCATTCAATATAAAAATATTGTCACAAGAATTGGATTCCAACAGGAACTTGCCAACAATATGTGTATGCATTTTATAGCCTATCCCCATTCATCATGTAACCTCACAAATAATTTTTCTATAAACAACTATTGCTATTTTGCATGGGTAGCGATAGGGGCAACATCAAATCACAAGAAACAAAATCATAGGAGTTCAACAGTGATCCACCGCCTTGTAGCATTTCTGCCAGGAAGCATGAAAAACAAGCAGAAATTTGGAAAAGAAACTATATTACACATTTTTAAAATTTCACATTATACTTGTGAACAGAGTCATTATGGTACACATTGGCTTATGATTAGAAATACATTAGTGGCAACAAATGCCATCTCCTTAAATATAACATAAGTTATGTCTTATTGCCACTTGATGAATGATGGACAACTGATCAAGAATTTTTAGCATAGAGCCCATACTTTTTCTGATATGCTATCCTGTTTTATATGTCTTATTGAGAAGCTTGAATGAAGATGGCCAATAGTTATATCCATTTTAAATATGTAATTTTCTCTCCCTCAGTTAGAAATTGTGACTTTTTCCGAGCAAAATAAAAAGATCTTTAACATAGTTGCAATGTCCAAAATCCGAAAACAATCTCATCTAATAGCAATGTCCTATTTCCAAGCAGCAAGAAGATGACTGTAAATGGTTGTTAGCTTATTTGTTTTTAGTTGGGGGTTGAAGGATTGTTATTAGGCCACAAGATCTAACCAACGTGTATAAAGAATTGAACACCACAACAGACACACTATCCAAAGAGGACCAGGAGGTTGCACACGGGTGGTATTTGGGGCAGTCTGAATTCAAAGATGATACATTACTGGAAACAAATATCATCTCCTTGAATACAACATAATTTATGCCTTATTTCCATTTGATGAATGATGGATGGCTGATCAAGACGATTTAGCTTTTTCTTAATATTTTATAGTTAAGACACTGTTACACAGTGACTTGATAAAAATTGTAATAAAACAGATATGTACAGAGTCTGTACTTTTACTGATATGCTATCCTGGTTTATATGTATAATATTTAGGAGGCAGATCTCCTGAAGACCAAGCTTTGAGAAGATTGAATGCTGATGAACAAAAGTTGTAACTTGTAACCATTTAAAATATGTAATATGTCTTTTCCTTGAGAATCTTACCTCTTCTCTCTATTAGTGTGCATTTTGGTGTATAATAGTAAATAAAAGCAATGTTTGGACATTGCTGTACAACAGAGCACCTCGAAATCACTGAATTAAATGATTAACCATTTATTTTATTGACAATCCATTCATTATCTAGATGATGAAGAACAATTTAGCCTAATCCATCTATTATTAGGGTGGCTGTTGAAATCCACCTATTTTTATGTCTCCACCGATGAGAAAATCCTATTATCTGTAAGACTGTCTGCCCTAAAGACAAGTCACAGTGGTGGGTGTGTTTCTGCTCATCTGTGTATGTATCAGAAATTGAAGTGTATATATGGAGTTGTGGTCTAAACGTAGGAGTTTAGAACCAAGGTGATAGTGGGTTCTCAACTCATAAGTTGTTCCCTCAGGAACACACACAACTGTTGGGAGACTTACCCATGTCCGAGTGTGTTTTAGGCAGAAACACCATCAACCTTAAAGACTAGTTTATCCAAAATATCATCCTTAGAATGAGGGGAAGTGCAAAAGGGTTTCTTGAGATATATATTCAAAATTTTTGTCAATTGGGTGTATCTCCAATGATTGTGAGGAAAAGTTGTTACCCTCCCCATCAAGCTTGAAATCCCACTTTGTGACATATTTTCTCTTAGTGAGTGAATTCATCAGTTGTTGCCATGGCCTTGTGCTTTGAAGAATCTACAGTTTACCTCGGGTACCATACTCAAAATGAGGCGAAGTATTACCTAGGGGGGTATATATGTTATAACACACATCGTGTCAATTCTCCTCCTACTCTAGCATGTACATTGTATCTACACAATCATCCTTCTACTTCGACTCATATGTAATTTGCCTATCCTACCCGTGTAATTGCATGCACATCACAGCCACTAGATTTGTTGCACACATCGGAGTCTCTAGATTCATTGGTTTTTGTAGTTGTGTAGAGAGCACACCAAAAACAGTTCTTCCTTCCAAATTTATGTGTCAATCCTCCTCCATTGACACCTACAATCGACAATAGTGACAACCTCCTATAGATTGCACAGGATGTACAACCTTACCACACTCCTAAATCTTCTAAATGTATGTGGCTTATCCAAACATAAATTTATCAGTTCTACAGAGAAAATATGGCAATTCTACCAATTACATTATCATTTTAATCCTCATTTAATCTTTGCAAAGATGAGTTCCAAACATTTAGAAAACTTCAAAAATTAATTACAGAGAGCTAACGATTTTGAAGTAAATTAATCATATTTACTGAAAGATTGCAATTTAAATAATGAAACAAATATACAAATAGGACCAATGGCAGTTGAGATTTTGTACACAGAACAATAACCACATGAAATCTCACAAGAGCCAAAAACAAAACTAGAGCATATTTATGTAACAAAGACCAGGTGCACACCTTGTTGTTGGCCTGTTCGTTTATCCTTGATCAAAGCAACTTCAAGGACATTTCCATGTTCATCAAACAGAGGTCATATCTGACAAGAATAGGTCATGTGTTATTTCACTGAATAACTGAAAGGTCAGTGTTATTTCACTGAATAACTGAACAAACAGACAAGGTACAGTAGTACAACATTAATCAAACGACTTCAAGGACATTCCATGTTAAGCAAATATCGATCATATGTGACAAAAAAATGTTAGAATTATTCAGTGAAGTTTGAAACAATGCAAATTTTGTTAGTAATCAGGCCAATTTTGAAGTTCCAAGCAATGCAAATTCCTCAACAAATGCAATAATAATACACAAAAATGTAGGGGATGAATTGATTGAATCTATGGTTTCATTCATCCCATGGGAGCATTAATACTGTGCACTGAAAACAGAAAAAACATAATTATTGAAAATTCAAATAGAAATGAGGTGTTTTAATCTAGAAAAATTAGCAATGGTGGCAAATGCAATAGTTTCAACAGAAAGAATATCTGAGAGACTTGTTAGGAACTGTAAATAATATTTGTTATCAGACTTACATGATCCTCTGTAACTGTTCTGGGTACAGAAAAACATAAATGCTAGAGATTCAAATAAGAATGAGGTATTTTAATCCAGAAAAAATAGTAATGGAAAATGCAAAAGCTTAAAAAGAAAGAATATCTGAGTGACTTGTTAGGCACGTAAATAATATTTTTTGGCAGACTTACATCATCCTCTGTAACTGTTCTGGGTACAGATCCCACAAATAGTTTAGCGAAATTCCCACCATCTGCCGAATCTGTCAAATTGAAAATAAATATATGATTTTCTTACAAAAATGCCAAAAATAACAAAGACCAGGTGCGCACCATATGACAACAGTAATAAATGAGATCCTGAAAAATTGTGGAAGCCAAGTCATCTCAAAGGCATGCAACAAATCAACTCTTATAATAACGATGGAAGACCACAAGCCTCAGCCAATAATAGTTAATCTCCTTGGAGTTAGATTCCAGAACTACATAATGATGTCTATCAAATCAACATGACTCCATCAAAGCCAAAGTTGTACATCACCACCCTATGACAACCCAATTTCCAAATAACGCCTCAAAACTAATATGTACAGAAACAACCAAAGAATCTATACATCAAACCCATGGCCTGATAGTTCTCGAAACCACAGGATCAGCATTCCTTATTCACTAAAACTGTTATAATAAAATATCAAAACTGCTAGAGTCAAATCCCATTATAGATTGAGAAAGTTGCGCTGCCAAGCTCTTCTTGGGGATATATATAATGTTCAAACTTCAGACACTGCTTTTCTTGGAAATGGAAATGTGTACACTGGTCAAGGGCTAAAGCCTCAAAGTATTAAGGAACCCAGTTATAAAATTTGCTGGGTATGCTAAGAATTGAAGATTAGTTAAATTATTGTGTTCAACATAAAAGAGAGAAATTTCATGTAGCTGCACAGCAGCTCAAAATAACCACATTAAATAGTTTTAATTTCATATGTTGTCAGCCTCGTTTTTCTATCTGTTATAGTTGAAGGTTTGAATCCCAGTCAAATAGTAGAAAACTCTTTGAACATGTCAAAAGGGTTCTTGTAGATTTCTAATTGTAGGATGACCAGATACATACGGTGCTAAGCCCTATGTTTTGGTCTTCAGTCTAATGTATTTTCATTTCTGAAATAGGGTACCTGGTTATGGAAGGCTGATTATATATAAATAGAAACCTTTATTTTACTAGACCAAAAAAAACCATAAAAAACTAAAATATTAACAACGCGGCAACAAATTTAAATCACGGCAACAACTCAAAATACACAACTACATAAATTAAAAGATGCATGCTCCCTATATTAAACCCTAACAAATGTGCATAGGGCTCAAAAATTTTATAACCTGGAGAAGCTGCTGCTTGACGAGGGCTTTCGTGATGAAAATTAGGGCCTCCACCACTGCCTCCCATTACAGAGAACCCACTGCTGTCCCGTTTATGCCCTATGGTAGGCGATACACTCCCCATACTTAAAAGCCTCTGCCCCATGGACCGATTGCCAGGTCCATGAAATCCCCCGGAAGAATGCATCTGCACATTACTATTATTATTATTATTGTTATGAGTATTATTATTATTAGATCCCTGCTGTTGGTTCCCTCCTCCTCCGATGGGACCACGCATCATAGAATACCTCGAACTAGACGAGACGTCCAGTTTCGCCACTGGTAACTGCGGCTTATTACTGAACCTACTAATTTTTTGGTCTCCGCGTACCCTCTCCAGCTTTGAAAGCTTGGTATTGAAAAAAAATTACCTTGTACAAACCCTATCGCTGAGGGTCTAAAGGTGAAATTGTGGCCAAATCCAACAAAACGAAGATCAACAAGTCGCGGAGAAGAATTCGACTTAAAGCTGTGAACGGATCCGAAAGGCTTGAACGAATTTCCTTAGAATTAAGTTCCGAAGTCCCCGACTTAAATAGCCCTCCTTGCCTGCACCATCAGATCTGGAGGTTTAATGCCCACAAACTCATGAGCAGGTGAACAGAAATTTATCACAGGCAGTGGTACACCCAAATCAGCAAAACACATTCTATCCTGGAAATTGCAATTCGCTCGAAATCTAGTACTGTGGTTAATTTGAGCAAACTGTGCATAGGGCAGAGCACTAGAGTCGAGGAGGGAATTCTATGGAGCGAAGCGAACCCCCGGTCTTTCATCTTTCAACGGAGCCTTTAACAAAGGGCCTCTACACCAATAAGCCATTACAAGCCATTACACCAATAACAATATGCAAATACATGTTACATACGAATATATCATAATATGCTTAATTTGGTCTAGAGTAGTTATTCTATAGGAGGACAAAGTAGGCAATTGAAACTCCAATGTATATGTTAAAATCCTCTTAAGGGTGATGTGTTGACCTATAGGTCCATGTGTAATCATGAAATATGGCCCCAAAAAACATATATCTCACCATGGAGGCATCGATCTCCTTATGCGTGAATACATGTGAAAATTTCCCTCATAAAGTGGGTTGTCCCAATAACTTAAGAGCGAAAGATTCCCAATGGAACGAAGTAAACAAGAAACAAAATGTGCATATCATGATCCAATTCATATCCATAGCATAATTAAAATAACAAAGCCAACATAGCCAAGTCAAATGGATTACCCCTCCTTGATTTGCTTCATTGTATAGATCAAGGGGAGGCCCATGGATTGGAGCAAACAACTCACATGAAACATTCCTACGCCACCATCTGTGCCAATAAAAGTCATGCCATAGTACATGGGGCTCCAATATCATACATTAACCCACGCTCAAATCATGGCTCCATATACATGACAAAAGGATTGACCCCATGATTCTAGACCTTGATAGAAGATAAATTCACATAATATATCAATATCGTGCTTAAACATATGTGCACGTGTGAGTGGTCATCCCCAAGAAGATACATTAGTTCTAATGCAGTGACCTTACCCAAACATAAGAATTTTTGCACTAAGTTGTAGTATGCAACAAGGGGAATGACAAGTTAATTTCCCTTTTCATTTGAACATAACTTTGGAAGAGGATCAACATTTACTGGTTTTGTAGTCTTCCATATATGTTGTTAGTAAGAGTACAATTAAATATGTTGAAACTATTGATATGTAGTCTATCTTAGGTAGTGGGATAGAAGGGGTATTCACCTATACACATGCTAACATAATTGAATTACATGGTTTTTCTTTCCAGCAAGGGAAACACTTAATCTTAGGCTTATGTAGAGTGGTATGCGCCGTCGCTTAAGCGACGCTTATGAGCCTAGCCGTCGCTTAAGCGACACTTGTGACCACAATTTAAAAAAAAAAATTTAACTATGTGATTTTTGGTAGGTTTAAAAGAAAAAATCCACGCACCGTCGGAAGTAACCGTCGGATTTTGGATCGAAATGTAGTAGTGAGGTGCAAAGTAACTTGAAAGTTGCGCAAGATTGACAAAAAAGCCAAACATATCTTAAATGAATTCCAAAGGAGTTCTAGGTAGGAGAACATATTTTTATTAAGTTGAGACCTAAAAAGAGTTCTCCGAGATTAGGTAGTTGTGCTAAGTTAGCACCTCGATATTGCGGTCCTTTTAAAATACTGTCCATGATAGGACAAGTAGCATATCAGTTAGCTTTACCACCAAACTTAAGAGTTCACAATGTTTTTCATATTTCTGTATTAAAACAATATGTACATGATGTTACTCATGTTATTAACTGGAATGATGTGAAGGTGGAACCCGAAGGAGATTTTCTAGTGGAACTAGATTGTATCCTCAAAACGAGGGAGATCTCGCTTCGTAATCGCACCATTGGTCAGGGGAAGGTGCAATGGAAGCACCTTAATCCGGAAGAAGCTACCTAGGAATTGGAAATTCATATGCGGGATGCATATCCAATTCTATTTCAGGGAAATTTTGAGGATGAGGAATAAATAAAATCGAGGACAATGTTATAAATTAAGGGAGTGTGTATGTCACATGCGCCAATTTTCAAAACAATTTTATGTAACTGAGGAAAATTATGTTATATTTTATGTTAAAGTTTGTAATTAATGACCAAGCGGGCTCAAGGATAATTTAATTTATTGCAGAATATTTTAGTAATAAATAAATAAAAGATGAGACAATAGCTTAGGGAAGTTGTTAAATGAGTGTTCGCTGGTCACTTGGTGGAGGAGACTGGGTTGAGAGCATATTGACAAGTGGCAACATCCTCAAACTACTTCTAGCTGTTGCAGGTGGAAACTTCCCTATATGGTCAATATTCTCCAAGAAAGTGGAACAGAAGTAGGTGGCTCATTAAGTAAAAATTGACCCAAAAGACCTAGGCATGCTAATAAAACTTCCCATTGAAGACAGCTGAGGCTACTCATTTTTCTCGATTTGTGATCATTCTAAATGAATGA
The DNA here is from genome assembly GCA_001517045.1 of Pseudotsuga menziesii. NCBI lineage: Eukaryota > Viridiplantae > Streptophyta > Pinopsida > Pinales > Pinaceae > Pseudotsuga > Pseudotsuga menziesii. The sequence continues at coordinate 284,310 of LPNX010483343.1, forward strand.
AGTGCACATGTGAAATTCAATGGAGGGGGCTAGCTAAAGTGTGTTTGAGGGGATAAGTGCTAAAGACTGAACTTCTACAGCTATTCTAAGTTGAATTTCTTACTGCTGTAAGTAGGACTGATTTACTGCTGAACACTCAGTGGAGTTGCAGAGGATCTCAAGACTACATTTCTCACCTAGTACTCTACCAGGAGGATCAGGAGACCGGCTCAGGGGTCTTGAGAAAATTGCAGACTAGATTTTCTCCAGGAATTGGTTGGGAGGAACAGCCTCCTTAAGTTGTTGTCACCTCATCTATTTGACAGGTTCTACTAGTGTAGGTTTAGTTATTATTTTATTTGCTGTTTTAGAAGAGTTTAAAATTTTATCAAGATTAGTATATTGTTATTCTATCATTGTTAATGAAAAAGAAAGATAATTTTTTTTTACTAAGAAAGTTAGTAATTAGTAAATTATGATTAAATGCTAGAGATATTGCTAAGTTCAATGATAGATAGGAAAAATACCAAACTGTATTTTGCATTTTGCCACCCCTTTTACAAGGCAGTACTCTAGTACATCATGTATGCTTAGTTTAGATAAGTAGAATTTCATTAACTTTGAATGCATATGTAAATAATTACTTCTACAGTTTTATGTAATTTATTTACAGAAATATAGTTGTACTTGTAATGTCTACTGAAATTATCTACAATATCTAATACAGGTAAGAATAAATTTAAATAATAAACACCAGTATGTATAATATTTACAAAATTAAAACTAGTAATAACACCTAATATAAATACAATAAATAAATTTAAATAAACAAGTATAAAAACAGTAAAATATTTACTTAGGGTTTAACCTAGTTCTTAATATCTTAGGTTATTTAACTACCTAGTCAGTCTTACATTTAAACTAGGTTTACTGTAAACAAAGGGATTAATGTTGCAAACCTTTAGAAACATTTAGGGTTTGCAAGAGATAAGCATCATCACTCTCGAAAATAAAATATAAATTTTATTTATAACACAAAAACCTAGCGGAGATTTTCCAGATTTAACCACAGCATTAAATAATTTTACTGAAAGCAAAATAATTACAGAGCTAAAGGTTATAACTGAAAGCAAAATAATTACAGAGCTATAGATTATTCAAATATAATATTTAATGAGAAATAGAATATCTTATTTATCTAGTAACGGTGTACAAAGTAAATAACAAATTTACCATAAACCATTTACACCTAAATTTAAACCTAAATTAAAATAATGTTGTAAACAACACTAAGCTGAAATGACTTTGAAAAAGTATAGTGGCCTGTGGCATTTTATATTAATTGTCGAGGATTTAAAGCCTAACCAAAATGGCTTCTTCAAGTCTAAACAAAAGTCATAAAACCAAAAATATTCCAACTATAAATTACAGCAGTGAAAACCCTTCATCTGTTTGGAGAAATGTTAAAAGTACGGTCATTTATTTTTCTGTAAAAACCAAGTTACATATTCAAGAAACCACTAAGTGGTTGGACATTATAGTCATGGATTAGAGCCAAACATCAAAATTTAATATCATCTATATCTTTCCAGGCCGTGAAGGCTCAAATAAAAACCATGAAGTTGCGGCTGCAATAGCCTTAACATTTCCATACAACAACCTCTAGGGATTTAAAAGTTTATAAACCAAAAGAACAATGACATAACTATTAACCATGGTCGAGCCATCAACCATCACAGTGTTGCTTCTATTTCCTTCCACCATAATTTGTGTGTAGGAAAAACCCTCAGATGTCACCGAGGCTTACCAGGAGAACGCGTTGCTGAAGACCGAGGGTAGTTTAACATCTAGCTTCAAATCCAAGCCTGGAGAAACCTGCACATCATAACATTGTTAGTTATTTTCTTAAGAACATAATGAAAACTCTGTAATTTATTAAACTGTAAGCAATTTTAGGATTTTACCTTGTAAATCTTGTAGTGGTGAAGTCGTGGAAGCCTCGAAGAAGGTAAGCCTGGGAACTGTGTTTGCGCAAAGTGCAGCGAATCCCCTAAGCCATGAATTGAAGGGGATAAAAACCACGAGAAGTGATCAAACCAGTAACAGGCAGATGCAACTCTTCAATTAAGAATTTGTGTCCACCTTGCACTGTGAACAAACACCCACAGTTACTCAAGACGATGGTGAAACTAGTTTCAACGCTCTAATGTTTTTTCGACAGTCAACAGGCCTCTAAACATCAGCATACTATCAACCTTACATAAGCTCAGAGAGGGATGGGGGGTGGGTGTTTTTCTCTTTGGAGGTTAACAAAGAACCATGGTGGTCACAGGCTCTCAGTTCAGCCCCTCCTCAACTGAAGAAACCCTTATAGTGTGAAGATAGTGTTAGGACAGCTTCATCAAGTCAACAAAACCTAGTGGCTTAATCACGTACCGCGTGTCCCTAATGATTTCACAATTGTGGGTTTGAAACCATAGTCGATTTCCAAACTGCATTAAATCATTGTGAAGCAAGTCAAAAACCATAGCAATGATATGTTTTCATTTGTCAATAATGTTAATATGTTGGGTTGTGTCGATACCTAGTTTTAAAACCATAGGATAAATGAATTGGTATTTCTTTTATTTGCTTTTGTCTACTAGACAAGTTAAATTAATCACTTTCTAACTATGATATTTATAGAATATAAATAAAGGACCATACTTATAATAGTAAAACATTATTGAGAGAGCTAATCTACTCATCCCTTGAAGTACTTCATATAAATCTTGGATATTGAGAGTAATTTGTATAACTATAGCTCAAGCAATTACAAGATCTTCTCTAATACATAAAATGACAACAATGCATTAAGGAATTTACAATTTATAACAATTGTAATTGAAAGTAAAATTATGGCTAGGTGGATACAATAGGGAATGAGGTAAAAAGAAACAGGTAAAAAGATTACTAAAGTAGAGTTTTAAAGTTTGAGGAAGAACTCAATCAAATATAAATGAAGCCTTGCACCAATTTCTGCACACAATGCGTAGTTGGGAAATACAAGTATGTGCAACCTATATACTCTTTTATAAGAGTCTCAATTGTAAACTAATGTCTGATTGTTGAGAAAGGCAGTTTAAGAGTCAAAGTAGATAATCTATCTTTTAAGAAAACACCTAATTATAGAAACCCTGGGGGGAGGGTAATTTTGTAATACTTTTAATAAGTATAATGATATTATTGAAAAGAGGAGCTCATAGAAAACAAAGCTCTATAAACAAGAAAACCAAGTAATAGTTCAACAGCATAGAGTATTTGTACATTTACAAAAGAAATGAATTGAATATGAATAGAAACAAAACTCCAATTATTATACAACAGATTCATAATTACAGGCAGATGCATGCGAAACATTTCTTTTCCTTACAAAAATGTTAGATCATAAATTCTTATGAGTAGAAGTAGGAGTATTCTTTAGAAGTGTTTCTTAATCATTTCATTTTGAAAAATCTAAGCAATGATTGAAAAACTACATGATGAATTAATTGATTCATTTTGGTGGTAAACTGAACATGCTTATAACCCATCCTTCCACAGTTTTATTTTACCATCATTATGCAGTTTGATGACTTAGCAATGTCAACGTTACCTCTTACATGGTCAAGCTGCAAACAAACATTTTAAATTACTAACATTTTATCTTATGCTAGTGGAGTATCTTTCTTGATCTGGAAATTTTAACTGGAACAAAATGCTTACTTGTTAGAACCTATAAAAGAACCATCATTTCCACTGTGTTATATGTAAGCTAAGTAATCCCCAATAACACCTAAGAATTCTCCCTACTTGACAAAAGAAGACAATAACACACTTAGCATTAGTTAAGATGCAGATTTCTTTTCTAACTTTCTGAAAAATACAAACTGCTATGTTTAATATTACCAACATAGTATTTTAAGATAAGCCATTAAGTTATACAGAACCAAAGAAAAGAAGTGCTCTTTGTTATTTTTAGAATTGTTTAAATATCCCCTAAGAGTTAATGGTTCATTGGCAATGACACTTGACATTTTATGTTACATGAAAAATTTTAAATTTTTACGAATTTTTGAGTTATTACAGAACTTGTATTAAAAATTCTGCATGATCAATCCTTATTTGCTAAGCTATTGTGTAGAACCTCCTGCAATAAACAATGAGAATGAACGATATAACAGAAATTATGGATCACACAAGAGATTTTATTAATCATAGGCCACTTTGAGGGGACAACCTCCTTTGAGCAAGCTCAATACAAAATAACTCTTCGATGCTTTCATTAGCCTCAACACATACTTATATACTAAGTCTAATATAAACAACTATTACCCCCCATGAATGTGGGATAATGCAACATAATAACTAAACAACTTAACAACTATTACTTACTCCCCATGAATGTGGGATAATATAACATACTGATGGGACAACTTACAAAGCATATGCATCCGATAAAATATACTAACAAAATAAGGAGGAGGGTTGACACGGGTTCTTAACATTCCCTCCCTCTTAAAAAGAAGCTTTGTCCTCAAAGCTTTAGATGTGGAAACTATTGTTGAATATGAAGGGGCGATTCCCATGTAGAATCCTCTGGTTGCACGTTGTGCCACTAAATTAAGACCTCTGTGATGGACCAAGAGCAGAGTTGTCAATATCACTTATTGAGGATGGCCTCCGGATCTGAAATGATGGATCCTTCATTATCCCATTTTGGTAAAACAATTTGTTCTCTGATGTTGGTGCCAATCACTTGCTAAATGCGAGAAGGAGGAAGTACCAATTTATAAGCAACAGACGCAATCTTATGAAGAACTGTATATGGACTAGAAATATTTGGAGCAAGCTTTTGATTCTCTTTGAGTTTCAAGGAGGATTTCTTGTAAGGCTGTAGACAAAGAAAAACTATGTCACCAACTTGAAAAGTGCACTTAGAACAGTGTTGATTGGCTTGGTGTTTCATGTGGTTTCTGTCCATGTGAAGAATCTGATGTTGGTTGCGAAGAACCATGTCAACTTCTTGAACTGGTGAACTGCTCGGGGTGTATGGAAGGAGTACTGGAGGTGTGTGACCATAAAATTCTTCATATGGAGTCATTTTAGATGTAGTATGGTAGGAATTATTGTACCACCATTCAGCGAGAGGGAGCCACTTTGCCCATAGATGTTGTTCTTCATAGGTGAAACAACGAAGATAAGTTTCCCAATAGTTGTTGATGACTTCATTCATACCATCTATTGGTGGGTGATAAACTGAACTCATATTCGGTTTGGTGTCAGTAAGGATATAATGACTTGTGAAAGTTACATTGTGGTCTGAGACAATGGAAGAAGGGATTCCATGAAGAAGGAATATTTTGTACATGAAAATTTGTGCAATTGAGGAGGTGGTATATGGAGGGCTGAGAACACAAAAATGATGATATTTGGAGAGCCGATCAACCACAACAAATATTACAATATTCCCTCCATATTTAGGTATCCCTTGAATGAAATCCATTGAAATATATGTCCAAATCCTTTTAGGGATGGGAAAAGGTTTGAGAAATATGGAAAGGAGTGTAGTTTCACCTTGGTGGCACTGACAAGGAGCACATTCGGAAACCATCTATTGAATTTCTCATTGCATTCCCTTCCAAAAGAAGTGACATCGTGCCCTCTCATATGTTTTCATGAACCTAGAGTGTCCTGCCGATGGAGAAGCATGGAGTTCATAAAAGACCACATGTTTCATATCTGTGCTCTAGGGAAGCACCATAAGACCCTTATATCTCAGAGAAGAGCCATCCCAAGAGAAATGCGGTACCACATAAGGGTTCCTGGACAACGGTTGGTTTACTTCAGATAATGAGGATTCATTGACATAGCCTTGCTGAACAGAGTATAACCAAGTTGGAATAGGCATAGCAATAGCTAAAAGAGAGACATGGGCATCAAATGTGTGGGAAAGAGTATCCACCACAATATTGTCCTTATCCTTCTTGTAATTGATCTCATATTCATAACCCCTGAGTTTGCTAACCCATTTCTATTATGTTGGGGATGAGACTCTTTGTTCCATGAAATATTTCAGACTCTAGTGATTAGTCTTGATGCAGAAAGGATTCCCTAAGAGGTATGGACACCAATTCTGTATTGCATGCAAAATAGTCATCATTTCCTTCTCATATGTGGAGGTGGCTAAATTATTTCCAGGAACGGATTTATCGGTGAATGCAATGGGATGTTCATATTGAAAGAGGACAACACCAAGTCCATTGTCATAAGCATCACTCTCAAGAGTGAAGGGCTTGGAAAAATCAGGCATCTGAAGGGTGCATCGGAATGAAAGATCCAAGGGAGTATTTGAGACTTCCGAAGGTTGCATCTAAATGAAATGGAGCTGAGTGATGACACCATGTGAATTCTTCTTAAGGATCATTTCCATGCAATGTGAACTAATGATGGTGAGAGACCCTGGTTGTAAGCCATTGAATGTGTTTTTTTTCCCATTGACTAAAATATGCATCCACAGTTCAGCAAAATCCCATAAGATGGGTCCAAGTGTGTGTAACCATTGAGTGCCTGAAATCACATAACAACCTCCTAGGGGTATGGAAAACATGTTAGAGCACAAGTTATAATCTCCAATAGAGATACACACTGTGGTACTTTCCTTTGTAAGGTAAGGTGCTCCCATTGGAAACCATGACTTTAAAGCTGGAGAAAGGATGGACAAAACAATCAACTTGTTTAGCAATCTAAGGGTCAATAGGCGGATGCAAAATGTCTACCAGATCATCTACTGGATCCTGAGAATCCTCACAAATTTCAAGTGCAGGAAGAGAAGCCACATCCAAGAAATATTGATTGTGTTCAGTATATTGATGTCCCCAGGTGAATTTATCATCACAATTATAACAAAGTCCTTTTTCCCTATGTGCCCGCATCTCGGATTTAGAAAAATGCTTGATAGGAGTGGTTCTAGGAGTTAGAGGGTTTGGATGTCTTTGGGGAACCATATTTCTGAATGGAACAAAAGTGGATTTGGGGCGTTGTTGAGCCCTAATATTGTCCTCTGCCAACTTATCCAACCCTAGGATTTCCATCATTGTGTTGGGACAGAACATTGTAACGTCAGATCGGATTGTATCCTTAAGACCACTGATAAAACAACTCCTATAGAATGCATCAGAAAATCCTTCTGTCTGCTTGACTAAGTTCTCAAATTCTATCTGATACTCTCTCACAGTGCCAGTCTGACGAAGTTTGGTGAGTGCTCCTGTGAATTCATCAAAACCACTAGGGCCAAATCGGTGCAAAAGGAGTTGGAAAAAATATATCCATTGGGGCTCTTCATGATCCTTGATGTACCAATAGAACCATTGAAGGGATTCTCATTCCAAATGAAATGATGCAAGTGGGACTTTGGTGACATCAAAAGTATTATGCATATTAAAGTATTGTTCTGCCTTGTGTATCCATCCACTTAGATCATCACCATTGAAGCGAGGGAATTCAATCTTCGGCCCACAAAATTTGTTGGAAGCAGAGAACTCAGTGTCTGCAGAAGACTCAGGCTGTTGTCAGTTGCTCATGGATGAATGCTGAAGATGGAGGTCAAGAAATCCTTGATCCATATCTTCGAGTTTGGTCTTGAGGGTGACAAGTTCTTCTTCCATTTGTCTATTTGCTCTTGCACGGGTGACAACCATACGCAAGATTTTTTTTATTATCGAAAATGGGTGGAAAAACAAAAATAGAGAGGGTTTTAGAAAAGGAAAATTTTGAGTTGGGAAAAACACGAGTGGGTAACTAGGTTGTGGACACTTTCTGAGGGACAAGGAAACAAAAAATGTGAATTTCAGAAGCGGGGTGAAAGAAGGAGATGGAATTTTGGGCTTTAGGAAGTGGACTTGGGATAGGGTCCTCAATGAATGAAATATGTAGAATGGAATGACAGGGGTTATAGTGAATTTTCAAGGGAAAAAAAGCTAAATCAAGGAATATATGGCTAAAAAATAGAAATTTATATTTTTTTCTTTCTAAAGAAATGATCTATGGTGGTGCTAGAAAGCTGTAATTTATCAACTTGAATTGGAGTAAATGATCTATGATGATTCTGGAATTCTGCGCATTATCAACTGTAAATAGATATGGGCCCCAGGTATATTGGGGCAGTACCCCTCACTTCACGGTGCAGGTAAAACTGCTAATCGCTTGGCCAAAAATGACATCTCTTTGGTTTTCCTCACGAATGGGAATCTAGTTAATCTGGTGGGGGTCATTGCCCTTTTCGCTTGACAGGTCCTCTCAATGGCCAGCTACTTCGGGGTTCATGTGGTACTCCTCACAATGGTTTTTAGGGCTATGCCCAAGTACTTCCCACAGTTAAGTGGATATGGTTTATTCCCTTATCTGAATGAATAATAATGCTACAGGAAGAAGAACTACTACAATAATCACAGTGCCAGAAAAAATGTGGTAGAAATTCCACCCAATGCCCAAAAACCCGTAATTAGAGCTAGGGTTTTAAGACGAAAAACTTTTAAAATGAGCATAACTTGATCTATATTGCTCAGAATCGCTATTATATCATGTTTATGGAACTAGAACAACCACTTTACTTCTACCTATGAAATCGGAATAGAAATCTGGGCACTTAGTCAAAATATTTTTGCTCTGCAATTTCCACGGCCGTCATCGAAATTCTGAAAAATTGTTTATTTTAAATCTGCGATATCTCCACTTTTAGAACTCCAAAGCAGATGGTTTTTTTTTTTGAAACTATGTATTTTTGAAAGAGGAATTCAGATATGCAACTTCTTTTTCTTGAATCTGCACAGAAATCTTCAAAATGGATGTGAAAGTCGCCGCCCAATTTTGCCCCTTTTTTTTCCAAAAAAAAAACATTCCCACTTGTGCCAAGGAAAGTGCTCTAATACCAGATGTGGAGAACCTCCTGCAATAAACAATGAGAATGCACAATATAATAGAAATTATGGATTACAGAAGAGATTTTATTAATTTCAGGCCACTTAGAGGGGGCAACCTCCTTTGAGCAAGGTCAATACAAAATAACTCTTCGATGCTTTCATTAGCCTCAACACATACTTATATACTAAGACTAATCTAAACAACTATTACCCCGCATGAATGTGGGATAATGCAACATAATAACTAGACAACTTAACAACTATTACTTACTCCCCATGAATGTGGGATAATACAACATACTGATGGGACGACTTACAAAGCATATGCATCCAATAAAATATACTAACAAAATAAGGAGGAGGGTTGACACGGGGTCTTAACAGCTGTCAAAATGTGAGTTTAGTATGACAGAAATTATGTATCTTGGACACATCATTGTTCAAGATGGTGTGAAGGTGGACTTGGAAAAAATAAAAGCCATCATAGAATGGCCCCATCCCAAAAATCTCAATGAATTGAGAGGATTCATTGGGATTTGTACCTACCATAGGAATTTGTGAGGAGTTTCTCCCAAATCATCTCACCTATCACTAATTTGACAAATAAGGATGCTTTCCAATGACATGAAGAGGCTGAAAAGGATTTCCAAATAATGAAAGAGTTAACGAGCAATTGTCACATTCTTGCATTGCCTAATTTTCTAAACCATTTGTCTTGGAGTGTGATGTATCAGGGGAGGGAATTTGAGTGGTCCTAAAGCAAGGATAAAACCCAATAGATTTCAAGAGTAGGAAGATACAACCACATGAGAATATTTACTCTATTTATGACCAATAAATTTTATCCATCATGCATGCTTTGATCATGTTTAGGAAATACTTGTTGGGAATCAACTTTGTGGTCAAGACTGGCCATAATGGCCTAAGGTACTTCCTCACTCAAAAGGATCTAAATGAAAGGCAAAAAAAGTGGGTGAGTAAGATTCAAGAATTTCATTTTGATATCGAATATGTGAAAGGAAATAATAATGTGGTAGAATATTCCTTATCTAGAAGACATTTTATTTCTCTAATGGATGTTGTAGAATATTGGGAAGTTATATTAAAAGTATAATATGCCAAGGATAAGTTTTCTTGTGGAATTGTTGATGGGAATAATCATGATTATAGGTATAAGGTGTTGGAATAAATCATCTACTACAAATATAAAAACTATTTGGTCCTTGGTTCGATCTTGAAGGAGAAATTTTTGAAGAGAGCTCATGATTCTCTTCTAGCGGGACACCCTCATTTCTTCAAAACAAATAGAATGTTGTGTGAAATATTTTATTAGAAAGGATTGAAGAAAGATGTTATAAAATATGTTAATGAATTTCCAAAATGTCAACAAAATAAAGTGGAGCACAATCATCCAGCTGGTCTCTTGCACCCCTTTCCAATACCAGAACAAAAATGGGAGAGTATTTTGATGGATTTCATCACTGGTTTACCCGAATTACTTAGTAAGGATTCCATATTTGTAGTGGTGGAAAAAATCACTAAATTTGCTCATTTATTTTCTATTACTACAACTTTCACTATTGCACAAGTGGATAAACTATTCTTCAGAAAAAATTTCAGATTTTATGGGCTCCCTAAGAGCATTGTTAGTGATAGAGACAACATATTTTTTAGTGCATTTTGTTAAGAACTCTTCAAAATGGTGTGAACAAATTTGACTCCTAGAACAATATATCATCCATAAATTGATGTCTAAACAAAGAGGGTGATTCAATGGTTGGAGGGATACTTGAGGAACTATGTTAGTAAGCAATAAAAGGCATGGATCAAATGGTTGCATTTGGGTGAGTTTTGCTATAATAGTACTTTTCATATGTCCATTGGCATGCCTCATTTCAAATAAATTTATGGTTATGATGCATCCACTTTTATTGAACACATATTTGTTGATAGTAGAGATCCAAATTCTAAGGATTTGATTGAGGAAAGCTAAGAAAATTTGAAGGTTTTGAAAGATAACTTGCAGGTTTCCCAAAATCAACAAAAACAATATGTAGATAAAAATAGAGAGGAGAGACACTTTAAAGTGAATGACTTGGTTTATTTTATGTTGAAGCCCTACAAAAAAAACCACCATAAAAGGTAAAGGTTCAAAAAATCTCAAACCAAGGTTTTATGGTCCTTACAAAGTGATTTAAAAAGTTGAAGAAGTGGCATATGAATTGGAGCTTCCAGAAGGAAGTAAAATCCATAATGTATTTCATGTTTCATGTATAAATAAGGAGATGGGGCAGAATATTTCATTCTTAGAATCATTACCTCCCTTGGATGATGAGGGACAACTTATTCTCATTCCAGAAAGAATATTGAAGATAAAGGAAAGGAAGTTAAGAAGCAAAACTATAAGCAAATACTTGGTACAATTGAAGGATTTTCCTATTGAGGAGGCCACTTGGGAAGATGAAAATTTTTTGCAGCATCCAAAATTGGAATTGCTTGAGTACAAGAAATATTGGGTGGGGAGGACTGTCATGTCCCCATCCCAATAAGACTACTAGTAAGCAATGTTCACCAACCTACTAGTTCCCTAGGTTGGATGGAGGCATTAAATTTTGCAATAAGGGAGCTATGATACCCAAGAGGACCTTAGTATACCATATACACATTAAATTGGGTCATATAAATAATAAATGTGGAGAAAATAAAGTGGAATTTATTCAAGGAGACACTTGGAGGCTCATGGAGACCTTGGGTGACTAGATTCCTCCCTACACTTGTCATGACCTACCCTCAATTCGAAATTACGGGGAATGGAACATTCTTGGGAGGTGAAGAGGTGTCAAGTAATATACCATGAGCCAAGGATTTTTAATTGGTTCAGAGAAGTAACCCCCCCTAGAAGAGGAATATACTAGGAAGGAAATGTGTGCCACTTGGAGAGAGATTCCATGCACTCTATGAGAACTATGATGGAAGATTCTATGACAAAGTCAAGCCTGATTGTAGACCTGATTGCAGAACTATGAAAATATGACATGAAAGGGATAAAAATAACCACCAAGTGGGTGCATTTGGGGGTTATTGGCATCGATTCAAATTTGGAAGAGAATTGAAGCATGAGGAAGAGGACAAGTGTCATAGGGATTACTAAACAACTAGGATGAGTTGGAGGAAGCCTATGGAGTGAAATTCGACCTTAGGGGATCCTATGAGGATTATAAAAATATGTCATAAGGAATGAGAATGGATTTTGATCATTTTGATAATTTTCCTTTGGAATTTTGGAAAGCACTAGCTTGTCCATTACATGGTGAGTGTTCACTCTCCCTGCTAGTGAGTCAATTTCAATGGTATAAACATGATTAAAATCATATGTTGCAATCTTTCTATTTTATTGGTAAATAGAAAAAATCATGTTAAGAAGAATAAGGGTTTGCATAAATATTCATGAGATCTAAATATAAGACTGATATAGAACTTCAAAAAATTACATAAAATATCAATGGTTTTATGTCAAAACAATGACTTAATGTGTACATAACGATATGAACCACTGCAAATACATTAAGGTATTCATGTGATTAAAATTCGTGAGATATGGTTATACTGAAACATTGGTTAGAATGTTTTGCATGTCAGTATGTGTTGTTTGCCATTTTATTGAAATAATTGGATTATGCAAAGTTGTTAATAACTTGATTGAATTTGTCTTGTTTGGAAAAACTATATGTCTTGACCTACAAGAAAAAATGGCATGTATTGAATGAAGATCACTTCTGATGGTTGATCCTAAAAGAGAACAAAATGTTGTGAAGTAAGAATATTTTGGTAGCATATCGAGAGTTCCCTATGTATTAGGAAGAAGTCACACTGTAAGCCATAATTCTATTCTAAGAGATTTTAAGACTCTTCAAGATAATGAAATTATCTTATTTACATTCATGTGGCAAGAAGGACTTCATACATGGTTGAACATGAAGTCTCTATGATGGAGGAACCATATTATGATTCTCACATCATGATGGTGAGAGGGAGTAGATAGATTTTCTAGATCCTAAAGAAACCAGTAAACCTAGTTGATGTATCTTCATTGAAGAGGAGACCTGCACGATGCTCATATTTAGAATGAAAATGAGAACTGTATTCAAGAATCTTGTTATGATTCTTATGATTAGTGGTGTGGTAGTAACTAGACAAATATTTTCCTCAGTTCAGGAAAATGTGTAGTAAAAAATCCTGAAAATTTTCAGGATTATGGAATACAAATCCATGGCCACACATATGAAGATAAATATGAAATTTTATAATTATTATTTCATATTTGGAGGATCTCAATCTATTTGATATGTATCTAGTTATTCATAGGTCTCGGGATATGTTATATGCTTTGCAGTCTATACATAGACATGTACAACAAAGCATGTGTTGTGGTACCTACTTGGTACAAGTGTATGTGGACTCAAATATGTCTTGGTCAGTGAAATAGAGTTTCAAAGATATATGAAATCTGAATAGTATAATGATCAAGAATGATCACATGTGTGTCTCTAGATAGAGCGCATTAAAAAGAAGTAAATATTTTAAGGTTTCTAGTTAGTTATATTCAAGACATGGTACATATCCACATATGAGCAACATTTCTAGCATTCTTACTAAGCCTTTTTCTGAGACAAGCTTGGTATAGTACATAAAAACTCCTCCATTTGAAGAGGGAGTATTGATGTGTCTTCATAGGAGGCAGTAGATAAAGTCCCCATCAAGTGGTCATGGTACATGACTGAGGCATCCAAGGGCTATGATACCTTGTGGAGAGAATCCACATGATCACAACCATGGTCAAAGTTTCAGAGACTATTGATACTCAAGAATATTTATAGTTTGTACTATCAGAGAATAGTTAAACCTATTGGAGAGGTATTTAAGGTGTTGTAGTATAAAGGGAAGGATTATTGAGAAAGTGATAAAGCATTAAAGAACATTACAGAGAATGGAAAGATCACAGATAACTTCTCCAGATAGCAGAAGATTCAAGAAGTCAACAAATGTTGAAGAGTGAAAGAAAATATGAGAATTTCTTTCTACATGTTATTACACATTTGTTGTATAATGTTTATGCGATGGTTTTAAAATTCATGGTTTCTAGTTTAGAGAAACTTTATTCTGGATTGGATCTAGATGATGCTACTATGTGTAAGTAGTTGGTTGGTCTTTGAGTAGACCTATTGTATTTTATACTTACTACTAATAATATGTTTAAATACCTTTTACGGTACATTAAAATAGGATTTTTATTACATGGAAGACCTATTATATGATTGTTCTATCCAACTATTGTTTTAGCCTGAGATACATGTTGTAATTTGCGGCTAGTACTGTAGAAGAATGATAAATGCATTAGAGTACTTCAGAAGAAAAATATGTTTTGTAGATAGTACTACATACCCAGGAATAGTGTATCTTAGGAAGCTATCTACTATGGTGGAATACTTGAGCCTACAATTATTATGTGTTAATAGTCAAGCTTTTTGAAATACCCAATATGTGTGTTATGATAAAACACATTTGAGATAAAGTTTTACTTCATTTAAGTCATGATCATGTAAAATGAATTCCAATACATAGCTATTGATGAGAATATTGCAAATTTGTGACAAGAATCTATTTGTGATGAAGTTCTAACACTTTTGAGATAAGCTTGGTGTGGTAGGAAATTCCTAGTATGGCAGATAATGTATCCCTCAATGAGAGGGAGTGTTAGATGTACAACATCGGGAGTCATCCTCCGTGAGACTTGTTGTGTCATGTCTAGAAATTATGTTGTATTAAGTTCACTAATTTATTGTGTTAAGTTAAAGAGCTTGTGTTGTATCAAGCTAGGAACTTGATCAAGTCCTATTTGGGAGAGATGCTTGTAATAATATCTTATGGTTAAGATCATGACCTTATGTTAAGGTCTAAGACTTGTGTTGTATCAAGTATATAACTTATGTTGTATTGAGTTTACATGACTTATGTTGTATTAAGTGTCAAGGAGATATTATGTGATTTATGAATAATCATGGTCAACATGTGCTACAAGTATTCTTTATGGATTAACTACCCCTAGAGTGATTTACTTTAGCATGTGACTATATGACCTGGGGTAATCCATATGATCATAGGTTTGAAACAATTATTATGAGTATGATATGATATAGAATTAATGAAAATGCATATGGTCCATGCAGAGAAAATTAATATCAGCATAGAGATAGAGAGATAATTCAAATTTCCAATGTATGCATCCAAGTGAACTCGAATTAATAAGACATCAGTTGAGACTTAGTTGTGATAAAACAAGTTTAGTTAATAGAGGAATCAACTCCTTAATTTATGCAAGTGGTTGTTGAAAATGGCATTGATGGAGAAGTACTAGTTACATTCAGTTATGTTTAGTTACATCCAGTTTTGTTTAGTTATATTCAGTTATGTTCAGTTACATTGAGTTATGACCAATTACATTCATTTCTATTCAGTTACATTCAGTTATATTCAGTTAGATTTAGTTTTTTTCAGTTAAATTCGGTTCCATTCAGTTACATGAAACTCCATTTAGTTCAGTTCAGTTCATTCAGTTAACAAATCAGCTAGAGGCAATTAAAACTCAATGAAATAGTGGAGGCACATGGTTGAATATGACATAGTGTTCTCAATGTTAAAAAGTTACTGAAGAATGCAAATATTCATTATATTCTTTGTATAACTGATTTTTTATTGTTATTAAAGTTCTATGCACTTGGAAATACTAACACATTGTTCCATTTGATCTCTACTCTCTTGTGCTCTCGAAAAAAGAAATCTAGTATTGTTTTGTAATCATTCTCTGTCGATTATCATACATACTCTAAGATTGTTTTTTGAATTTTTTTATCCACCGAAATAGTGGAGGGTTTTCCCAGGGTATACCCTGTGTTCTATGGTTTGATTTATTTATGTCTTTGGATTATTGATGAGATCTATCTACACTATAATTGTGTGTTAAAGTTTTAAAGTTCAAATTTATTCATATTTGATCAAACACTAACACAAGCTTCCATCAAGATCAGATCTCATAAGCAATGAAAATGAACTAGTTTCGAAGTAGTAAATCGAGCAACCCACATCCGATCATCAAGATAGAAATTTACATGCATAAACATACTTAAACTCATACATATAGGGGGGAATATAAGTATGAATAAAAAAATATCAACATATATTTCAATCAAATCTGATAGATATAAAGTATAAGCAAGATCCCATGAGTAAAAACCATTAATCTGCATCCATCAATTTGCACAAAAAGCACTTTCACAAGTAAATATCAACTCAGCTTCCATGGCTACAATAAAACAACAAATTCTTCATATAACATCTGAAATAAAATAAAATAAGTCACTTATCTTATTAATTTGTAACTAGCATCAACCAAACCACATTCCACCTTGCCTTAGGCATTGCCAATCCATATCTCACTTTGACAAGAACCCTCGAGCTCATGCCACAGATTTATAAGTGCTTATCTGCACTCAAAAATAGATCAAAATATCAATTTGAGAAGACACAACTCTATTCCTCACCACCGACTTTATCCTCCACCCCACTACTAGGTGCAATGGTAATCCCTTCACCACCTGGGTCCCTTAGGACATCACTATTCACCATCAATATTTATGTGCATGTCTAGGAGGCATACAAGAAGTGGACACCGAGGAACTACACCAAATTTTCTTAGGATTACATCAAAGACAATGTCCTAGTGCCTTAAAACACATAGTTCACACACAGAACATAGCATACATGGCTTTCCAATGTCACAAGATTACCAATATCTTAGCAAGAATGGCATGTAAAACAACAACAACCAACCAACCCATTTCCAAATGGATCAACCAAGGATTTATAGATCAAAGAATGAAATTCAAATCCAAGGTGGTCAAATCAAACCAAAGCAAGCCAACTTGAGTCATCTGAAAGAGGTTATCTCAACCAAAAGAGGATAACCCCAATCCTACCCAAGTAACTCAAATTTCAAGGAGGATGACTCCAAACCAACCAATCCAACCCATATGGTGACACATAATCCATGAATATGAACTCAAATTACTGATGTGAGGAGTTACATAAACCAAGGCATCTTCCCAGAATAGAAAAAAGGAATCATAATGAAGGACGAGTTACACTTCTCACATTCATTGGATAAAAATAGCACCTTTGTGCAAGTGGGGGTTACAAAACCAAGTGTAACCTACCAAAAAGGAGTTACAAAACCACTATGGGGCACATTTCTCAAGTGGAACCCATCAAGCCAAGCATAAGGTATCAAAATAACTCTAAAGGCCAAGATAATCAAAAGTTGGGTCCAGTGTACAATGTTTGGGTGACCATCAACTAATAAAGTCACCAAAGCATAAATATGGACTAGGATGAAAAAAATTAGTACAACAAGTTCTAAAGTGCTAGTAATGTTCCCATTCCCCCTCAC
Source organism: Pseudotsuga menziesii (assembly GCA_001517045.1). Classification (NCBI taxonomy): domain Eukaryota; kingdom Viridiplantae; phylum Streptophyta; class Pinopsida; order Pinales; family Pinaceae; genus Pseudotsuga; species Pseudotsuga menziesii. The sequence continues at coordinate 301,731 of LPNX010483343.1, forward strand.
ATTGAGTATCGAGGCCCCCCATGCTCTTTTGTGGTTCTCGGTGTGCTAGTTGTTTTTATTAATTAATTATTTAGAAAAAATAATATTAATAATAATTTCCCTCATTCCTTAAGGACCCTTTTCCCAAAACCTACCGCCACAATATTAAACAATCAGAACATATTACATATGTCTGGGGGAGTAACATACGAGGAATTACATTCCCCTCCCCCTTAACAATGCATAATACATGCATGTCGTTACAAAATGATAACATATATGCCCATACATGCTTGAGAAAGATAACACATTTCTAACCACAATACTTCCCACTACAACCTACTTTCATGTTCATCTCCACTATCTAAGGGAGAACCGAGACTACTATAGTGGACTCAAGGAATCAAGGGCCAGTCTTCAATCCCCATTATAATGTCTTCAAACCTCATTACGAGGCCTCCAAACTTCAATAAAGATACATCCCCTTGAAAATCATATTTCATTCATTCATATGATTAACATCGGGTATAAAAATATGTGATACATGGAATAAAAATATTCTTCTATAAAGACACTTTCTTCACATTGCAACAACCACATGGTTAGCATCACACACACACACACACATATATTGTTCAACATAAAATTCATCTTTCAAGAAATAAAATTCTAATTAATCACATGAAACATTTCACTGAATTACATGAAATCACAGTATGAAATAAATTCCTTTTCATTCCATTTCCCTCTACTTCACCTAGGATATGTGAAAAACATCAAAAGTACATGAAATCAAAACACTTGAAAAGAATCTACAGAAAACACAATTTAACAAATTCAACTTCAATTTCAATCATGTATTATTGACATACTCTAAGTTACTTGAAATGCATGCAAGGTTCAAGAATTTCATTAAATACATACTCTACCAAGATACATGAGATGAATCAACATGTTTTCTAATCAACCATGCACATTAAATGCATAAGGTACTTCCACCTATATCGTGAAGTGCATCAAGTATACCAACCAATACGAAGTGCATCAAGTATACCAACCAATACGAAGTGCATCAAGTATCTCAACCAATATCAAGTGCATCAGTATACCAACCAATATGAAGTGCATAAAGTATCTCCACCAAGTTCATGAAGTGCATCAAGTATACCAACCAATATGAAGTGCATCAATATACCAACCAATTTGAAGTGCATCAATATACCAACCAATCTGAAGTGCATCAAGTATGTCAACCAATATGAAGTGCATCAATATACCAATCAATATGAAGTCCATCAAGTATCTCAACCAATATGAAGTGCATTAATATACTAACCAATATGAACTGCATCAACTATCTCAACCAAGTTCATGAAGTTCATCAAGCATACCGACCAATATGATGTTCATCCTACTTAATCAATCCCATGCATATACTTTACCAACAATTATATGGACTATTATCAAGATACTTCTATAACAAGATGCATGAAATATTACTATGATACTCTACAAGCATGCCTTTCAACAAAGATCACACACATACTTCTCAAATAAATATAACTCATATAAGAATATCATTAAAATATTTTTCGAACAAAGATCATAAAAAAGATTTTCTAAAAAATTTCATAAGAATCTTTTCTAACAAAGATCACAAATATCACAAGAAAACTTCATGCACTTTAAAGCAACAGGAAAGAAAACATATGTAACAGTCCAAAATGCAATATCAAATCAAATGTCCAATTTCCAATGTACCTTATTATTTACCATGCAATAACTAATGCCTACTGATAATGCATTTGATAGTTCATTCTAATGCATATATGATGTAGTCATTATACAATTTTCCAATCATAATAACACAAAGTAATTATCTAAGTACCCATAAATCAATCATACAACAAGAAGCATTTTAGTATTAATTAATTCAATTCATACTCAAGCAAAGCCTTTTAGGATCATCCTAAACATATGAATGCAACCTGTATAGAGGGATTAGGGATATTCCCCTCATTTCCTGAATTACTAGATACACTATGCATGTGCATTAATACCTAATGCATATGCATAACTAGAACACAACATGTAGGCATAATCCTTGCAATTACCAATCGGTAACTATGATGTGCATGATACCTAAGCATTTACCAATTAATGTAATGTACAATAAGAGAGGAAATGCACAATGGACAAGCATCAGCCAATCAAGTCACTAATAAGTAAATAGGCAATGCATTGTAACAAGAATCAACCAATCAAGTCACAGAATAGTAAGAAATTTGACGTAGAAGCATCGATCAATCAAATCACTTAATAGTAAAAGAGGCAATGCACAGTAACAAGCATTGACCAATTAGATTACTCGAGAATAAAAGAGGAAATTCAAAGAGAACATGCATCGACCAATCAATCTACTGAACATTAGATATCCAATGCATGGTTCCTACCAATTAATCTATTGAGCAGTAAATATGCAATATTAATTAATTCTAAAGCATCCAATAAAATGATCTTTAATCTCTTAACTTCTCAAATTAAAAAGTAGGATACTTCCAATTTGGTCTCTGAAGTAGGAATTAGACAAGGATTTTGATTCTTCCATTAAAATAAGGGGGGTTAAATTTCCTTCACAAAGAACATTTATAATCTCCAAATACACATAAATAGAAGGTTTATAACTTTGTATAAGTCTTAACAATCACAGTGTTGGAAACTAAGCTCTGATAGCACTTTGTAATGTACTTGACCCCAAAACTAAGGCCAAAGGAACCAAATGACCAAGGGGAAGGATGAATCAAATAAAAGAATAGTTAAACAAGGTTTCTAATGATATTCCTTCATATCATTAATCCAATTAAATAAATATTCAAACTTTAAAAAAATAAATTGCAACACATTTTAAAGTGCAAAACTAGTCTTTCCAATTACTCTTGTCGATGCAATATCATGAAACTTAGCTAGATTCACCAAATTATTAGAATTAAACCTTAGAATCATTAAAAAATTCATGGTTTACCATAATCAACCCCATAACACTAAATAATTACATTTACGGAATTATTTGCAAATAACTACAAACCAGAATTTCCAACAACTAAACTAGGCAATTTACGACACTTCCATAAATCTATATTTCAACGGTTACTTAAGCAGTTTTGCATTGCTCATCAGAGTATATATGACACTAACATATATATCCATTCAATAATTAAAATCAAAAGATACATATCTTCCATCTACAACAACTGAATCATATAGGAGATCGTATCTATAAATAGTTGTTAAATTCACAACTAATTCATCTGATAAGCATCTTATTCCCTGCAAAACCAATTATGAGTCCAAATAACTAGTATATCAAAATATGGAGGGATTATACATCCAAAAAGGGTATACTATTATGATAAGGTACATCCATACAACAATTGATAGTCATATCTATATAGAAATTATTAGTTCATTCTAGTTTTCTAGCAAAAAAAAAACATTTTTCTTGTGATCAAAACTCTATAACTTCTCATGTAGAATCATCTAACAGATCTAATCAGTTATGGAGGGATATCTAATCAGTCGGTGAAGGTTAATTTACAAAAAATAAAAATAAACAAATCATAATGTAATATATACTAACAATGAGATATACAAATCATGCGAAAGTTAGCTAGTTTCACTAGAAAGATCATCCACCCTGTAGCCAACTGTTAGCAACTATTCCATAAACATAAAAATAGTTGAAATCAACCATCGAGGGCACAATTAAAAATTTATGAACAAAAAATAAACACACTAATTAGAATAGTACAATATTCCATCAATATCATATCTCATAAGCAAAGAAAATGCACTGATTTCAAAGCAGCAAACCAAGAAACCAACATTCGATCATCAAGATAGAAATTCACATGCATTCACATAGTTAAACTAATCCATATAAGGAAACTTAGAAGCATGGATAAAAACATATCAATATATATTTCAATAATATCTGATAGATATAAAAGTATAAGCAATATCCCATGAGGAAAAACCATCAATTTTCACAAAAAGCACTTTCACAAGTAAATATCAACTCAGCTTCTATGTATTCAATAAAACAACAAATGCTTGATATAACAAATAAGATACCGTAAAATAATTCACTTATATTATTAATGTGGAAGTGGAATCAACCGAACCACGCTCCACCCAGCCTCAGGGATTTCCAAGCCATATCTCACATTGATAGGCCACCCTTGAACTAAGGCCACAAATCCACAAGAATTGGTGCACATAAGAATATATAAAAATTTCAGTTTGAGAAGCCACGGATATATTCCTCACCACATACTTTCTCTTCTACCCAACTACCAGGTGCAATGGTAATCCCTTCACCACCCAGTTCCCTCAGGACATCATCATTCACCATCAATATTTGTGTGCAGGTCCAGGACGGAGACAACTAGTGGACACGAAGGAACTACATTAAAGTTTCTCATGACTACATCAAACACAATATACTACTTCCTTCAAGCACACAATCCACACACATAGCAGAGGAAACAAGGATTTCCAAGCTCATAAGCTTACCAAGCTCTTAGCAGGAATGGCATGAACAAAAACCAACCAACTACCCCCTTCCCAAGGAACCAAGGATTTAGAGATAAAAGAAGGAAATTCAAACCCAAGGTGGTCAAATCAAACCAATGTAAGCCAACTTGATTCAATCAGAGGAGGTTAACGCCAATCCTACCCAAGTAAATCGAATTTCAAGGAAGGTGACTCCAAACCACCCAAACCAAATCTAACTCATGTGGAGACACATAATCCATGAAGAGGAACTCAAGTTACTGAGGTGAGGAGTTACAAAAACCAATGCATATTCCTAGAATCAAAAAAATGAATCATAATGAAGAAGTTACACTTCTCACATGCACTAGCTAAAAATATCCAATGAGGGAGCCTTTGTGCAAGTGGGGGTTGTAAAACCAAGCGTAACCTCTTAAAATAGATTTACAAAACTATTAAGGGGACACATTTCTCAATTGGAACCCATCAATCCAAGTATAAGGTGTCAAAATAACTCCAAAGGACAAAATAATCAAAAGCTGGGTCCGATGTACAATGTTTAGGTGACCATCAACTAATAAATCCACCAAATCATAAATATGGACTAAGATAAACAAACTTAGTACAATAAGTTCTAAAGTGCTAGGAATTTCCCAATCCCCCTCACACTATGGATCAAGGTCTCCCATACTCTTTTGTGTTTCCCAGTGAACCATTTGTTTTTATAAATTAATTATTTACAAAAAATAATATTAATAATAATGTCCCTTGGTCATTAAGGACCCTTGTCTCGGCACCTAGTTTCACAATAATACATAATTATAACATATTACATATGTATAGGAGCTTAAAATACGAAACATTCCAAACTTGGTGGATCCATGGTAAATTCTAGAGTCAAGATATCCATAAAGAAATACTTTAGTGGCAAAGAGAAATTTCAATATTTACAACTATTGATTAATGACTATAAATTCACATCTCAAATCCATGTTGCAAATATCAATTTTAATAAGGTGGACATAATTATATGTTATAATTGGATGGAAACATTCTAAATATTCATTCTAAATATTAAAAAGGGATATTTTGGCAATCTCGTATGAGGAAAAGAATATAACATTACAAGATTTCACAGTTGACTCATGTATATTATTTCCCTCAATTGAATATATATACCATATGAAAAATGTCGCAATCCAATGTAACAAGAAATCACCACAACAAAGTTATGAATACTTAGAAGAAGTTTCAAAAGAACAAGACTCTCTAGTAAATAGATTATGCAAACAAAATGAATCTCTCATAAATAAAGTGTTTATCCTAGAATCTAAATTAGAAGAGAAAATAAAGAAGACAAGAGACCTTACGAAACAACTCTAGGCATCAAAGAAAATAGTTGTGACATACAAGAAAATGATCAAGCATTGATCCAATAAGATGTTTCAATCTAGTATGACCAAAAATATTAGAAGCAAGATGCCAAGAAAAAAATTGACATCATCTTGTCATCCAAAGACAAGGAAATTAATCATTTAAATAATCATAATCAAATCCTGCTTGCATAAGTAAAAAAAATCCAAATGTGAGGATATGTCAATCTTGAAAGTAGATAAGAAGACATCCATGGATGTGAGTGAGTCAAAGAATTTTTTAGAAGTTGAGATTATAGATAAATAAACTTTAAATGATCTAGTTGAAACATGGAAGGTTGTTTTGTTTGAAATCCAAACCATGTATAAGGGTACTCTCACTAACCCAATCAATGTGGAAAAAACCACATTTTATCATTATTGAAGTACTATACATAAAAGAGCATCCAAAAATTGAGTTTAAGAAACAGCTTAGCGAGAAAATAATATATATAGATTCAATGATGATTGACATTCCAACGATAACTGGTGAGAATACTAACACACTAGCAAATATGAAAATATTGCATATTAATATGTTGACACAAGTAAATAATGAAAAGATTAAAAGTACGATCAACTTATCATGGTACCATATTGACACCAAAATCATGTAAGTCATGGCATGCAAGAATAAATGTATCCATATACAATGGTACTGTTCCAAAGCAATGTTGTACTTACGTATCAAAGAACCCAAATATTTATGTGCGTCAAATTCAACACCAAAGAATATTATCATCATAGAGTTCTAGAAAAGCTCTATCTAGGATGGATTGATCTTTTTTTATGTGACAATATTGTTCAAGGCTTCGAATATCATATCACCTTTATGTCCTAAACCTTATATAAAATCGGAGGAAGTTACAAGCAAATGGTTTATTGTATTAGATGTAGTTTTCATTTCCCATTCTTTGAGGGAAAAGCATTTCCAAGGGTGGGGAGACTTGTAATATATACAGAGGGTATATTACAACTAGTGCTATAATGTAGTAATTATTACGTAATTGTAAATAAAAAAAATGTAATATTAGTCATAGGACAATTATTATGTAATATAATCATTAATGTGCAATAATGGTAAGTTAATCCCTTTTCCAGGGATATGAATTATCACCCACTAGTGGTATCTATATGAATGTTCATTGTATGCATTAATTCATCATTATCATATGTATTCATATAAAAAATAAATATTATTTAATATGAATTATGGGATTTTTTTTAATGTTGCGTTCATGAATGATTTCATGAAGGGAACCATTTATTAAATTCATAAACACTATTTTTTTTTATGAAAATGATATATATTATACAACTTATGATAAGAAAAATATTGTAAAATCATTAAAAAATCAACAAGATAAAGATTCTAAAAGGGTTCAACATATAAAAGGATTTTCCAACCCTGTTCCATCCTATAAAAAATATTATTTTTGTTTATTTGATAATTCATTGTCACCATTGTCATCATCATCAACATCATCACCATCATCAATATCATCCTAATAATCACCATTAATCAATTTCACCTAAGCTACTCTATTAATGTAAGGATATAACAATGTAAGCATGCGATTGGTCAATAACACCTAGTTAAAGGGGCATAGTGATTATGTTCCTCAATTCAGTTTTAGTACAAAGTTGGAAAGGGTAGAGAGAATTGTGATTTGTGATGTTTTCTCCATTTTTCATATTTGCAGCAAACCCTATGATATGTCTTGGTTTGACAATTACAATTGTATTTATTGAGTTACCTCTCTATGCATTCCTAATCGTGTTGTTAGATTTAAACCTAGTTTAATCATGAGATATTTCATGATACCTATTCACTTGTTTGTTAGGGTTTTGCTTGCCTCCTTTTTCATAGTTGCACATTCTTGTCTTAGTTATGGTTTTGATTTTCTTAGTAGAGTATTCATTGTTATAAACTAGAGAATTATGGCCTAAATAGATCTAGGTGCTCCAAATGATACTAGGATAGGAACTTGCAGCACAACCCCAATTTGAGATCAATAGATTTGAGGGAACCATGTTATATTACTGAAGAATTCAGCACAAAAATACACCGTAACTAACAATAAAATGTAGAAATAATGACAAATTAAAGAATTTATTTATAAAATACACACAACTAAACATATTGTAATGACAAATATGGATAAAATTCATGTTCTATTATATCACTTTAATAGAGTACAAAATTGTAATACCATTGTGAATTAGTGAAATGTGCTCTACACCAAAAAAATGAAGTTCATGAGGAAAAATAGGTATAGTTGAGCAAAATATTAAAATGAATTACAATTTCCATTAAAAAAAACCAATGTCCTAATTGAAGTTCCAATCAAAGTATAAACAATTTGGAAACGAAAGAAATGTTCATTTTCTATCTATATTAACTAAGAAATTATATATTAAATAAAATTTTCAATTTCTTGCCAAGTAATATATAAAATATCGCATTCTATATTTATTCTAGTTTAATGTGTCATATCCAAATATAAATAGTACTTATGATGATGATGACAGTGACATTGATGATGACGATAATGATGATGATGATTAAGAAGATGATTATGATGATGGCAATGCTGTTGACAATGATATTGACTATGAGGATGACGATGATGAGTACAAAGATGCGATTATATGATGATAACCATGATGTGATTATATCATGATGATAATGATGACCATGGTGATGATTTAGGAATGATTAATGCATTGATAATGCATGATGACAATGACAAGAAAGAGAGGAAGGAAAAGAGGGGAAGAATGTGATCAGATAGGAAGAAATTTTTTTTGACTCACTAATGATGATGACAACAATGAATGTACTATTGATTATGACAACATTGATTGTATTGATGATGATTAAAATGATGACAATTATGTCAATAATGATAAAATAGTGATGATGATGATGATGATGAATAGGAAATATACTTAATGAATAGGCATTCCCTCCCACAATTGTCCTACCATGGGGTTAGAATGTGGTGAATTCTGTTGTTTAGAATGGGTATTTTCATAGGTAATAGCGTATAACTATGAAATATAATGTTGGGTGGTAAGAGGGGGAGGCCCTAAAAAAATTATGATCAGCGAGGTGTCTTGGAATATTCGAATACCGACTCCAATGAATGGAGGCATGGAAAAACTACGCTTGATGATAAGAATAATAAAATCTATGTATTAGAAGTAGACTTGGGATCATGGTATGTGATTTGATCAAGTGTACAAATATTCCCATTATGAGGGAACATCATATTAGCCAAATCATAGTGAAAGCGACCTCTTTCATAACATACATGTAACTACCACCAAGCAAGATGTTTTAGTCTAAATGGGCATCTACAAATTCAATATTTATGAAGATAATTTTATCAATGATTTCTACAAGAACATTCTAGAATAGGCCTTGTGGCTAGGAGGGTTTGCCATCATACACATGTAATGTCATAAGGGATGAGTTCAATTTAGGGGAACCAAGACTCTTTCAAATATGTGTTTACATGAAACAAGTGGAGGATCCTTCACCAATAATGTATCGAAAAATAATAAATTTCTTGATATACTTGATAAGAACTAGGAATGATACCAAATAAGGTAATCAAGGTTTGAGTCTATTTAAATAAAATTTGATCAAATAAACATCAGAAAGGTTTATTGCATCTAATGTAGATATAATGGACTTATGTTTCACATGAAAGTTTTGTATAACCTCTAAGGTAAATATGGTAGTTGGGAATTGATCCAAGTCATCCATAATACTATTGTTATGAGCACCACTAGCATTAGAGTTATAAGTTTTTCATGGTAAGGGAATCTTATGTACATTTGGGGCAGGTTCATCGTTATGTTGTGGGAGGTGTAGTGGTCCTTCTAGTAAGGGTGAATCCTTATCTTTGTCAAAATTAGAAGGTTTAGTTTCCATGCCATATTGATTATGTCAAGTTTGAACCTTAAATTCGAAGGTGTTCATTAAGATGTTCTAAAATAAGGGTCATTAGGATTAGCTTACTAAGATGGATGATTAGGGAGAGGCGTCATTAGTTGTGTTGTGACTAAACCTTTTGGTGGAAAAGGGTTTCGTAGTACCATCGATTGCAACATGTGAGGATGAGTGGGTTGAGTATTGTTGTGACCTTGAGGAGTGTGAGTAGTCTCATAATTGTTGGCCTCATCCCATGGATAACAATCTCTAGCAAGATATAGAAAATGGTGGGTATAATTCACATAAAGTTGACAAAAGGAACATGGATGATTATTTGATAACTATGGGATTGTATCCTACATGGTGATTTTAGTGGGATTTTGAATTGTGAGGTTAGGATTTCCTCTAATTTTTTCATGAGGATTAGGAAGCTGACCTACACCATCATGGTTTAATTTTTTCCTTTATTCTTCCCCTTGTTCAACTTATTATTGGGATTCGGTTGAAAATTTTGACTTTTGGGTGCAAGTTAGGTCAAAATATTTTGTTGAACACCAACCTACCTTGTGCAAAAGGAGGAGGTTGATGATGGTCTTGTAATAGAATTCCTAATAAAGGACCAATAAAAAGTAATGTGGATTATGTACTATTGTATCCACAAATGTGGTAGAAGAACTACCACACAAAGCACCACTACACATATGACCATGAACATGGGGAGGATTAAGATGAACATAGTAGTACATGCTTGTTCTTGTGAGTGGGTATAAGTGCAAAGGATAAACAGGGTAGTAGAGAATATGAGGTTGCCACATATTAGAGTGTCACCACTAGGGGTATTAGGGTACAAATAATTTCATATGGTGGGAGGGAATTTGGTCGTATGGGTTAGAGTGGGAGGCCATTGCACCAATCATGCCATCCACAAAATGCGATATCCTCACCTAATATTGGTGTAAGGAGTCAATACAAGGTGCATATAGGATAATAGAATAAAAAATTCCATATTGAGCATAAATCAAACCATTTCGTTGTTCCTTTAAAATGGATTCCTCTTATGTTTACAATCATTTAAAACCAACATTTTTTTTTTGTAAATTCCTGAGTAGATTTATATTAGTATACAAAAATGTAAAAGATACATGCATATGAGTTCATGAATTTCCTTATCTTATCAGATATTTTAACAAAATTGTAGGCACAAAATCAAAGCTAAAGCTAGCATACCTAACCAAACATTAATTTTCTAGTCTATCAATGTCTATCTTCTTATCCTAGAGGGCCTAAGAAAAACTAAGCAGGCTTAGGCCTATATACATATTGAAAATTTTATCCGATAAAAATACTCTAAGGGAATTGAAAACTAAAGAAAAATTTAATAGTTGCATGAACACCTGAGAAAACTAAACCAAGATAACAAGACCCGAACAAGGAAATTATTGAGTGTTGCGACCTTATCCAACCTCCTCCAGCTTCTCTTCTATAATGGGACAACTGTAGGCACCCAAGCTTGAGTAATTGTTAGAAGCCATTTTAGCAGGTAGGGGGATTGATTTCCAGAAGGCATCCATGTTCATAGGTTGAGTACGTTATGTTTTCTTCCTCTTGTGGTAATTGGTGGATGCCATATTAGTTCTATCCAGAGCCACGGGGGTGTATTTATCAATTTAATTCTCTTGGATATCCATTTTTTTAGAAACCAATGAGGGATCAATGAGAGAGAGGGGTTGTTTTATGGATATGGATGAGGTGGCAGTGGTGGATTTTCATCATTTTTTTGCTCCTATGGTTGCATTAAGACATGATATAGCATGTTCTTCATATTCCATTAATTTCAACACATGATACAGGCACATTGACTTGTCAGTTGCTGAAGAACCAATTCCTCCTTTTCAAAAGGTTCCTAAGGTTCCCAGGAATCGAGCTATCAAACCCACTGTTTGAGGATCCCTTATTTCCCCTTTGCCCTGAGGTGCCTCTCCCACGACTGGATTGTCGTGTGGTGTCTCTCATTATCACTGTCATATTGATGGCCTGGGCATGGGGATGAGACTTAAATTCTCTCAAATTATGGATCCAACAAGACATAATAATGGTATCACCTTCCAAAAAAACCTTAGAAGGAGCAGGGGAGGTTCTAATAACATAGATGGCCACGGGAAGGAGATAACAAAATACCACTAGACGATCATTTTCCCTGTTAGTAGAGCTTACTCTGTGCGGAGAGGAGACATGATTTGTGGAATGCTTATTGTAGATAAAAAAAGTTTCCGCCTTAAAATTCCTATCCCAATACATCCTGAGGAGAATTAAATTGCAATAGTAGGACATCATGTAATATGTACTTGGATCAAGATCAAAACAACTAACATAGGCGAGGTTCATTGAAGACAAGTATTTGGGGAGCATCATCCATAAATACACATGGCTATTGAATTTGGATACCATCATGTTGATGAAGGACAGGTGGATCCATCACTCCCTCCACATGCGCTTCTTCATGCCTCCTAGCATCCACATCCAGGAGACTTAAAACCAACATATTTAGCTATGGTAGGTAATAGATATTTCAAGAACCAAAATAGAAATATGTGGTCATGTAGATTGATCTTGTAAAGGTTTCTTTGTCTTCACCACTCATGGATATGATCCATAATACATGTAATTGTAGTATGGCGGCATGAAAAAATAATTTCTACTCCTTTAGGATATTGGACAAGTAACTAAAATAAGGTGAGAAAAGTGGAAGCTAATGAAACAAAGTTGGGATGCATTGCAAAGGGTTGTTAAATATACCACTTTAATTCTACTCTAGAAATGGTTCTTTGGAATAATTTCAAATGGATAGAATAATCTACCATATTATTATGGGAGCACCATAGATGAAACAACATGATTTTGTTACAGAGGTCCTCTCTTGTTTTACCTTCAAGCTTAGGGATGTCTAAGGGTAATTTGGTGGGAATCAAAATCCATGTAGGATCATGTCTAATGGGATGATTGGTTAGTTTAACTATATATGATATGTTCAAAATCAACATAAATGGAGGCTCAACATCAGAATTGTGGTCACACTGGTGGTTGTGATCGCATTCACATTGGTATTTTCACTCATTTGATTGGTATGGGGACAACTAGGGTAAGTAACGCCAAACATGTTATATGCTGGGTTTCTCAATGTGGTTGTGGAACTAGGTGAAGGTGGTGATCCAAGCTATGATGAGCATGAATATAATGATCATGAAGGGGATCTAAGTGAGGGTGGAGTTTTACATTGCTCAATTATCTCATGCTAAGGTGGGTTGGTAACCCAACCAAGAATATTAGAGAGGGGCTATAATACTCAAAGACAAATGGAATGTCTAGGAAGAGAAATCTTGACAATGGGGAATAAATCGTACCTCAACTAATATTTTTATTCAAGACTAATGAGAGGGGTTCAAATAAAATAATAGTAATTATAAGATTACTTAATTAAATGCAAAGTGTAATGCAGGTGCAAGAAGTGATTCAATTAAGTAATGAATTAATGTAATAATGAACACCCTAGAAATAAAAGACTCACTAGTCCTATCAAGGGAGTTATGACAAAGTAATTTGAAAATAAACAAATAAAACTTTCTCAGATATTCCTCAGAAAGAGGTAGAGAAGGGCCAGTTGTGTGGAAGAAGTAGAAATCCAAACAGGGGTTTTCCAAACATCTCACTTGATGGGGTCTCAACTCCACTAAGAAATAAGGTGAATTTATAAATGAGAAAATTATATTGTAGGACACTAGGAGAAACTTCAATTACCCTACAACTATATACCTTAGGTTCCCTCCCTCTTTCATGGTCCTCTTAGGTAGGTACCTAGGTACTAACCACTAAGCTACTTCTTTAGAAGTGCTTGCAATAGATTACCTTTCCCTGAAGCTGAAATCAAATGGTTGGGGGATCTTGAATATTGAAAGACCTATGAGTCTCAATCAATATTCTAGTCCCAAACTTGGCAATATCCACTGTGAAGAGAACACCTATTTTTGAATGGGTTTTGAATTGCACATAGTAAAAAGGATTTTCAATCCAACCTCTAAGATTCAAATATGAAATAATTGAGGGAATTTAGTTTGATTCCTATTTTTACAATCTTAGCGTAACTAAAAAAATTGTTTTGGCCCTCAAGTGAGTATTTTAGTGTGTTAGCTTAGGGGTTAATTTTTGTCATCACTTGGTGTCTTGAACCAAGTGTTGTTCAATTTAGGATGTTATTTATGCACATGTGGTCTATACAACAAAAACTTAAAAATGTAATGAAAAGAGATAATAATCAATACTAAAAAAATAAATATTTTATTTCTTGAAGTAAAATCACTTAATTTCTTTAATAAGCAATCAACACTTTCCAATTTTCAATCAATTATTAATTCAGAATGGAGACTAGCTATGGACTATGCAATCTAAGATATGGAAATGAAATAAATATTAATAATTGATATTAAGAAATCTAAAGGGAATCATTTCTCATTTAATTTATTTCTAATAAAAAAATACAAGTCGATTTCTTATAGGTTTTCAAGGAATAAGAAATAGGGCTCTCAAGGAGGTGAAAAAAAGGTTCTCAACCAATTAAGATGAAAATGTTTTAACCAAATTAACGAAATTAACTTATATTCAATTCTAAAATTAAATGCTAAAAAAAGATAAGAGGCTGAAATTTATCTAAATTTAAAACCCCAAAACTAATAAATACTATCATTCTTCAATAATTTCTTTACTTACATCATTGAAGCCAAGGAAATAACCAACCAACACAACAAATGAAAGTACAGAAAAACAAAATCAAATGAAAGTACAGAAAAACAAAATCAAATGTAATTCATGGCCAAACCAAAAACCAAAACTAAACCGAAAGCAAAAAATTACAAGTTCAATTAATTTGCAAGTTTTTTTGTGATTTTTCGCAACTGCCTCGATTTCTTGAGAAATTTCGTGGTGGCATGTCACACTTTTTCTGCAAAAAAGAATGATGTGAAGCTAAAATAGGTAAATATAATTTTTTTTATTATGATTGTGACAAAAAACTTAGGGATTTTTCCTAGGCTACCTACCTACAAGTATATAACAACAAACACCAAGAAATAAATAATAAGGAAATTAATACAATCACTTGAGGATGGGACTGGAAATGGCATTAACACAACTAAGGTTGAATGAAAGGATTCATATTTTGTGGAGTTTGTGAATCTGGTGTTGGTGTTTTGTCACCAATATGTACTAAATGTACCTACTCAAGGGTTGTGTAATCTTGAGTACCATATGATTAGAAATGTGGATAACTAATGACTAGGGTTGCAGAGAGGTGGCTATGGGGTTACTGAGAGGCCTTGGTCTGAAAAATGATGGATTAGAATACTATATGTGGTTGGTTTTGAATTTGTGGTGGGTATGACCTTGTGATATTTGAATTCTTGAAGGGTTTATGGTTATACTTATAACCCCTGTCTCTTTTTGGGACTGGTAAATTTTTTTCTTTAATAATGCAAATATTTTTCCCAATATCTTGGAGACTTATTTCTATTGTCCTCTGAGACTCTCCCCTAGGCCTACTATCTTTTCCTTCCCTGTATTGTCAGCTGCAACGGTGATGTCACGTCCTGTTCTAAGTCTCCTTTTTAAACTTGGTATCATGTCATATGAATTAATTTCCTTTATATTGTCTACCTGGTAGACTCTATTCCTGATGGATGTGGGATATGGTACCAGACTACTCGATATTGTAAAATCCTCCCGGCCCCATACGTCTTTTCCCTCAGTTGAACCGAACTTTATACATTCTGTGTCAAATGTCCTTATATATTTATCCTCTCCATCTGACAAACCCACCCATCTCGTTGTAAACCCTCCATCTTCAAGTGAATACTCCCGAACCCACCCACTTGTAGAGAAAGCCTCTTTTTCACCTAGAAGAGATTCAATTAAAAAGAGAAGACATTGAATCAAAACGAAACCTGCTATAAACCTAGCTATGTGTGATGATGTTCTGATTCATGAGACTTTATCTATGATACAAACTACTATTTTGGGTCGTTTTCAGGTTCTTAATCTCTCCTTGAACTCTTTTAAAGAATGGATATCAACCTAGTGGTATTTTCTAGGCTATTTGCCTCAATGTTTTGCTTTTTCAAAAGGTTGGTTGGGGGCCACTTAAACTCTTTAGAATATGTTACATGGGTGCTTGAATGTTCATGGCTATGGAGGAATCAACCTTTAAAGTTAAGCGTTGGACCTTGTCTTTTGATGCTAATAGGGAGAAGGTGTATGCACATCACACATGGGTTAAGCTCCAAGGCTTTCCATCTAAACTATGGACCATGGATATTTTTTCTGACATTGGTTTTGCACTAGGTGATTTTCTTCATGCGAATCAAAGTTTTGAAGTTACCAATAATACGGTGATGTCCAAACTACTTGTTGATTTGGATACTCGTGAGGGCCTTCAGGAAAAAAGGATTATCTCAAATGGAGATTTCTCATATACCCAATATATTGATTATATCATTCTATCATTTTGCTGTAATAGACGCCATTCCTATGGCCGTCTGTTTTGGGATTGTGAATATCCTTTCATGTTAAGCTACTAGAATACCCAACATGATTGTTAGGAAAAAAATACATGAAGAGGTTGCAACACATTCTCTATTATCTGCAAGGGCTGACATGATGGATACACCCCACCATTCATCTATTCTTCATGATGTCCATATCACAGAATAAAAAACTCTCTTTCCTCATCGAAATGTCATACTGCTGATGGTAAAGCAGGGGGAGCCTCATCTTCCTAGTATGTATGGAATATTACCCTCCTTTCCTCTGCATGGTGAACCCTATATTTATATTTGTGATGATATTGTGCCTCAATACTTCATTTATGCACATGTTGATACCCCACATATTAATCCTGGAAACCCTTTAACCTATTATAGACCTATGTTTACACAAACAACCTTTCCTCTTGTTGGTATGCATAATTTCATTGACAAGGGGTACAATTTATTTTCCCAACTATTCACTTACCCTTCTTGCATCATAGCCCCTTTCTCCTCCTACATTATACCAGCTAATTTTTCATCACTAGAAACTATTTTAACCTCACCATCACTTTTGATTTACGATGACGACTCACCCATCCACTCTTCTTCCTTCTGGGATGAACATGAAAATTCCTTCCATAAATCCTAACCATACTCCTCCACCCACTCATCTATTTATTCTCTAATCTATGCCCCTCAACTCACCATTACATTCCACAATTGATACTTCTGATATAAACCCTCACCTATTATAGACCAATGTTTACACAACCAACCTTCCCTCTTGTTGGTATGCATAATTTCATTGACAAGGGGTATAGTTTATTTTCCCAACTATTCAGTTACCCTTCTTGCATCATAGCCCCTTGCTACTCCTACATTATAACGACTACTTTTTCATCACTGGAAACTGTTTTAACCTCACCATCACTTTTGATTCAGGATGATGACTCACCCATCCAATCTTCTTCCTTCTGGGATGAACATGAAAAGGAATTCCCTAAACCTTATCCATACTCCTCCACCCACTCATCTATTTCTTCTCTAATATACGCCCCCCGACTCACCATTACTTTCCTTAATTGATACTTCTCATATAAACCCTCACCCAGGATCTACTCCAAACCATAAACCACCCATTTCTCTATAATAGGTTGGAGTATATCCCTCTACCCAAATTATAATCGATTAGAACCGATATAACACCTTTTTATCATTTCAGACCCCGCTCAAAAAACAAAAGTGGACAGTGTCATGAAAAGGGGTTAGCTCCCATATTGGAAAGTTTTGGGATATTTGGATAACTTAGAGGAAGAAATTTTGTTATGGCTAGAGATATGGTTTTAGCAGCCATTGATGTACATGACAAACATTATAAAACTATCAAGGGGGCCTTGAGGCTACACACCCCCAATGTGGGAATTGATTAATTCTTTAAATCTCATACAACATGTGAGGGTTAGGGAAACCCTATAAAATATTGGTCCTTAGAAGACTTGTGGACCTACACAGACCAGATTTTTTATTAATAAAGGAGACTTTGTCAATAGAGGAATATATAGTGTATGTGCTACAATCCATTCTTCCCATATGGGATTTGCATTCTCTAGATGCTTGTGGTAGATCTAGGGGATTGATCTTAGGATGGAATACTAGAACGTTGGCATGCATATCATGTTGGGGAATTTCAAAAGGTCTTGACACTAAATTCATAAGCAGGGGCCTTGGAATTTGTTTTACATTACTTGATCTATATGGCCCTCATTCCTAGAGAGATGATTTCTAGGATGACCTTAGTAGTGTGAATTTCCACTCTTCGAGTTTCTTTATCTTATTTGTGGACTTGAACTTCTCTATTATTGATTTTGAGACGTGGGGCCCTAACAGTAAAAAGATAGTCTATCTATTTTTTTCTCCCTTAAAATCGAAGACATGGATTTATTGGATATCGTTTCGACTGTTATTTCCCCTACTTAGATAAGTAAAAGGAATGGAGCACATGTTATTGCAAGGAGGTTAGACATATACCTTATTAATAAATATTTGTTCATGAATGTACCTATAATCAAGTAATGGGTGGGTTCTGAGAGTGCGTTGTACCATTTTCCTTTTTTCTGGGAGATGATTGGGGACAATACCAAACCCCCATCCCCCTTTAAATTCAATGCTACTTGGCTCGAGGATGAAGGATTTCAAAACTTGGTTAAAATAAGCTAGAAGAATTACGAAGAATTATGATGATGATATGCATGTATCAATAGTGGTATCAAATGAACAAAATGATTCTTTGAATGTTGTCATCATGAAAGTGGAATTGCTTCATGCGATCAAATCCATGCACCCTAACAAGAGTCCTAGGTTGGATGGTTGGCCCATAGAATTTTTTAGGTATGTTTGAGACTATTGGAGCATATTTCCTTAAATTTATTGAGGATTTTAGGTTAAAGGGACATATTCGTGTCTCCTTCAATACCAGTTTCTTAACTCTAATTTTGAAAACTAATAAGCTTAAGGGTATGGGATACCTCATACCAATATATATCTGTAATGTTATTTATAAACTCACTGCAAAAATTCTAGCCAAAAGGTTAAAGACTATCTTATCCACTAATATCACTCCTGAGTAGTTTACCTTTTTAGAAGCTTTAAAATCCATGATGCAGTCAATAAAGCGCAGGAAGTCTTACATTCAGCAAATACTAGGAAAGTCCCTACGATTATTATAAAAGAAGATCTCACAAAAGCATATGACAGGGTTAATTGGACATTCCTCTAGCTTGTTCTATTACAAATTGGTATTGACCTCCCTATTGTAAATTGGATTTTATCATTTTCTCAATCGGTCAGTTATGCTATACTGAAAATGGATCTAAGTCTGCATTCTTTAGACACGGTCATGACCTCACACATGGATGTCCACTTCCTCCCCCTTTTATGCCTCCTCATCATGGAGGACCTGATTCATATTATTACATCTGCTAGAAACCATGGGAGCCTCAAAGGACATCATTTCATGGGATATATGTACATTACCAACTAGCTTTTCGTCGACGACATCCTCCTTTTCTCAGATAGATATAGAAGAGAAATGCATAAAATTATTGATATTCTCTTGCTCTTCTCTATAGCTATAGGTATGTTATGTAATCCCCAGAAATATTCCATTTCAATCATTCACGTCGGTCAAGCTAAAGTAGACTTTATGATATAGATTTATCAATTCACTTAGTGTGATGTCTCCCAAGGCCCAAAATATCTGGTTTATTTCATAAAACAAAATGATTACTCTATTAAGGACTAGGACTTTTTAGTAAGGATGGTAGAAAGTAAATTTCAGCTCTAGTGCAAAAAGGTTCTATCCAAGGCTAGCCGATTTATTCTTCTTAAATTAGTGGTGGAGGGCATGTCTATTTATTGTACAACAATTACATATGTTCCGTAAAGTATCCTCACAAGAATAAAAAAAGGTAGGATTTAATTTTCTGTGGTGCATAAATATTGACAATAGACCATTCCATTAGATATCCGAAATTTTTTTATCACTCCCCAAACACCTTGGGGGAATGGGGTCTAAAGGGCCATCACATTTTCTCAAAATGTATATGGAGACTATTAACAAGCAATGGCTTGTAGGTTAAAGTGATTCAACAAAATTATATTTATCCAAAGAAATCCATGGAATTGCTTAGATCTATGCAAACTCAATGCAAAAAATTATCATTTTTCTAGAATGCTATTGTTTCATCTTCTGATATTATTGGTGACTGGGTTACCTCAAATATAGGTAATGGTAAAACTTTTAGAATTGGTTTTGATACATTGAGTGGATCCAAACTCTATTACACTATGTCGACATCCATGGCTGATCACCTCACTAACATGGGACTCATATTTATTCATTAGATTTCATACCTGCGGGCATCTAATATCCATCAACATGTATGGCTTACCTCTAAATAGGTGGCATTTGAATATGAATAAAAAATTATCTCAGACTATTATATAATATCTCTTGTAGAGAGTCATAAATTCTTGAATTATGAGGCATATACTATCCAGTGGCTTAAGAACTCTTATGGAGGATGTTATATGAAAAAACTTGGCTATAATATGTTGAGATATTATAAAGAACACCCTAAATTGAAGTGGTGGATAAAATATATTTGGAACTTAAACTGCCCCCTTGAGCCTAAATGATTTACCTATCTCATTCTCACTAGAAAATTCCTAGTCTGGGACCATCTTATGAATATTTATTTGGTTGTCCCTGGAAGGTGCCCCTATGCTGATTGGAAGGTGAGAGAATTCCACATTTGTTCATAAATTGCACATAGATTTCATATATGTGGAGTTATGCTTCAACTATCAAATAGACTCATCTTATTTAGGAGGGGAATAACCTTAATGATTCTCTTTAGTCTTGGGCATAGAATCCAAAAATCCAAATTTATAGATCTCTTTCAAATCTTTTTATATGGGGTGTCTAGATTGCTCGTAATAAAGTTATATTTCATGGTATATACATCCATCCATAGGTTTATGCTACTAATATCCTTTCTATTTTGGAAATATTTCCACTGATTATTAAGAAATATCTCTTATGGTCAGATGCATAGATGAATATTAAGAAGGATATGGCATGGTCCTTCTTTGATGGTGTTGTTATATGACAACCATTGCTCAGTGGGATGGGTGATGTCTTGTATCTAACAGAATATCCATGGTATAAATTTGCAACTAACATTAAACCTGCCACAAATAATAGGGACAAACTATCTTCCATCCATATAACTATGAATCTTGTTATCCACCTATGGATCTAGAGGATTCAAATCTGTGGGTACTATATACTTGTAGTTGATTGGTTAAATCAAAATATCCAGTCCAAGAACATATTATTAATACCTATCATTAATGATATCAAAATATCAATTCTCTAATTTGATCACATCTCCATCCAACACATATTCTGTGACTGAAACCCTCAAGCGTATATCTTTTCCAAACAAGGCTTATTGGTGGAACTTGATAGAGCTATCCTCTAGCAAGTTGATAAGGATGTCATCAAGGAAGTGGATCCTAGATCTCATAAGAGTATCACTAGCCCATAGGTATGGTATGGGTTCCATCCCTTCTTGACAATCTTGGACATTTTGAAGATTTTATTTGGTTATATTTAGAGTATAATGCATACATATGACACTTTTATGTTTTCTAAATTATTGTAAGATAGTCTAAAAATGTGGTTTTTTTTTTTTTTAGACTGTTGCTTTATGTATGGATATCCTTGGTATCCCATGAACAATATGGTTCATATTTTTATTATAATAAAAAACAGGGACTATGATATTTTTTTCCTGGAAAAAAAAGCAAATGAGGATAACTAAAATAAATGAACATTATCCCTTACTATGTGTAAAATGTAAATAGAGATAAAACTAGCTAAAAGATAACAAAACACCACATGCATAGAATATAGATTTTTATTAATATAAATAATTGATATAGATAGAGACACCTTGGTATTAGTTGGAGAAGTCATGGACCTCAGCAAATGACCCAAGGGAGATTTCTTCTTCTCCTTTGTGTGTAAATTCCTAGCCAAGTGATGTAGAATATGGATCCCAAATCGTGAAACGAAAATTATGTAGGATCTCTCTCACTTTTCATAGGAAATTCAGTGGCATAAGATTTCTATTATGGATATCTTATATGGAATGACCTTGATGGTTGTATTTATAGAATAGAAGGTTGGAAATTCTAAGATCCAAGTCCAATGGGAGAAATACCTTTTCATTGATGATTTAATGGGAAATATAGAATATATATGTTGGAGAACAAATCAAATGCTATTATTGAAAATAATAGATTGGAAATGTCCACTTTCAACCACTACACCCTTTTGGAAGGGGCATGACAATTATGAGCAATTGATTTTGGTTTTTGGTCCCCATCATTGTTTTGGGGGCTTTTAGTGTGATGGGGTTGCATGGAATTCAAGGAAAAAAAAACGCAAGGATTTTTTTAAGGTCAACCTTTTACTTTCTTCTATTTTCTTTGCATTAATGAAGTCAAGTGGCAATGGAAGTGATGGAAATGAGGATAATACTATCGTAGATGATGTATAATGGTGATGATTCTCATAACAAAGTAGGTGAGAAAATTAGATTCTTAACAATTGGCATATTCTTGTGCTCTCTTTTGAACTCTATATTTTTCATTGTTGCCTCACACTCTCAATAAGAAACATAGTTGTCTCCTAAAACCATTGTTGTGATCTATCTATACATTTGGCACCAAAATGTATAGAACTAATCACCCTCAAACCTACATATTGGATCACTCACCTACAACCATTTACATAGAAGAATATATGTATGTGTTAATTATATATAAATGTGTTATTTGACTATATTCTCTCCTTAAATATATTATTATTATTATCAACTATTTCATTTACTTTATATGAAATTATTTTTATGAAATAAAAAAATATAAATAAGATTTGGTGTTATTTAATAAAACCATTAAACCTAAAAACATATAAATAAGATTTAGTATTGTTTAAATAAACCCATTAAACCTATCTATTTAAAGAATATATTTCCTAATTAAACTAATTTATCCCAATAGTTTCTTGAATTTTCCTACTAATTATTTAGAAAAAAGTTAAGGAAATATTTAACACCTAAGACATGGGTTTTCATTTTTTTAATGCTAACATATTAGGAGCTACAATTTAGAACTTAAAATCTATGAGTAACAAGAGCCATGAGGTGGAAATGTCTCGCACCAGCGCCATTGCTAAAAGTTTGTCATATTGCCATAGATTTTCCATTTGCTAGTAAAAAGTTTGAACATGGGTGAAAAAATGACTTAAACTAAGAACATTGTTCCATTTTACATCTATTAGATCTACAGATTAAGAGAAGCTCCTTCTTATTATTGTCTTTCAACAAGTCGAAACAGCACCATAGGCATCATCCCTAACCTTGTAAGTCTTTCCTTCCTAATTAATCTCCCAAAAAAGTATGAGATATGACGACCTACGAGCCCTTATTTTTTTCTTTTTTCATTTATGAGGTGATGTTATCCCTTTAGCTTTCCAATTATCGCTTTTATCTTGGAAGGATTCTCGACATCTACAAAACTAGGACATTGTTACACATATTTCTCGTCATCGTCATATAATGAGATCCAAGTACCAGTGTTTTCCTTGAATCCCCAATTTGTGAAGTTGAAAGTGGGACACGATCAGTGATTTCATACCTTTGTCCACCACAACACTCTCCTTGTGGTCAATGTGTGTTACCCCTATGCGTAACGCCTTTTTTTCCTTAAACAGTCAGTGGTGCCACTGCCACACACCTTCATACAATGAGTGATGCACTTTGGGTAACACTCTATCTTAGTTGACAAAGAGAGGTGCTCAAGTTTTAAAGGTAAAAAAAGAAGCTTTGAGAGGCTTCTCGAAGCTTGGCTTTGTGGAAGCCTCATCCCTACACTTCTGGACCACCTAGCTTCAAGGTCCATCTTTGTAGGATCTCCCTTCCACCTCACCCATGGGATTCTCAACCTTCCCTATCATCCCATGGCTATAAATATTGGCTTTCTCGCCATGGGTAAATATAGAATATTATGCTACAGCTATCAAAACTATGGCCAAATCTAGCCAAGGAGAGTGAGAATTTGGTAGACAAGTTTGAAAATTTGGAGGTAAGGTTTTTCTTGAGAAGAGGCTTCTCAACACTAAGGCTCTTGGTTGTAATTTCTCTCTCTATTTCATTTATGCAATAAAATTTCCTTTCCCATGAATGATATTGTGTATGAATCACTTATTTCATTGTTAAACTCTTGATTCATCAACATATGATTATAGGTTTTACTTGGTACTTTGACCTTGTATATGCTTTGTTGTGTGTTTCTTGTAGGTGGATTTATGGAGATCAAGCATTTCAAAGGCTGGCATATTACCATGTATGTCAGGTGAAATAATCCATTCCAAGCTTCTATTTGATCTTAGGGAAATTAATTTTAGTTGTTGTGACTTATTTGTTATAGTTCTGAGTGTTTCAATCTAGGGAAACAACTTCTTTCTGCAGAAGGTGAGTAATTTTGGTAACAGACATTCCCTATGGGCTAGATCCAGTTATTCCAGTACTTAACTAGAAATAATTACCATATCCTCTCTTAGTTTGTGACTCACAAGAAAAGAAAATATTTTATTTTAAATTTAAACTTCTTCCAGGAAGGAACAACGTATACACATTTCCTTCTAAGTTTAATATCCTTCTACAAATGTCAAAGATTTTATTTCGATACAGTGGTTGTTCACTCATATTCATTCTTGCAACAAATTTCCCCTCATTTGCATTACGGATGAATGGTGACCTTAAGTTAATATGGACATTTAAGAAATTTGATGGGATTAGGTGACTCTATTCAACTTGCATCAACTTTTCTTGAAGCAATTATCATGCAACCAATCATCGAGTGATTGTTTAAGATATGTGTGCATGATTAGTGTGGAAACCGAATAATTCAATTCCAGAAAATAATTGAGTTATTTTTTTGTTTGGTTGGTTGTAGTAGATTTCTACGTATAAACAAAACTTGATTCATTTTTCAACAATTGGGTTACCCATACCCTTGGTGAATTTCGTTATCGATTCACTTTAATTTAATGCTCCTTGTGGTAAGCCTGTCTCCATGACCAGTTTCCCATGCACATGTGTAGTCAAATTTGCTGGAAAGACTCTGATATTTTGAATCGAACTAACTACTATATGTTGGACATGATTTGCAAATACTTGTGGAAAGTTAGAGTTTTTGTTGTGGAAATTTGAGATATTTATTACAAGTGAAGTGGTCCACTCTCCTTTATCTTGTGACGTGACAAATTTGTTCAATGATATCTTACTCCACAATAAGACTTTCAATCCTCCGTAGTAGTGACGAGGGGCTCGAGACTTCAGGGTTTCTCTTCAAATGTGGTGAGTAAAATCGACCCTACTGCGGATGGATGGACATAATAATTTAAGTTTAATATTTTTATTTCTTATTTGAACATTTCTTAATGCACACACACATATATATTTCATTTGAAATTTTCTTAGCCGTTAACTATTAGGCCCACTCATATATATATATATATATATATATAATGGAGTTTGTTTTGGTAGTGTTTGTAGGTTGTTGGTCATCTTGATAAATTGGATTTAATTGTCACTTGATTATTTAATGAAGGACACATTGTTGGAGGAACCATCCGGTATGACTCTATTCCTACAAGCTTCATCCACTTGTGTTTTTCAACACACCATTTAGATGTTGGGAACATCTCTATGGGCATATATTGTGTTTGTTGGTTCACTCTACACGTTACTTTATGTATGTTTTCTTTGTGACTGTTGATGGATTGTAAACAATTGAATCATGGTGAATATTATCCTATTTACTGTGAATTTCGTGATGGGTTTACTGTAAAGTTTTAAAAATATAGGTTTCTTGAATTAGGGTTTCAAGTTTTGAGACTTCTTTGCGACGAATTTTCGTTGTGTCATTTTTTTTAAAATATATGGAATCACATGTTGTTAACACATGTAGGGTTTTGATGATTAACATGGAAAGTTTTGAGGGTTTTGATTGTTTTAGTTGTTGCATTCATTTTTCTTATGTGATGATTTATTTTTCCCCTTTGGAAAGCTTTCAATGAGGTTGTGGTTTTCATATTGGGTTTGGGAGAAAAAAAAAAGCATTCTTTAGTGTTCTATGCATGCAATATTCAATGTTGGCTATGGTCGTTGTGCAAGGTTTGTTCCTCGGTGTGGTTTATGTTAACACTAGAGATTTACCAAAGGTTGTGAAGGCTATTCTCAAGTAACAACAAAAACCACTTTAAAAGAGAAAACTGGATTTTTTTTTCTTCAGAGAGGGATCTCTCACATAATATTAACAATTTTATATATGTATAAGCAGGATTGTTTGTAATTAATAAGTTTGGTTGAAACAGAACACATGAACATATGAATATTGATAAACAGAACCTTCTGCATGGAAATTTTAAAATAGAGGCAAGGTAGCTACTGGGTCACAGTCAAAATTTGATTGTCTGGTGGAAAAGGAAGAGCATGAACAAACCATTAACACAGAGCATTGTAAAAATAATTATGTATTAACTTTAGAAGATAAGTTTAGTGGATATCTGAAAACAACAGACGGGTCATAGTAAATATGAATTCCAAACTATTATACACTCATTTCAGACATGATAGAAAACATAGTGAAAAGATAAACTAGAAAAACATTCACATAAGAAGGGAAAGTACAAAATGTAACATGGAATAACACAAGAATATCTGAAAAAATGCCAACCTTCGGCTCTGCAATTTTATTAAAGAAATACTTGAAAACACAATTCTACAAAATCTCATGGGTTCCCACCCTTGCTTAATCAAAATTATGAATACTTATACATTGCTCCTTGAGCTAAACAATAAACCTAACACAATTCTCCAAAATCTCATGGGTTCCCACCCTTGCTTAATCAAAAGTATGAATACTTATACATTGCTCCTTGAGCTGAACAATAAACCTAATTGCCTAATGGTTTAAACCATTTATTACATGTGTCAAAGTGCTTTTATATTACAAAGAAACTCTAAGATAACAAAACTTCTTAATTAAATGGATTTAAAATAGCATTTATCATCAATATGTCTTTCACTGAAAACCATCTTGCGCTATCCTCCTTGATGTCTTCATGGCTTTAATTTAAATTTGGCTGATCCATACTGTTGAATTTATCTCCAATGTTCAGAATTTGGCAATTCTGCAACGACCTTTTCATGTGCTAGAACTATGAGCTCCGTGTTGTCTGTATATGAAAGACCGGGAACCTTGATACAAGTGACCTTAAAATAAAAAAGTAATTCGAATTATCCAGCCAATTTGTCAAACACAACTTTTCCAGACAGGGCTTGCTGCATATCTTTAAATTTGTTAAGATCTGACCTGCACTTGACCAATTTATCCAAATATTCTTGTTGAGACAATAATGGCCCGTTTTCCTTCCAAAAGAAAGGAATTCCCTTATTTACTATTGGATCAAATAAAGAAGCCACTTCTTTCACTTCTATCTCATCCATCTTATCCATTTTTAGAAAATACTGGGAAGGTTTCAGGTGTCTACCTTGTCGATTAGCACAGTGTTCCGATGCTGTCCACGTTGGCACTTTACACACTGTCAGGTTTATTTCCAATTCCACAACTCAGAAAAAACAAAATTTTGAAACTCCACATAGATGCTTTTATCATTTTTTATGTTTAATAACCATCACGTATTTCTTATAATCCATGTCGTAGACTTGATCTTCTTCAAAATATATGTCGTCCATATGCAAGATCTCAATACCAACACTTAAGAATACCACCCTGCACAACTTGATTCGACGAAATCCATATTAACCCTTGATCTATAATCTTCCTTCATCGGAACTGCCCAACTGTGGAAACTTTAACAATCTACAAATCATTTTAGAATGATTCATCGAGCAAATCTCATTAGTGGAATCCACCCCATCCATCGATCAAGGCCCGAGCATTATCAGAACCATTGATTATTGTGGCTGCTACCACTTTCTGTAGATTCAATTTTAGAATTTCTCCATGCTATTTCAATCCACAGAATTACTCCTGACCATAGATCTATCCCCACTCGCATCCTATCCATTCAATATTTCCACCTGTTAACCCATTCCGTGAATTAGAAAAATTCTTTAACACGAGCATGTAGAATTCCCAAAATGCTACATCATCATTGATATTACTTTGCGTCAATATCATCCTTTCAATAATGCACCTTCGTAACGCATTCTGCAAATCCAACACCCTACCTTATTCCTTGCATCTCTTATCCTCGTAAATCCTTTCAATCGTTGATTTGCAGTGCTTTAAATCTGGGCCCTCATTATTCAAATCCTTTTACCTCCATTCCGCCAATGAGAAGATTTTGAAATTCTTCCTCCATGTTTCATCGATGAAATGATCTACCACCGTAGATCCAACCCCTCTTTTCATTTAACGTTCCATAATGAAATAATACGATCGCCCATTAACCTAAGGAGCACTTTCACCCAAAATTTTCACATATGCATATTTTCACACCCTTTGATCGAATAATCCACAATTTTCAATCATGGTGCTAATAGTTGGCTCCACTAGGGATGATATCCTCCTTGTGGAGTAGAAAAGAACCCCATAGACCAGTTGCCAAATCCATTGATAACCCAAATCTGTATTTTTTTATTTTTCTGATAGAAATGCAAAAAAATAAAATATGGCTACGCCTTCCGATCTTAGGGCCTTCTCTGTAGGATTCAAATATTCTGGCTCACCATCTGTACTAACTCAAAGTAAAGAAATATTTACACTATAATACATAAAAATTTCTTTCCCCCTATTCTAATTAATGTTTTAGAAATCTCCCATTTACTAGACCTCCTTCATACTGAGACCCATCCTGATACTGTAGAATGAAAGCATTATTACCCCTGTGTGCTGCAATAATGTATGGACCTACCCACAAATGATCAAAATTACCATGTTTTCCTTTGTCTTCATGTGGGGCATCCCATTTTAACACCAAATCATCAATTTGAAAGGTGTCCTCTTTTACCTTTCTATCAAAAGTATTTTTTATCTTCTCCTGATGTGTCTGTACCTTATCATATTCTTTATCTCTCAATTCATTGAGCTCAATAATTTGGTTTATTCTCCTTTGCATATGATTAGGTTCATCCTGCTAGTACTGCAACAATTTCATAACTGGTACTCCTAATGATGCTAGAAAAATCACTTCAACTCCATACATGAATTGGAATGGTGACATTCTAGTAGCCCTCTTTCTGCTGATTTTGTTTGCCCACAAAGCATATTTCAGCTTTGTATGCCATGCTCTTTTATTTTCTTCCAAAAGCTTCCTAATTATCCTCACCAAACTTTTGTTAAAGGATTCTTCCAGTCCATTACCCTATGGATAATATGCAGTAGAATGATTTAGAATTATATGATAATTGTGACAGAAATTTATCATCTTTTTGGATTTAAAAGCAACTGCATTATCAGTTACAATACTCTTAGGAAAACCAAACCTTGCCAAGATATTATTCACCAGGAAATCTATTATCACTGCCTCTACAGCTCTTCTAGTAGGTATTTCTCCAATCCACTTTGTAAAATAATCGATTGTTGTTAAGATCTAGTTATGTTGTCCTGAGGAGTTTGGATTTATTTCACCAATGAAATCCAATCCCAAGTGTTGAAAAGGTGCTTCTACTAATATAGGATTTAGAGGGAGTGGAACTACTTTCCTCTTTCCATCAAAAACCTAGCATTGATGACATTTGGTGGTTTCTTTATACACATATGAAAATAGTGAAGGCCAATAGAACCCTGCTCTCAAAATTTTATTTGCAGTTACCTTCCACGAATGATACCCCCCACAATATCCTTCATGGAATTCTTTTGTTATTTTTTGATATTCATTCTCCAAGAGACAATTCAATAACACTCCACCAAGATCCTTCCAATAAAGACATTGATTTAAAATACAAAATTTTGCAGCCTTCAGCTTCACAAACCTTGCTCTAGATTTACTTAACCCTGCAGGAGGTTGTAAATTTTACAATACATAAACAATATCAACATACCATGGATAAATAGAAAAATCATACATCACCTGCACTTCTATGTCTAACTGATTTGCTTGAACTGACAGAAAATTTAGCTGCAAAGAATCACAATTAGAATATGTCATCATTTTAGCTAATCCTTGTCCCTTAATCAACTTGGTAGGCCTAATTTCAATGTCACATTCCAAAAGCACTGCAATCCACTTTGCTCTTCTTCCCTATGGATTTGGCTATCTAAGTATGCTCTTTACCACAATTCTAGGAACATATGCAACTACATGCGAATGGAGAATGTAAATTCTTAATTCTTTTAGGGCCTTAACCAAAGCATATCCTTGTTTCTCCATGATATCATATTTTAACTCTCCATCTCTTAATATATTACTAAAAAATGCTATGGTTTGTTCTTCACCTTGATCATTCTTGTGTAACAAAATAGCTGCAACAATATGCTCTGAAGCATAGGAGAATACTAAAAAATATTTATGAAAATATGGACTTAGCAGTATAGGTGCCTCTGCAATAGCTTTCTTTATATCTTTGAAATACTTTTTAGCTTCCACTCTCCATTTTATTTCATGATCCTTTCTTAGCATATTAGTAATATTCATCAATATCTCAGCAAAACTAGGAATGAATCTCCTCAAGAAATTTATCTGCCCAATAAATGAATGTACTTCTTTCTTACTTCTCGGTTCCTCCACCTTCAAAATAGCACTCACCCTATCTGGATCAATCCTTATACCTTCTTTGGAAATAATATGCCCCAAAAGTTTTCCTTCTTCCAAAGAAAAATTTGACTTCTTTGGATTTAATGAAATGCCATATTTTCTACACTTAAGGAAGACCTTCTCTAGATGTTTGATATGCTCCCTGTCAGACCTAGAATATACAGTAATATCATCAATGCAAATCACTACAAACATATCTCTTTCATCTACAAAAGAAATATCCATAGCACGCTGGAAAGTGGCTCCTACATTCATTAATCCAAAAGGCATATTTGTGTACATGAATGTACCCCATGGTGTAGTGAAAGCAGTTTTCTCCTTATCTTTAGGCAGCACCTTTATTTGATTATAACCTAAAAACCCATCCATAGTAGAAAATATGTCTGAACCTACCACTTTCTCCAAAATATAGTCCATCTTTGGCAAAGGGTAATTTTCCTAAAATTTTTGAAATCCACATAGTCTTATTTCACCACTTTTCTTTCTAACGAGCACCAAATTAGCAACCCATTTGGAGAATCTTAGGGTTACAATTATTTTTGCATCAAATAAATTTTTGATCTCCTTTTCAATTATAGGCAATAGCATTAGATTAATCCTTCTAAGTTTCTGCCTAAATGGTTTTTCTCCAGGCTTAATTGGAATTGTGTGTTGTATAATGGAGGTGTCATACTATTTGAGGTCATCATAACTCCATGAAAATACATTAGTATATGTTTTCATCAATTTCACATACTCATATTTCTCTTGAGTAGGAAATTTCTTAGACAACTTTACAATTTTAGGATTCTCCTCAGTACCAATGTTTTTATCTTCAACAACGTTTTCAGCATGTTTAACTTTAGGGTCTTTAACAACATCATTCTGGTCAAAACTCTTCTCTAAGGGAATTAAACCTCTAGGAATATGATTACTCTTTAATTGGACTATATCTTTCCCTCCCAGTGAGCTTTTCAACTTCTCTGTTTCAGTAACTCCTTCTTCATCTAGATCTTGAAAAATTTCAAAATCAACACTTTCACTTTCTATTTGAGTATTTACAAATTCATTAGACAATTCCAAAAATATTTTGATTTGCATATCATCTTCGTACAGTTTCCAATACTTGGTATTGTCTAGTATGGAAGACCTGTTTACAATGTCAACCTTGTACTTTCTTTTACCTACAGTAGGAGTCTTAAATTTCCCAGCAGTAATGGCCAAGGAATCTGCCACTATATTTTCATATCTAGGGTTACTCTGACACTGTGTTCTGTGAAATAGTTTCCAAACATATCCCACACTTCATTCCTGTAATATTTCATTCTAGGATGCCTAGTTTGATAACTATCATTCACTTGATTTATCACAAGTTCTGAATCTCCAAAAACTTTGACTCGTTTAGCTCCCAAATCCTTTAGTGCATGCAAACCCAGCAACAAAGCTTCATATTCTGCTACATAATTGGTACATTCAAAATTCAACTTGTAAGAAAAAACTTTAAAATCTCTTATAGGGGGGATAATATATACACATGCACCAGCACCCACTTTAGCTACAGACCCATCAAAATGCATAGTCCATATCCCTTCTTCCTTTTTCTTTCTTTCCAATGCTTCCTGTTCATTTATCACCTTTTCATTCTTTTTTCTTTTAATTGGAACAACAACTTTTGAATCACAAGGAGAAACATCATTGACGAAAATAGATGACCCTAAGTTAGTATCAACAGAATAAATATGATGAAATCCTGGCTGATCTCGACTGCTAACAACATAAGGTGATATTTTTTCACTATACACTCTCTTGTTTTCATTGAGAATGGGAATTGTAGCATAAGACATATCCATTTGCAAGCTTCCTTTTAATTTTGAAGTCCAAGATATTGACAACACAACACCAAATTTTGGAGGGATATTAGCCACAACAGCATCCATGACCACAGTTTTAGATGGTAATTTATTTAGGGATACTACCATGTATTTTATCAAACCCATGCATTTCACCCTTTTGGAATCAAAAGAATACAAATCTTTGTAAGGCCTTGTAATCTCTAACCCCAAACTTTCTACCACTCCTTTAGGCATCAAATTATGTGAAGCACCTGAATCTAACATAGCATTATGCAACACTTTTTCATGCACATTTAAACTCGTATAAAAATGTGGTACTTCCTCATCATACATACTATCCATCTTCGACCCCAAAACAATGGCAAGAGTGTCATCTGTTAATTCCAAAATATCTAGCTGAGCTTCCCCTTGATTTCTAATCATTTTTTTTATTGTGTTTCTATACTCCTGATTTCAGAGCAGTTCATTAAAAGGAATTGAAATTTTCTACTTAGCAAGTTCACTTTGTAGATTAAAAATGGAAGAAATTTTATCTACATCCACGGGTGCTGTTTTTTTAATTCTTTTACTTTATCAGTTCTGTTTTCAATTTCTTTATGTACAACAGGTTCTTTTTGTTTTTCATTTCTTTTTTCTGTATTCATCTGACTACTGGAAGGCTGATTTGGATTTAACCTT
Organism: Pseudotsuga menziesii; assembly: GCA_001517045.1. Lineage (NCBI taxonomy): Eukaryota > Viridiplantae > Streptophyta > Pinopsida > Pinales > Pinaceae > Pseudotsuga > Pseudotsuga menziesii. Next base: position 335,120 of record LPNX010483343.1, read on the forward strand.
CCTTTATTCACTACAACATATCTACTTCTAAATTTGATCTTTTTCACATCATCTATAGCATGCATATACCCCTTCTGATATCGTTCCAACTCCTCCTCAAAATATTTATTATCACCCATCTGTGCAAACATACCATGTTCCTCCTTAGTTAGATAAATATCAAAATCTAAATCACCAAAATGATGAATATGATCTTCAAAAGACTCTTCATCATCATCAACAACAACATAATTTTCAAGGAAAGGCGGTCTTATTTGCTGATCTTCTTGATTTCTTGGATTCCTCTTGTTTGTTTGCCTATTCTGCGAGAGTGGAGGAGGAATAGGCCTTATAAAGTTAGGGTTTCTTATCTGGGGTTCATTTTGTTCTCGATTCACTGGCCTAACATCCATAGTCACCCTATCTATTCACTTTTCCATTTTCTTCAACATCATTTCAAATTTGATACCATTAGATGAAGAAGTAGCAGAGGTGGACGGGCATTTCTTCTCTACCTTTCCTCCTATCAACATCTACCCTTTGTTTTATCTTCCCACATGCCATCATATTGGCTTCTACTTTTAAGGCATCTGTAAACATAGCAGGAAGAGTGGCTGATTTTCTTTCTGTCAACAATATTGCAAAATCATTATCAAAAGCTTCAGCATAATGAAGTTTGGCAGCACCAAGTGAAGGATTAATATTAGCAGGTATTGAATTATAGACTCTCATGAACCTACTGGAAAACTCATGAACTAACTCAAAACCTCCCTTTTTAAGATTATTGTACTGAGACAGGACTTATAATGGACTTTGCTTATTATCCTATCTCTCCAAGAAGGTAGTTTGAAAAGCATAAAAGTTTTGAATAGACCTATCAGGTAAATATTTATACCACTTTTTAGCTTCCCCAGACAAACTCTATGCAAACAGCCTCATCTTGACATCCTCATGATCAACCTCTTCCAAATCTATAAAATCATAAAATTTTCCAACATGATACTTTGTAGTAACATTCCCTTCTCCATCATTCAATGAAATTCTCTGGGGCATAATTTAAGGGAAGGTCATGCAACACCGCAGGTAAAGCCTGTGGAGCAAACCTAGCTACAACCATTGGTCTAGGTGGATTTGGAGCAAGTGGTGGAGTTTGAAAAACTAAAGGATTCCGAATAGGTGGGGGAGTATGGAACTAAACGTTTTGGGCAGTAGAAGTAGTTTGTTCAGTTTTTACCGGAGTTTGAAGGTTCTACCACAAAGAATCAAGAAGATATGATTCTGACCTACTGGGTTTAATCTCAACTTTCTTTAGGTCAGATTCAGATTTTGATTTTAACAGTAATCTCTCAACACTAGTTTCCCATTCAGATTCTTATATACTATGAAAATATTGAGAAGATGATGCACCAAACTGAGAACTTTTTTTTTGTTTATTTTTATTTCTAAGCAATCTTTCTGGATCTTCCACACTTTGCAAAGTTTCAGTACAGTATTAGGGTTACCTCTTGTATTCTCTCTCCTGAAAGTCAGGATGTCTTTTTGTAATACTTTTTAAAATGAATGTGAAGTTTCCGGGGAAATGTACAAACTTCTGCTTACCCACATAAATTTCTTTCTTAAAACTTTGCAATCCTTTTCGTTCTTCCCAAGGCTGATATGCACTTTCGTTCTCCCAATTTTCAGCGAAAGACATATTTATGATAAATGTTATTTTAAATTCATTTAATTAAGAAGTTTTCTTATCTCAGAGTTTCTTTGTAATAGACAAGCACTTTGACACATGTAATAAATGGTTTAAACTGTTAGTTAGTTAGGTTTATTATTCAGCTCAAGGAGCAATGTATAAGTATTCAGAATTTTGATTAAGCAAGGGTGGGAATCCGTGAGATTTTGGAGAATTGTGTTTTCAAGTATTTCTTTAATAAAATTGCAGAGCTGAAAGTTGGCATTTTTTCAAAGATTCTTGTGTTATTAAATGTTACAGTCTGTACTTTCCCTTCTTATGTGAATGTTTTTCCATTTTATATTTTCACTATGTTTTCTATCATGTTTGAAATGAGTGTATAATAGTTTGGAATTCATATTTATTATGCTTCATCTGTTGTTTTCAGATATCCACTAAACTTCTCTTCTAAATTTAATACAAAATTCATTTTACAATGCTCTGTGTTAATGGTCTGTTCATGCTCTTCCTTTTCCACTAGACAATCAAATTTTGACTATGACTGAGTAGCTACCCTGCCTCTGTTTTAAAATTTCCATGCAGAAGGTTATGTTTATCAATATTCATATTTTAACTCCATATCCCAATGGTCATGTGTTCTATTTCAACCAAAATTATTAGTTACAAACAATCCTACTTATACATATGTGGCCTTGTTAATATTCTGTGAGAGATCCCTCTCTGAAGAGGAAAAAAAATCCAGTTTTCTCTTTTAAAGTGGTTTTTGTTGTTACCTGGGAATAGCCTTCACAACATTTGGTAAATTTCCAATGTTAACAGTTTACATGGTTGTTATTTGAAACTCATTCTCTACTCTTTGTCATGGATGAATTCACCTAGCTTGGAAATAGGAAACATCTGGTAGTTATTTGTCTTTATTGTCTTGTTGTGTTTTATTCACTTAAGTATAGGTATGTACTTGGCCTATTCTACAAAGGATTCACTAAAATATTTTTGTTATTTGTCTAGGAATGGTAAGTGTTGTGGTTTGAATTGATGAATTTATTCCACCCATTATTTTATAATGAAATTCAATCTATCTCTACTTGTAATATTGTTGCATGGTTTTCTACAAGTGGAAAAGGCATATGTTAATTATTTCTGCCAACTTGTCTTGGTGTTGCTTCTTAAATAATATGTTTCTTTCTTGATTCTATTAGTCTCTTAAATTTGCATGATATTTGGTTTCTTAATATTTTTCACCTGAATATTGATAAGAGAATACTTTTGACCCATTAGCTTGGGATGAATTTCAACCCTGCTATGGTATTGGTAGTGTTTACCTATTTCCATGATGGTGAATTGGTTGGGCTTAAAATTCAATGACTAGCCCCTAATTTCCTTCTATGCCTGAGATGTACACTAGATATGTGGAGTCCGTGGAGGTGTTGCTGCTGCAACCACTACCCCAAAAAATTTCCATTTCTTAGGGCCCCCCTTTAATTTCTCAGCTTTTGGTTTACTTAGACTTTTCCTGCCCTTTGAAAGCTATCATTCATGACTTAGTTCCACCTTGAGTAAGCTCAAAAAAATTTATTTTTTGCACTAAGGAAAAATTTTTGACCCGACGTATCAGAAAAATTTCCATGTTTTCGCCGACACAACGTTGTTTTTATGCTTTTGCTTTCGACGTTTTTTAAGCTGATTTTAAGATGATATTTGGTCGTTGTGTCAGAACATTCCCTAGATTTTTGTCGATGCAGTGGAAATCATTTTTCCTTCCCATCCGACACTTTGTAGTGTTTTTATGAGTTTGATTAATACGACACTTCGGGCATATTTTTGTCATTCCTGCAAAACAGCGGCTACCTTTTGGATTTTCACTCGATTTGTTTCCAACTGATAGTGTGATTTTGTGTTGTGGTATTTTTAACCTTTGAAATAATTTTGGGTTCCAGCCGCAGCTAGTGGAAAAATATTTCCTTTGTAGCTGATTTCCTCCGTTGAGTCGTTTTAGCTGGGAAGGACTGATAACAGCGGATATCTTTCCTTCTTGGAGCTGATGCTTGCAGGTCATTTAATTGTCTTGTTGTCAATCATGTATTGCTTCGCAACGTTGGGAAGGCCATGTGGAGGCCTTGGTGGTTAATGTTCTATAAATAATGTCGATAGTTGCAGCGAGAGAATGGTTTTCAAGCCGCCGCAGTCGGATTTTTTTTTCGATGATACGGTTTTTTCGATGATTTTAATTTAGGTGCCAAACAATGTTATTTTACACTCGTGTGGCGTAAATTCTTCACTGACTGCACTAAGTGTCTATCCCCGTGCTTCCTATACATAGTCCATTGGGTGCATTGCATTTTGTCATGGTGATTACAGGTGCTAGGATTTGTTAAGAGCTATGGGGATAGCCAGTTTTGATTGTACGTTGCGATTTGGGGAATCTTCCATCTAGAGCTCATGGATCCTCTGGAACTACATTTTCAATGACCTTTGAGTTCATTTTTTCCAGGTAGGATATAACACATGTCGCATCTCTATTTTTATTGATAGGGTGGGATCTATTTTTGACCTTTCATGGCTCAAGCGTCTAGGTTTCAGGATTAGGGTTGTGGTTTAAAGGTTTCTTTCTCGCCTCTTGGTTTGTTTCTACTCGGTCATCCAAGTGTATTGGTTGAGCTAGGTTTCCCTGGACCATAGTTTTCCTACCTGCTCCCTGCCTTTTCTACCCTAGACAGCCCAGACTACATCCTTTTGAGAATCTAAACTGCAGTTGGAAGGAAGGAAAAGCACCCATTTATGCAGCATACCAGATTTTATGAGCTCACAAATATCATGGTTATTACAAACTCATTTGTGAGGAATTCTTAATGCCCCTTTATTAGTTAATTTTTTTTAAAGAATGTAAATTCCTATCTGAGGGTGCTCAGGATGTTATAATGGAGTATGATGACTATTTATTTTCTGAAGAGGGCACCTACTTGAGGATGTATGGGGGAACCAAATCCCCTTCATTGCTTCCCAAGTATGCCACTAATTATGTGGTACATAAAGAAGCAGTAAGGCAGCTCTTCTTAGATGGTTTTGGGAGTTATTTGTTTGATATGAAGAAGGTTTTTTTCCCCCCAATGACATTCTATGTCGATAGTTATAAGTTTTCCAGGGTTAAAAGTGCACCATATTTTGTGAAAGATCTAGAAATATTTAATTTTGGTGAAAAGGTCTTTCATAGAAATGATGCTCAGGGTAAGGTGGCTGTACACCATGCAATTGTGAAAGTAAACTTTGAGTACTCTAATAATTTCGACAAGGAAGAAGAAGTACATTGGAATTCTTGTAATATGACTGCTCTAAACAAGAGTCTCAAGAATAAAATCACAGTCATAAGCGGCAAAGGAAATAGCAACAGTACCTACGAACAAAAAAGGAAAGAGGAAGAAGCTGCACAAAGGGAAAAGGAAGAAACAACATGAATATTAGTGGAAGGTGCAAGAAAATTGTTGGTCAAAGAGGCCCAAAGAGAAAAAGAAGAAGAAGAAGCTACTAGAAAAAAAGGGAGAGGAAGAAAGAACACAAGAGTTAGTTGAGCGGGAAAAAGAAGAAGCAGATAGGATGGCTCAGGAGCCAAGGAAAAAGGTGCAAGAATATCAGGATAGGGAAAATCAAGAGCAAAATACTGCTCAAGATAATCCAAAAAATTTTCCTTCCATTTTGGTAGATATATTGACAGGAGGTCACCTCCCTATGGTTGAGTTAGGGTTGGTACCTTTCACTCCGTCGAAGCAGCATGAGGTTGCAAGTTTGGATAATATATTATTTGACCCCAAGCAGAAAAAAATTGTATGGATATTCGAGAAGACATTGAAAATGGGTACCCAGCCCGAGGTTACCACAGTGACTGAGAAAATTGTTCTAAAAAACGTAGAGGAGGATCTAGAGAAGGTGGCCTCAATTGGTATTGCAACTTCACAGGAGAATGCTTATAATGTTAGCAAGATGAAAGGAGAAGTTGACAAATATAAAGATAAAATGGCACAAATGAAGGAGACCTCGAGGAAAGAGAAAGGAGTAGGTTGAGATACAAAGAGGAAGTATGATGCCACCCTTTCAGATTTAGAGAGGCTACGGGAGTCCTATCAGATCCTAGAAGCAAAGAAGGATTCCTTATTATTTTCAAATACAATTATTAGTGGAGAAAAAAAAGACTTGGAAGGAAAAATTTTAGAGCTGGAAACAAAAAGAGCCACAACTGATACTCAAACAAGGGAGTTAAGATCCCGAGTTGTAGAGCTAGAGACACAAAACAGTTCTTTGGAGACTCTGTTGAAAGCAACAAATGAGTGAAAAATGGATATCACGTCGCTTCAAGAGCACGCTCTCTTTCTCAGGAGGAAAATTTATCAAGTGCAGTTAAAACTTGCAGAGGAAGTTTACAAGATTAAGCAAGTCGAGATCAAATTACAAGAAATATCAGTAATATCAACCGATTTCAGAACAAGAACTGAAGGAATTGCAGAAGTCATCCAAGGTCGATTGACTTGGTTGGAGACAAATACATAACTTCTAGAACATGCACCTCAAAAGGGTAGAGAGAATTTGCATATCAAGCATGAACTCATGGATTTCAGCAGCAAAGCTACTGCAAAACTGACAGCTGCAGTTGGGAAAACATTGGATAAGTGCATGGAATTTTATAAAAGAGTGTTGACCATGCATAGCAGATGCTAGACCTCCTCAACCAAGATACTTTGGGAATTTCCAGGACATGAAGAACACCTGGAGTAACTACATGACAGGATGCAAGAAGATGAACTCATCATACAACAGGTTAAAGGCTTAAATGAGAAGATAGTAAAGAGTTTGGTTGCACAAGTTGCAGTCAGCAATTTCTTGCAAGAGGACCAACTTAGAGTCACTCCTAAGAGGGTATCAGAGATAAAATCACAATTTTTTGTGCATGAGGTGTCATTCATAATACTAGAGCCTATGGATTTCAGGACCATAGCAGAGGATGCAGCTGCATGGAAGCAATTCGTGGATGGATTGGATGGGCCCACCTAGGTTTTATTTTGTTTTATTCACATGTGGAGAATTTTATTGAATATTTTGTATTTATTCCATTTTCGTAGTGAGCACACTAGAGGAAAAATTGTTGTAATAAAAGAGTTAGGGAATCCCAAAGGGCATGGATAACCAAAAGTAATTTTGTAAATGTATAAGTAAAGGTAGAATAGAATAGAGAGGGGGACTTTTTCTAGCTCTCATATGCCGAAACTTTTTATAAGGACAACTACTTCTTTTTATAATAAAGAGAACTGAATTTTCGTTGGAGGAAGGACTGTATGAGATTCAAGATGGTTGTGTGGATCATTGAGTGAAGAATTTTTTTTTTTTTGGCATGATGTACAATTTGTGAGATCGTTCTAAAGTCACTGAACTATTTATGTGTTTATGAATGATTTAATTTTTTGTTATGAATCTTATGCAATAAAATGAGTAATAAATGTTTTAACTTCACAGAGTTATCTTTGTGTTATTTTTCTGCTGTATTTATGTATGAATAATATAATGGCTATCTGTAGGATTCTGTGTGCAAAACATAAATATATTTACTCATTTCATTATAAAATTTTCTCCCTGGGGATAGTTAGAATTAGTTTAGAATAGATTAGTTTTTCTTTGCTTTTGTAGAGTGACTGTGGGGCAGGAGCAGTAAGACGTAGGGAATACCTATGCATTTCTGGTGAGGTTGTTACCCACTATCACTTACATCTAATTTAGGCACTTGCATATCATTCATAAAATATAAAATCACATAAACTGTGGACCAGGCCTCAACCAATAAAATAGATTTAAACATCCCTTTAATTCTATGGTAGTCGGGATGCTAACCAGATGGATTCCCTATTCCAAATGATAAATGATCTAATTGGGAATGGTTATTGGGGAGAATCCCTACTGTCTGTACCTAGGATTTTCCAGGAATCAATAGGTGGCTTGATTATGAATTTTTTGGGATAAAAAATGGTTAACAATCTTCTTATTGCTTTCAATTTTTCAGATATACACTAGATAAGGATGAAGATTGGAATTAATATTTTTAAAGCTTTGAATTATAGATCTTGGTTTGCTATGGATCCTGATTTATTTCCCTTTCCCATTGATGTTGGTAGTGTCTATGTTTGCTTGATTATGAATTGGTTGGGATGAATTCACCCTTTAATTCATCCATTAAGGAAATAGGATGCATATGTCTAGCATGACACCCTTTAAATCATCCATTGCTTCCATTTATATAATGAATCAACCAGTCAAGCAAACCTAGAACAAATCTAGAATTTTGTTCCAAATAATTACTTCCATTTTCGTATTGGTGACAGTTGAAATGTTCAATTCACTAAATGCTCTATCTGAGGATAATAGTTTTCTTACTATTCCACCTTGGATTAATCCTTGGCTATCGGTGGGAATGCCAGTTTCATTTGGGCTTCATTTTCTAGTCCTTTATGTTTCATTGTCTGCACTATCTTTCACACTATACCCTTGAGTTTAAGTGAATGGTGTTTAGTTGTAGTAGTTCCACTTCCAATGATATGTATATACTATAGATGAAATGTTGAAACTAATTTGTAGGAGAATGTGTAGAGTACACCAGAAGTACAAAAAAATTTAAAATACTTGGTCATATTAGTGCACAATAAAAAGAGATATTCATCCATACTTATTGTATAAAGTGTGGGACAACATGTAGCAAATATTTTATCTTTTGACTAACTGGGTGGATGAATGTCTCAAGGGAAATTATGTTTCTGCAGACGACATGCATACCGTTTCAATATCTTTTGTATGCTTGCAATAGTTTTTACTTCTTTTGTATTGTATAAATAAGAGGAGAATTGGAGCAATGCATTTTTTTGTCCTTGCAAGCATTCCAAAACGTTTTTTGAATACCTTAAAAAAATTGTGTTGAATAAAACATTTATGTATATTTAATAGTTGAAAAGTTATTTAGATTTGTGGGTTTTATATTACGAGGTTATGAATGTAATACCTCTATACTAAATACATGCTAACCTCCAAATGTGTCATCTCATATTTGAGCTCACTAAATTTGGAAGCATGTTATTGGATTATGAAATTTGAATATAACAAGATTTCTAGTATCATAATATTAGAGAGGATGTGCCCTAAACTGGGTGTTTTTTCATAACCTAGAAATAGTAAACTTTAATGTTTTGTTGGATGTATATTTACTTCAAGTAAGTAAATATGGTTTAAACCCATCTTCCTATGTCATACAGCCTAATATTATTTAAATAGTGTCCCATCCTTACTCCATCCAAACATTTCATTGAAAAGATTAATTACTACTTCAACATCACCATTTTCCAACATTGTCCTCATGAATATTAATTACTACTTCAGCATGATTAGTTTCCAACTAGAAAGGTGAATCAATCCCAATCATCAATGGTCCAACATCCTTGAGATACTAAAAATATTCCAAAAATAATGGAATGACTATTGAATACACTTCAAGGGCTCATACAACTCATCCTCCAAGGCTATAAAGATGCCAAATGGTGTCAAACCATAGATCTATAAATCAAGAGTCAACCCCTTTATATTATATTGTAGATCCACATGTGTCAGGTGAAATAACTCCAAAATTCATATTATTTCTCCATAGAATGCCTTTATTTATACATCCAAGATGACTCTTGGGATCACACATCCAAGAGTCTCTTCATATTCCTAATATTTACAATAATGTATAATCCCAACGGATTATATTCCAACAATCCCCCCCTTAATCCAAAGGGGTGTTAGTAAGTCCGAGCAAGTTTCTGAATCTTTCAAACTTTTCTCGTCCAAGCGCTTTGGTGAAGATGTCTGCAACTTGATCATTTGTGGAACAATGTCGAAGATGGACTGTCTTGGCCTCTACATGATGTCAAATCAAATGATACTTTGTGTTGATGTGTTTGGTTCGATCATGTAATCTGGGATTCTTAGCCAACTTGATTGCATAAGTATTGTCAATCAATAATGGAGTGGAGTTCTCTTGCTTTTATTGAAAATATTCAAGTATCTTCCCGAGCCATACTATTTCTTTCGTTGCTTCAGTTGTAGCCACATATTCTGCTTCTATTGTTGAAACTTCTGGAACTGACTGTTTGCGTGATCTCCATGAGACAGCTACTGATCCAAGACTCATAGTGTATCCAGAAGTTGATACTCCTGTCTCCTTACCGCCATCAAAATCTGAGTTTGAGTACCCAATAAGTTTGAAGTCATCCACCTTAGAGTACTTGAGTCCAATGTCTTGAGTCCCCTTCAAGTATCTTAGAACTCTTTTTGCAGCTGACCAGTGTCCTTCACAAGGTTTATGCATGAACCTTGAAAGTATGCCAACAACATAAGAAATATCTGGTCTAGTTGTTGTAAGGTAGATAAGTCTTCCTACAAGTTGTCGATACTTGGTCGCATCCTCAAATTATTTTCCTTCGCTTGATGTGAGCTTCAGTTTCTGTTCCATTGGAGTAGAGATAGGGTTGCATTCTGTCATGCAAAATTTGTCTAGTAGTTCTCCAACATATTTTTTCTGAGATAGGAATATGTACTTAGGATGTTGAGTGACTTCAATTCCTAAGTAATAGTGGAGATGTCCCATATTTGTCATTTCAAAGATCTTTTTCAAATCTTTCTTTATGGATGCTATATAGCTCTCATTGTTCCCTGTCATCAAAAGATCATCTACGTACACCACAAGATACACAATAGATCTTCCAACTTTCTTTATAGACAGTGTTGCATCATCAAGATCAAAATGTTCAAAATTTAACTTCAAAAGATGCTCTGTTAATTTTTCATACCATGCGCGAGGCGCTTGTTTTAGGCCATACAAGGATTTGATAAGCTTGCATACCTTTTGTTCTTTTCCTCTCACAACAAAGCCTTCTGGATGAGACATGAAGACATTCTCTTTCAAGTCTCCATTCAAGAAAGCAGTCTTCACATCCATCTGATGAACTTTCCACCCATTCTGAGTAGCTAAAGAGAGTAAGGTACGAATGGTAGCCCATTTTGCTGTAGGAGAAAACGTTTCTTCATAGTCAATTCCTTCGTTCTGTGCATAGACTTTTGCTACAAGCCTCGCTTTGTGCTTGTTAAGTGAGCCATCTGATCTGTATTTGTTCTTGTACACCCACTTGCAGCCAATTGGTTTGGTTCCAACTGGAGGGTCAACCAGCTTCCAAGTTCCATTCTTCATGAGTGCATCATACTCATTCTTCATAGCTTCTTTCCACTCAACTTGAGTAGAAGCTTCTTCAAAGGAAGTTGGTTCAAAGTTAGCAGATAAATTAAATTCACAATCCAATGATACATCCATGTCATCACCTGAATTATCAGCTTCTTCTCCATCTTCATGTCTTTTTGAACTTCTCGTTCCCATCTTTCCAACTTCATCCAGATGGACACTTTCAAGTGTCTTTGTGGCCCATTTAGGAATCTTCCGTGATGGTCCTGGTTGATCAGCTGGTGGTGCTTCATTTCCTTCAATCTTGAGTCTTCCAAGTCTCTCAATCACATCATCCAGTTGAATCTCTTGTTTAGGCGAAGTAGTAGGAACTTCTTCATGCGGGGGAGTTGGTGCTTCATATGGAAATTCCAAAGGTTGATCCAGAATAGGAATCCCCCCTTCAAGGTTTGGAATTTCATATTCATTTTCAGAATATTTATTTGGATGAGGATATTTTTCCAAATGATCAAGCTGTCTCTCAATGGACTGGTCATTTTTATTAGTCTCAAGAAAAATGACATCTCTAGAAATAACAAACTTCTTGTTTACCTCATCATACAAATGGTATGCCTTGGAGTTTTCTTCGTACCCCAGGAAAATGCATTTTTTGCTTCGAGCACCAAGCTTGTTTCTTTGCTCCTTTGGAATCAAGGCATAACAGGTGGAACCAAAAACTCTGAGATGCCTGACTGAAGGGAGATGGCCAAACCACATTTCATGTGGAGTCTTGTTATCAAGAGAATTTGAGGGACTTCTGTTTCTCAAATAGGCTACACATTTAACTGCATCACCCCAAAACATTAGTTTTACATTCTTAAAAACATCATCGATCATACCATATTCATTATGGTTCTGTTCATTCTTTCTGCTACACCGTTTTGTTGAGGATTGTAGGGAACTGTAGTCTGATGTGCAATTCCATGTTGGTGAAGATAATCTTCAAAATCATTTGAAGTGTATTCTTTCCCATTGTCAGTACGAAGTGTACCAATTTTAGATTGTGCTTGTTTTTCTATCAATGCATGAAAGTCCTTGAATGTTTAAAATGCTTCTGATTTTGTCTTTAATGAGTAAATCCAACACATTCTTAAGTAGTCATCAACAAAGGTCATAAAATACTTATTGCCATTGGCAGAAGGAGTTGGCATTGGGCCACATAAATCAGAATGCACTAATTCTAATTTCCTACTTGCTCTGAAATTAGATTCATGGAATGGCAGCTTACTGTGTTTCCATAATATACATGCATCACATTTGCTCTTCTCTTTGGGAATGGTGGGCAAACAAAATACACCATTCTTTCTCAACAAACGAAGACTGTTATAATTCAGATGACCAAATCTTGCATGCCACAATAAACTTGATGACAAATTACCTTCTCCATGCTGAGAGAGGTAGGCATAGTTCTGAACCCTTGCAGCTAAACCCTTTAGCTTCAGAAAATTCCCATCTTCGTATCCAATCATGATGACTTGGTTGTCATAGGACTTTCTTATTTCTATGATTCCATCAAACATGTGGATGGAATGGCCTTGCTGTCGAATCTGCACCAAGGACAGCAGGCTTCTCTGCAACTCTGGAAGATAAAGAACATTCTTCAACAAGAAATCAGGGAATCCAGGCATCTTCAGCCGAATGGTGCCCATTCCCTTTGGTTTAAGACTTGACTTATCTGTAAAGTAAACTATGCCATTTATTGTTTCATTAAGTTCTTCAAAACAGTCTTTTCTAAAAGTCATGTGTGATGTTGCACCAGTATCAAGTAGCCAACAATCTGTGTAAGATGAAAGTGAATTCATTTCATTAATACCAAGATTACAATGTGCAACAATACAATGAGCAGAATCTGAAGATTTACTAGTATCTTGGTTCTTATTGTCATCTTTCTTCTAGTTATGTCTGTCTTTGATGGAGTCCCACGAAGCCCAACACTGATCTGTTGTGTGTCCAATCTTTCCACAATGCTTGCACTTCAAATTTGATCTTTTGCTGGAGTTGTTTTTGCCTCCTCTACCTCTGAAGTTTCTTCTTCCTCTGCCTCTCATGTTGCTTTCTCCTTTGGGATGATCTTTGGATTGGTCTTTGGTGTGGTTCTTTGCTTTTTGAGCAAATCAAATTGATTCTCCAGAATGCTCGGTTGTCTTCTTACCAAAATCTTTCTCTTTGTCAGCTATCTTCTCTACCAGGGTGTCAAATGTCAGTGATTTGAACTTGTCACTTACTTTTAATGACTCAAGATAGTTGGAGTGAGAAGGATACAAAGATTTTACAAATGCTGCAAGGGGAAGATCTGGTTTCATACCAGAGGCTTGAATCTTGTGCATGATAGCTTTGATTTCAGAGGCAAGTAACATGGGATCATTGTATTTTACTTCTAAACTGAATAGTTTTATCATTAGTTGAATAACTTCCATTTCAGAGTGTGAATCATACAAATCTTTTAACATTTTTAGTGCTTCAAAACATGACTTTGCAGGCAATATGTGCTGGCTCACCTCTTCACTGACTGTGGCAGTGATTACCACTAAAGCTTTGTTGTCTTTTGTTTTCCAAATGGCCTTCTCTTTCTTGGATTCTGGAGGTCCTAGGTCTCTGGTTATGGGCCCTCTGGCTTCTGTCTCTATTGTGGTGCCTTCACAAATACCGTCCCAAAGGTCATTGTAGATGAAGGCAGATTTGATCTTCCTCCACCATTCTGGATAAGTGTCTTTTCCAGTGAGAGTGGCACCAACTACAGATGCTATAGATTGCATCTTCTGTGATTGAATCTTGCAACTAAAACAATAGGAGAAAAAAAGAAGAAAGAGTAAAGGTGCAGGTCTAAGTCTCTGCCATCTTCCTCAATCTTTACAACAATGTCAGTGTCTCTGCTATTGTCATACAATCTTTGAAGTACAAACTTAATCCTCTCAAGCCTACAATACCAACTTTAAATATGCTTTCAATGGCTTTCAAACTAGTAGAAAACAATCTCTCACCAACGCAAAGGAGCAGGTCACAGTCTTCACGGTCTACAGAAATTAGGGTTTTTTTTTATTCCCTACGGTCACAGGCAATACATAAAAAATTATGCAACTTATTACCTTCATGCATTTTGAGAAAAGGCATGAATATTCACTGCAGCAATCTTCAGTGACCGAACTTCAACAAACTTACACCAAGAAAATGGCAAGACAGCTTCACTCATCATGCAGCCAGAACGCATCTATTCCAGAAATCGTAGTTGCAATCTCTTCAATCGTCGCAGATTTAGAAAATGGGTTGGCTCACGGCCCTCCAAGGTTGAACATATACCCAACGTAGTTCATAATTGCAGGTGGAGGAGCCCTCAACACTGCAAATGTAGAATGAGACTGAAAAAAACGTTGTGCAGCGAATTGTAAGAATGGTGAGGGATGGACAACTAGATGTAGTGACTTTATCACTTCTCCATAGACAAGTTCAAAGATTCAAAT